>OZ007565.1:5469339-6069339 GCA_963931875.1 Pollenia griseotomentosa | reverse complement strand
TAACAATAATAGCGCCCTCTTTTTTTAACATTTAATCCCTTTTTTGATAGCTCGAATATATTAAGAGATTTTGAGTTCTAGCATTGCTTGATATCTTTAATTTTACAGTTCTCTAAACATTGTTTTGCTTCTTTCGTCACTTTTTGTGCTATGAAGCAAATTTTTGATGCAAAATTTAAAATATTATTGTTTGTAATTGCTGTGCTGCATGTTCCATTCAAAGCATGTAGAACAAAACATTTTTGTTCCGTGCGGCAAACAAGTAACTAACAGACGATACACTATGTGGTTTCTACTTTGTGTTTGCTTTAACAAATACTTTACCTATTTGAAAGACATTTTAAAATATAAGTGTAATGAATGGTTAAAAAAGGTTTGCAATATTTGAAATAAATCTTAATAGCTTTTTATATTTTATGCAAAAAGTTATAACGACTTTAAGTTTCAACAGAAAACATATCTCGCTACCCGCATTATTTTAGCAAAAAAATCTATCGAGCAGTTTATATTTAAAATTAATTCAAACACTAGTTATCGTTTTTCTAGAGAAAAAAATTTTATGCGTATTAAACTTTTTTATTAAAATAAATAAAAAGACAAAAATGTTTAATTTTTCGTGCAATTATTAAAATTTTATTTTAACAAACATTGAAATGTCAACTTATTAAACGCTTAAAGTAGGGTAAAGGCTACAATAAATATTTCAAATTTGTGATATGTTTATTAAACGTTTAATAGGCTATTAAACATTTATAAATACTCTTTTTTCGACTTTTGCTTATTAATCTATATATATAAAATTGTAACGTTACTGACTGACTGACTGACTGACTGACTGACTGACTGACTGATTCATCATCGCACAGCCTAAACGCCTGAAGCTAAACACTTGAAATTTGGACCAGAGAATGGTCACACCCCAAATCGATCCACTAAGACGGGATTTTTGGAAATTCGAATGCTTAGGGGGTAAAAACGGGAAAATGCGGTAATCTTATATCTCCAAAACTAAAAGAGATACAAAAAAATGTAATACTTATCGGTGTTCTTTAAAAAAATTAGCGGACACGGGTCTGGTACTTTTTTGAAATTCGACCCTTTTAGGGAGTAAACGGGTAAAACCTGAATTTTGGTACTTTTTTGACACCCCATCTATCTTTTGATCCAATAAACATAGAAACAAAGTTTATACCACATTCGAAACTTATCAAAAAAATACGAATATGAATTTGGTACTTTTTCGAAATTCGAACATTTAAGAGGTAAAAATCGTAACTATTTTTGGTACTTTTTTTACAAAACATTTTTCTACATTCATTGAGATATTCGTACCAAATTATGGGCTCCCACTACAATACAAAATTTTTGAAACTTTAATGGGGGGAACAAATAGTACCAAAAAAAGGAAATACGGGAAATTTGATATTTTTCTTTAGCTTTTTGGTTCTACAACTGCTATCTTTTTAATTATCGTTAATATTGGACCCAAAAACATAAGATTCAACATGCAATGTCCTGAAGGGATAAGAATCTATTGCGGAACTTTTTGGTACTTTTTTTGTTCTATAACTGGTACTTTTTGAATTTCCGTTAATATTGGACCTAGAAACATACAATTTAAAATGTAATGTCCTGAGTGAACGAGAATCTGTAAGAGTGATCTTTTTGGTACTTTTTTATTTTTTGACTGGTACTTTTTGAATTTCAGTTGGTATTGGACCTAGAGAGATAAAATTAAACATGCAAGGTCCTGAGTGAATAAGAATCTGTAAGAGGGCTTTGTGGTACTTTTTTGTTCTTTAACTGGTACTTTTTGAATTTCCGTCATTATTGGACCTAGAAACATTAAATTCAACATGTAATGTGCTGAGTGGCTAAGAATCTATGATGGAACTTTTTGATACTTTTTTGTTCTTCAACTGGTACTTTTTGAATTTCCGTTAGTATTGCACCTAGGATGAAAATCTATAAGAGTGAACGTTTTGTTACTTTTTTATTCTTTGACTGGTACTTTCTAAATTTCCGTTGTTATTAGACCTAGAAAGATAAAATTAAACATGCAAGGTCCTGAGTGAATGAGAATCTGTAAAATCGCTTTTTTTTTGCAAGGTCCTGAGTGGATAAGAACCTGTAAGAGAGCTTTAAGGTACTTTTATGTTCATTAGTTGGTACTTTTTGAATTTCCGTTAGTATTGGACCTAGAAACATAAAATTCAACATGCAAGGTCATGTGGTCCTTTTTTACAAAATATTTTTCTCCATTCATTGACATATTCGTACTTAATTATTGACTCCCACTGCAATACTGAAATTTTTTATACTTTAATGGGGGGAAAATACTACTAAAAAGGGGAAATACGGGAAATTTGATATTTTTCTTTAGCTTTTTGGTTCTACAACTGGTATTTTTGGTATAATTCCCGTCCAATGTCCTGAGTGGTTAAGAATCTATAAGAGGGAAGTTTTTTGTACTTTTTTGTTCATTAACTGGTACTTTTTGAGTTTCCGTTATTATTGGACCTAGAAATATAAAATTCAATATGTGTGATGAGTGGATAGGAATCTAAAAGAGGGAAGTTTTTGGTACTTTTTTGTTCTTTGGCTGGTACTTTTTTAATTTGCGTTAATATTGGACCTAGAAACATAAAGTTAAACATTCAAGGTACTGAGTGAATGAGTATCTGTAAGAGGGATTTTTGGTACTTTTTTGTTCATTAACTGGTACTTTTTGAATTTCCGTTAGTATTGGACCTAGAAACTTAGTATTAAACATAAAAGGTCCGGAGAGAATTTGAATCTGTAAGAGGGCTTTTTGGAATTTGTTGTTCTTTAACCGGTAATTTTTGAATTGCCGTAATATTGCATCTAGAATCATAAAGTTCAACATGCAATGTCCTGAGTGGATAAGAATCTATAAGAGGGAACTTTTTGGTACTTTTTTTTATTTATTTACTGGTACTTTTTAAATTTCCGTTAGTATTGGACTTAGAAAGATAAAATTAAACATGCAAGGTCCTGAGTGAATGAGAATCTGTAAGATAGGCTTTTTAGTACTTTGTTGTTCTTTAACTGGTACTTTTTGAATATCCGTTTTTTTTGGACTTAGAAACATAAAATTAAACATGCAAGATCCTGAGTGAATAAGAATCTGTAAGAGGGCTTTGTGGTACTGTTTTTTGTTCATTAACTGAAATTTTTGGAATTTACGTTAATATTGAACCTAGAATAATTAAATTCAACATGCAATGTCCTGAGTGGTTGAGAATCTATAGGAGGGAAATTTTTGGTACTTTTTTATTTACTAACTGGTACTTTTTGAATTTTCGTTAGTATTGGACTTAGAAAGAAAAAATTAAACATGCAAGGTTCTGAGTGAATGAGAATCTGCAAGAGGGTTTTTGGAACTATTTTGTTCTTTAACTGGTACCTTTTCCATTTCCGTATTTGTTGGACCTAGAAACATAAAATTAAACATGCAAGTTCCTGAGTGAATGAAAATCTGTTAAAAATATATTTTGGTTCTTTTTCGTTCTCTAACTGGAAATTGTTTTAAATAAACTGGTACTTTTATTTAATTTAATATTAATTTTTGTGCATTAAATAAAAAAAGCTAATAGCTGTCTGGTACTTTTACGAAATTCGGCACTTTTAGGTAGCAAACGGGTAAAACCTGTATTTTGGGTCTTTTTTCCACCATCTAGCTTTTAAATCAATACACATAGAAATAAAAATTATATAACATTTGTAACTTATCTAAACGATACAAATGTATATTTGGTACTTTATGGAAATTCGAACGTTTAAGGGGTCAAATTTGTACCAACATATGTTTGTTACTTTTAACAAAAGATTTTTTCTCCATCTATTTATCTTTCATCGCAGAGTCTAAACGTCTGAAGCTAAAAGGTTGACATTTGGACCGGAGGCTCTCCTTTCGCCCAATTGATCCTGCTAACCTCATACCTCCTAAGATATGTTTGTTACTTTTTTCAAAATATTTTTTTCCGTATATTTATCTTTCATCGCAGATCCTAAACGTCTAAAGCTAAAAGTTTGACATTAGGACCGGGGTCTGTCCTCTCGCTAAATCGATCCTGCTAGCCTCATACCTCCTAAGCTAAAGGAAAACATTAACATTTATTGTTGTTCATTAGAAAAATTCGCTAACCTCATATCTCCTAAACTAAAAGAGATTCAAAATTAAAAAAATTAACAGACTGGTGTTTGGTACTTTTTTGAAGTATGGTCTTTTTGTGGAGTAAAAGGGTAAATACAAATTATATCACATTCGTACCTTATCTTAAAAAATATACAAAACAGATTTGGATTTTTTTTTAATTCAAATGTTTAAGGTGTGAAAATCGTTCCAAATTTTGTTATTTTTTCACAAAATTTTTCTTCATCTATCTATCTATCTATCTATCTATCTATCTATCTATCTATCTATCTATATATATTAAATTGTAACGTTACTGAATGACTGACTCACTAATTCATCATCGCACAGCCTAAACTCCTCTAGCTAAAAACTTGACATTTGGAGCAGAGATAGGTGACTCCCCAAATCGATCCACTAAGACGGGATTTTTGGAAATTCGAATGTTTAGGGGTAAAAAAGGGTAAAAACGTAATACTTATCGTTGTTCTTTAGAAAAATAAGCGGACAGGTGTCTGGTACTTTTTCAAAATTTTGTCCTATTAGGAAGCAAACGGGTAAAACCTTAATTTTGGTACTTTTTCGGCACCCCATCTTTCTTTTGAACCAATCAACATAGGAACAAAGTTTATACAACATTCGAAACTTATCAAAAAAATACGAATATGAATTTGGTACTTTTTCAAATTTCGAACATTTAAAGGGTCAAAATCGTAACTATTTTTGGTACTTTTTTTATACAAAACATTTTTCTCCATTCATTGACATATTCGTACTTAATTATGAGCTCTCACTACAATACTGAAATTTTTGATAACTAAATGGGGGAAAAAAATAGTACCAAAAAGGGAAGATACGGGAAATTTATGTTTTTCTTTAGCTTTTTGTTTCTGCAACTGGTATTTTTTTATTGTAGTTAATATTGGACCTTAAAACAGTAGATCCAACATGCAATGCCCTGAGTGGATAAGAATTTATAAGAGGGAACTCTTTGGTACTTTTTTATTCTTTGATTGGTACTTTTTTAATTTCCGTTAATATTGGACCCAGAAACATAAAATTAAACATGCAAGGTCCTGAGTGGATAAGAACCTGAAAGAGGACTTTTAGGTACTTTTTTGTTCATTAATCGGTACTTTTTGAATTTCCGTTAGCATTGGACCTAGAAACATAAAATTCAACATGCAAGGTCATGTGGTCCTTTTTTACAAAATATTTGTCTCCATTTATTGGCATATTCGTACTTAATTATGGGCTCCCACCACAACACTGAAATGTTTAATACATAAATGGGGTGAAACAAGTATCAAAACGGATAATACGGGAAATTAACTTACTTTCATTTGCTTTTGTGTTATACGAGTGGTACTTTTTGAATTTTCTATAATATTGAACTTAGAAACACAAAATAATAGGTGCAAAGTCCTGTGTAAATATCAACCTATGAGATAAAAATTTTGGAACTTTTTTGGCATATAAATATTTTCATGAAAGAAAAAGCCCGATTAAAAAGTAGCGGGTTAAATGCTTGAATTTAAACAAATTTAAGCCTAGAAAAGTAAATTTTGGCATAAAAATATGTCCACGAATAAAAGGAGACGCTAACGAAGTAGCGGGTTAAATGCTAGTATAATATAAATACATATACATGTATATATACATATATTTAAATAAATATATAAACTTTTGTTCTTTCCAAACCATGGTGAAGGGTATATAAGATTCGGCATAGCCGAATATAGCACTCTTACTTCTTTTTCAATAATTCTGCCTTTATGTCTTTTAAGCAAACAAGAAACCTAACCCTTTTTTCACGAGACCAAAAGACATGTCTCCAGTCCTCACAGGTAGTAATTTTTTTTTCAATAGTTTTTGCCTTAATGTCCTTAAAACGAAAAAAAAAACACAGACCCTTTAAGAGGCATCAAAGAATATTTTATAAAAGCAACACATATTTTAGTTTACCAGCCAATAAATAATTTTACAAAACACACAAAGGCTATCGTGCTGCCTAGCGGGAAAAATTGCGAGCGCTTTCACTTTTCAGGCCTTAAACAAGGTTAACAACTGTATTTTTAATAAACTTTTACTTATTTATTCTACTCTGCCTTATTTTAAAAGTTTTTTTAGAATGGTTTTTATAAAATAATTTACAAATTCAAATTTTCTATTCTTAGAAAAGGCCTATCGAAATTGTTTAATTAGTTGTTATGTTGGAATGTGTAGCAAGTTTGATTATTAATTTACTCACTTCCCATTATTAGCAACAACAATTACACTGGGATAAGGCTTTATTCTAAATTATTTTTAAAAGGCCTTTAAAGTAGATGCAAGAAGCCAAGGTTTTGGTCTCCAAAAACACACTGTGTAAATTAGAAATACAGTTGGAATGAGACTGGAAAACTTTATATCGCCAAAAAGGCCTTCTTTAAGGCCTCTTTACTGCTTAATTTCCCCGCTGTTGATGGTCCGGCAAATCGCATTTTTTTCTTTATGAGGAATTTGATTGTGAATTTTTTTAAATTTTTCATATCTGACAAATTCATATATGCATTTTTTTGTTTGCTCATTTTTCATGAATGAGAAAATTCAAAATATTTTTTTTCCTCACCCTCATGAGGATGAAAAAGAAGTAACATTTTTAATTTTTCACGCACGCTCATGACTGAAAAATGAGTGAACGTTTTGGTACTCTGGGAAAAACATAACTATATGTTCTACAAAAGATTTTCGATTGTTATAAGTCGTATTCATAGGTCTAAATTTTTTTTTAATTCTTTTTAGCCCATTTTCAAGAATTTTTCTCCTAACTGTGACATTTGATAGATTTATAAATTAACCATTTACTTGGGCTATTAACTTTGACTCGGGAAGATCTTTAGCTTTCGAAAATGGGTATTTAAAAAAAAAAATAATTTCGGGAAGAATATTTCTGACGTTTTTTGGGAAATATATTCTGCTGAAAATTCCGATATTTTGATATATAAAACGAGTCCATATGTCAAACTATAGCCCTAGAATTTACAATTTACAAGTTTTCTAGACCATTTTAGGAGTATCTTGGTCATAGCTCGTCAATTTTGTAACCGATTTCGACAATCCAGCCAACATATCCTGGGATGTTGTGTATTGATAACTTAGATGCTTGTTTCTAATTCGGAAACTTTGGCTCCTTCCCTTCTCTAGATAAACAGAAATCTATAATGTCTTTGTACGGGAGGTACTACTCCAACTTTTCAAATTCGGCTCATATTTTTGAGAAGATTGATAACTTAGCTATGTGTTTTAAATTTCGAAAATTTTTCTCTCACCGTCCATTATATAAAAAAATATATTTTGTGCTACGCCTACTTCTCCATTCCGCCCACATTTTGTCGGATGTTGCGTATGAAAAGATGCTTGTACCGTATTTGGAAACTTTAGCTTATGCCGTTCTCGAGATATTAAACATCGCCCACATTTTGTGGGATCCTGTGTATTGATGACCAAAATGTTTGTACCTAATTTAGAAACTTTAGCTCTTTTCTCAAAGTTTTTCTTGGGATTCAAAAAATTAATTAACATGGTTTCGTTTAAATTTGCTAAATTCCCATTTCATACTATTGATAAACTGAAATTTATTATTGAAGGGACAAGCTATTCCTATGCGCATTTCACTGGTTGCTTAGGCCAGATCGTCAGGAAACTTCATCCAAAGATTTTAGAAAAACTAAAGATATTACACAAATAAAACTGTTAAGCGAATAAGAATTACAAACCCCAGTTTTACTTGTAACAATATCAAAGCTTAAACAAAAACAACAACAATAAAAAGTAAGTTTATCTTTTCTTACATTCCCGACTACAAATGGTTGATTTTTTGTCAACACTAAATGTAGTTGTAAGTGGGTAAAGAAAAAACAAAAATAAAAACAAATTACTTTATTTTATTTTGCTAGTTCAGTTTTATTTACACTGCCACATGCATATTAGTTATCGTTCTAAAGATATACAGAAACGTATAATGCCTTTGTATGGGAAGTGCCACGCCTACTTCGCCCATCCTTTCCGAAAATTAAAAAGTTGTCAGATGTACCTGTCATAGTCAGTTAGTATTAGTCTTACCTCTGTCAGGTTAAGATCGAATCACACACTAAGAGAAAAATGACGATCTAAATTTAAGAACAAAATTCTTGAATTAAGATTGCAGAAATCTTTAGATTTCAATCTTGAAGTATGGTCAGTAAGATTAAAATTCTCAAATTTAAGCATAAATTCTAACTTTTTAGAATGAATTCTAAAAATCAAGAACGTAATCTTAATTTTAAGATCGTTTTTTTGAAATTAAGAATGTATTTTTAAAGTTAAGATTTAATTCTTGTTTTTTTTCGAAATTAAACATCAATGAAAGCGTGTTGTGTAATAAATTGTAAGACGCTGAACGAAGAAGACTTAATAAAAAAAGGTAAAAAGTAATATTAAATTATTGTGAAAGACAATTTAAAATGGAAAATCATACACAGATGAAATGGTGTTTATAACCATACCAATGAGTGACGATTTATTACCGCTGGACAATGGACAATATGATGTGATTAGCATGCCGTAGGAAATTGCATCGGAGTTTTTAGACAACGCATTGCTAAAAAACTTTCTTCAAGAGTTTCAAATGGAGTCTGTTTTCAAGTATTTCAAGAGTAATTACTCCTTCTTATTTATATGTGAAAAGAAAAAATTGTTTAAAATTATAGATTTATTTCACCACCTGTTATTTGACATTAAATTTATTTGTTTCAGACTCAAAAGTGACTTTTTAAAGTTTGCAGGACATGAAGAAGGAAGTCATAAAAAAAGCGATTCCTCCTCTGGAGCTAAGAATGGAGTTCCAGAGATTCCAGACATATGCTAGACCTAAGTTAATATAAGTATTTATGTATGTATGTACTTGTAAGTATGTATTACATTATCATTGCGGTTTCCTTTTTTTAATACATAAGTATACATATTTTAATATCGGGTGATTTTGTAGCTATTATCTTTTTGGCAACACTGGTTTAAACAGCTGACGCACGCTATGTGTTTTGTTTCACTGTCAAACATCTTCAGTTTGGTCTATAATTTAACCATGAATCGTCTTACAAACGAACAACGCTTGCAAATTTTTGAATTTTATTATCAAAATGCGATCCACTTTTTTATCGAAAAATTGTGTTCAGCGACGAAGCTCATTTTTGGCTCAATGGGTACGTTAATAAGCAGAATTGTCGATTTTGGAGTGAAGATCATCAGAAGCATTGCAAGAGCTACCAATGCATCCAGAAAAAGTCACAGTTTGCTGCGGTTTATGGGCTGGTGGCATCATTGGACCGTACTTCTTCAAAGATGATGCGAATCGTAACGTAACTATGAATGGTGAGCGCTACCATGAGAAGATATCCAACTTTTTTTGCCTAAAACGCAAGAACTTGACTTGCATGACATGTGGTTTCAACAAGACGGTGCCACATGCCACTCAGCACGCTTAACAATGGACTTATTGAGAGGCGAGTTCGGTGAACATTTTATTTCACGTTCGGGACCGGTCAATTGGCCGCCTAGATCGTGCGATTTAACGCCTTTACACTATTTTTTGTGGGGCTATGTTAAAGCTCATGTCTATACACACAACATTGAAGCATTTATTCATGAGATACCGGCCGAAATGTTGGAAAGAGTATGCCAAAATTGGACTAAGCGGATGGACCATTTGACGCGCAGTCACGGCCAACATTTGCATGAAATAATCTTCAAACATTAAATTATATGGACCGTACTATCGATTCAAATAAAGATTTCATTAATTTTTCTGAATTTTATGTGTTTTTTTAAACTTTCCTATAGCTCTTAAAAAATCAACAAATATTTATATAAATAAAAATTTAAACAAATAAAAACCTGTGTTTTATTTCTACATTTGAATTGGGATAAAAACCAATAAGACTGTTTTCAAGAATACATTCTTAAAATCGATCTTAAAAGAAGAATTTCATTAAGAATTAATTCTTGATTTAAGATTTTTAATAAGAACAAAATCTTGAATTTGATCTTAAAATAAGAATTTATTCAAGATTACAATCTTAAATGCGATCTTAAAAAAATTAAGATTTAGTTCTTGAATTAAGAATTTTCGCATTTAACAGACTATTCAGATTGAAATGATTTGATTTTGAACGTAAAATCTTGATTTTAGCAGGTTTTTTCCCTAAGTGCACGAACAAAATTGTAAGCTGTAAAGTTAAAAAAAGGTTGTGAAAGTGACTTAGTGTTTTTCATTGTGTTTTTTTTTAGAAGTTGCAAAAAAAGAACTCTAGAGGGTTATTATAAAGGAAATAAATCAAAACGTATTAAAAAGATAGTAACGTAGCAATATGTTCATAAATATCCTGAATAAAATTGTTTTATTTAAATTTGTATTAAACTATAGCATATGCAGCATAATTGGCAATACCACATAAATTCTTTCCTTTTGCAATTCTCATATATCCTTCTTCACCCCAAAGTTCACCCCACCAATTTTTTAAAATCCAATATTCTTTTGTATAACCGACCACCATCATGGCATGATTAACTGATGACGATGTGCAAGCAATGTCATCATAAACTCCATCACTGTATAATTGGAAAGTTTTTGGTGTAGCGTTAATAGAAATAGCAACCGGTCCAATATGGGCTACTGCAGCTTGAATGGCATTTTCATCCTTTACAGGTAAAATTGCCCATGAGGTTACGTTAACAACGGCAAGTTCTGGAACAAATTGGCATTTGCCTTTCTGGAATAAAAATACGCTTAAAATGAACTCACATGCACTGGAATTTATAAATTTAATTTGAGCTTACCTTCGAAACATATTTATAGTCTTTGGCACGCATTAAACCGCCGGTATCTTGAAGATATCTCAAAGTGTTTCGCAGTGATCCTCCTGTACAACCCTGATTACCGTGTGAAGTACTACAATCAACTATTTGTTGGGGACTTAAGTTTAAAATACGACCTGTTCGTTTAAATACTTGACCTTCAATACTTTCCGCAATACTATAAGCATAACAAGAACCGCATGTTTTTTGGTTGTCTGGGCTTGTTTTGAAACCCTTTTGACGCCAATCGATTATTTCCGGTGTTTCCTGTAGTAAAGGTGAGCCCACAATTTCCGAATCAAGATCCAAAGCTTCATAGCGCTTAGATTTTAATAAGCGTAAGAATACTTTTAAATAAGAATCATTACTCTATAAATAAAAATTATATTTTACATTACGCTTTTTAAAAGAAAATTCTGAAAAAAATGTTTATTTTCATTTGTGCTCAAGCAAAATTTAAAAGCTTATAGGGTAAAGTATTTGTAAGGTTTTTTTTCAGATTTATTGGAAGAGGTTTAGAGGTCGCACAAGTCAATTTTTTTCCAAAAATCGGATTGGGCGGTCTTTTTTGAGTCTTCTTCATAACTTTTTCAAAAAGCACGATTTTCTTCACTTTTGAGGAAACAATTTAAAAGAAAAATGTTCAAGTGTTATTTTTGTGTGCAAAAACTACAAGTCTATGAAAATTTCTAAATAATTTAGAAAAAATAATTTTTGCATTTGTTCTTACCATTCCGTTCATTTACCACTTCCAAATAATAAACTTTATTCTTGAAATGACTTTTTGGATTCCCAATTTTCTAGATCTGTTTACTTCAAAAAAAATAAGACTGGTTTTGGAAATGAATGAAAATTGAGTTTACTACTTCATTCTCGCTGCTTGGCGAATGTGTTTTTACCATTAATGTTTAAAAATGTTTTGAATATGTCTGCGAACTGTCAAGAAGTACAAAAAACTCACTGTGTTAATTATTAAAAAAAAAAAAAAAAAAAAAAAAACCAGTTAAAACGATTAAAATTGTTGGAGTTCATCACTTTTGTCTGCTATCTTCATATATTGCTAAGGTGGTTGCTGGTGGCTTGTACAAGGTATTTTTGTTTGTTTTACTGCCTCTCTGCTTTATTTGTTTTTCTGCTGCCTGCTGTCGCCTGATCATTGTAAGTCAGATGTTGTTTTTGTTGGCTTAGGTCGATTATTGTTATATCCCTTTACGTATGCTTTAAAAACCTATGAATTACAAACGACCAAGACAGTTTTCCCCAGAACAGCTTTTTGATAATAGAAACAAAAAACAATATACAAGTTCACAGGCAATAGGCATTAAGAAACCAACCCAGAAAATTATGGAAACTGAAAAAAATATGTTTTTTCCTGGGACAAACTCTGCAATATGCTCGATAGCAAACTTAAGGATGTGGCTAAAAAAGAGGACATTCAATTTAAAAAAACGGAAATTGATGATCTTAGGGAGGAAAATGTGCAACTTAGAAAAAAAAGTGAAAATGCTCACGTCACGTATAGAGCAAATTGACAGTAGGTCGCGTGCATCTAATATTGTTGTCAGTGGAATGTTATGCAACAACATATCTGCGGCGAAATGTGATTTTATAAATTTATGTAATAATTCACTAGGTGTAAATGCCAAGGTTGTGAATGCCCGCTCCTTTCCTTCTGTAAATATGTTTTTGTTTACCCTAAAAACCATAGTTGGGGGTAGTGCATTAAATATTGATTTAAATCAGCTGTGACCTATCACTAAATAAAACTGCAAAGAAATTAGTTTGCACTCTTTTTTATCAGCTTTAGTGATGATTGCTATTTTTTAACTACCACTAAAAATTGTTTGTAATATTGCAAATTTTTTCACCATCACTAAACGCAGATTGAATGCAAAAATCTGCACTCAATTCAAATAGTGCACAATTTGGACGTGCAATTAAAAAAAGCTGCATACAAATATTGTATCACTAAAATTGGTTTTTATTTTTTTGGAGGATATGCATAAGCAAAGAACATTAAACAAAATGAAATTTTGTCAATAACGGTATAATTATTGGCTTTAATCATGAAAACACAAGTTTTGTTTTTAATTTTAGTGCAACAATTTTAGGTGCACTCAAATGAGTGAAGAAAAAAAAAGTTGCAATAAACTGCTGATTGCTTTTTTTTAAATCAAACTATTTTTTTTTGAGTGCAAAATTTTTTAACGTCACTATCACTCATGTTTAGTAAGGCTGCAAGTTTTCAATTCAAAACTCAACATCAACAAAATGATTGCAATATTTTTGCACTACCACTAAGTGTGAGTTGAAACTGCAAAATGAGTGCACTACCCCCATCTATGCTAGAAACTAGCCTGCAAGCTGTCAATGTTCTTGAAGCAAAAAATAAAATAAGAGGAACTAAAATTATCATCCAAAAAGATTACACTAAGAAGGAACAGAATGCGCGGTATAATCTAAGACACATCAACAAAAGCATTTCAAAATACAACATGAACACAAAAGTAAGGTTAGGCGAATTTTGCACTTACATTAACGACAAAAAATATACGTGGGAGGATGGGAAACTAGTTGCGCTCTCAAATACTGATGCTGAAACGCTGAGAAACCTACTTATAAAGGCAGATTTCTCAACTGCGGTTATAGTGGAGAACCGTATCACCACTAAGCACATATCGCTTACCTCTGATAATGATAACATGAACGCACAATAGCAAAATAATTTATGTCATGTATTGTCTTATAACGTTGCAAATTTAGCTGACAGTATTAATTTTTGAAACTTTATTACCTATCTAAATAAATTTGAAATATGTTTCTTATTTGAAACACATGTTCTGGCAGACAAACAAATGTTTTTCTCAAATTTTTTGTCTGACTGTAAAAAACAGCACGTTCGGCCGAGCTAGTGGTGGTTGCCTATATGGTTATAAAAGAGAAGTAGAAAAAGTACTAGATCTGAAGTTTGTATATTTTACTGAAAATGTCGTATTAACACTAAACCGAAATGGCAATATTTACTACTTTATACCAAGATACTAAATTGTTCTAACTGAAATGCTGATTTTGAAAGTTTTGAAAAACTTTTAACCGACCTTTGCCCTTCAAACTACTGCATTATGGGTGATTTAAATGCTCGTATCGGCTTAGAACAACAAACATTAGATGCAAATTTGCTTACTAACCTACCTCAAATAAACCTAATTAGATACACTAAGGATAGTGTTATTAACGTAAAAGGGGAAAAAATAATGGATCTGGTCGAAAACATGGGGGTATAGTGCTGAATGGTAGAATTGATGGTGATGTAGATGGTGACTTAAGCTTTTATGGTGCTACAGGAAGCACTTTAATTGACTATTGTATTTGCTCACATGACTTCCTATTGATTGTTGAAGATTTTGAAATTGCTTGCAAACCTTATTCTGACCACATGCCTCTAAAACTTACTATTAAGATTCCTTCAACAAATTACCCCTAGTTAACATAATTTATATCCACAAAGAATACATTGGAATAAAAATCACTAAGCTAAATATACCGAAAATGTAAGTCAGCTCTGCAATACCCACCCTTTACGTCAAACCGAAACTGTTGATGACTTACTACTAGGTATTAGAAGAAAAATATTAGATGCAACAGTTAAAACTAAACCTAAGATTAATTTTGAGCCACAGCAATAATGGTTTAACTGGAAATGCGCCCTTCTCAGAAAAAATATGTTAAATAGCCTTAAAATTTATCGCAAAACTCATACCAATACAAATAAACTGAAGTATATGTCTGCCAAAGCAAATTTTCTTATAGCATGTCGAAACAGCAAACTACAATACTATAATTCAAATCTAGAACAACTAAAATAAATAAGTTCCAGTAAACAATGGTGGAAATTAACGAATAGCTTAACATCTCGATCATATACTGTACATGGCAATTTAAATGCCGACGACTTTTTTCAGCACTTTAGCAGTATTTCTTAGAACTGTGACCCCATTAGCCCGTTTTACTGGTGTTTGCCATACAACATCGACCCATTTCTTGATTCACCGTTTGAACTCCATGAACTCGTTTTTGTTTTAAATGGTCTGAAGGAAAATAAAGCACCTGGGCAGGATGGTATCAGTTACGAATTTTATAAACACGCCTCTTTTAACTTTATAAATTAACTTCTGTCAGTCCTGAATGTAATATTTCTTACAGAAAAGATCCCAGCTAGCTTCAAATCTTCCATTCTCATACCACTTTTGAAGAAAGGTGATCCTAACTGCCCGCTAATTATCGCGGTTTGTCACTTATCAATACAGTCTGCAAAATCTTTAATAGTATACTCTTAAATCATAATATCGATAAAAAAAAATGTTCTTTATGAATGGATTAATGGATTAAGGAAAAATTATTCTACTATCGACAACATATTTAATATTATTAATATAGTTCATCTAATTAAATTACTTGGCAAAAATACCTATACCTTCTTTGTTGATTTTTCCTGCGCTTTTGACTTGATCCCAAGAAATGATTTATTTTATAAAATGTCAACTATGGGATTGTTTGCGAAATTATTAAGGATACTAATGAATTCGTGGGAAGACATTACTAGTCAAGTTCTGTTTAATAACACTTTTTCAAAACGTCTTAAAGCAAAACTTGGTTTCAAACAAGGATGTATACTGAGTCCAATTTTGTTCGCTTTATACTTAAATGACTTAGCCGATATTCTCCCTGGTGGTGTGAGTATTGAGGACTTTAATGTAAAAATACTCTTGTATGCTGACGATATTGTATTAATTTCGTATTCTCAGGATGGTCTTCAAAAAATGATTAACTCTCTGCATACGTATTGCAACTTGTGGCATTTAAAAGTTAATCTAGCTAAATCAAAAGTCCTAGTTTTTCGTAGTGGCACAAGGTTATCAAAAAGTTAAAAATGGAATTACGCTGAAAACGAAATTGAAATAATAAACTCATGTAAGTATTTGGGTACTGACCTCTGCTTTAATTTATCGTTTCAAAATCACTTGGAAAGAAGAAAAATAACATCAAAAATGGCGATTGCCTCTTCATGGTCTAAATATATCATGCATCCAAAATTCAGAAATAGAAATAAACTTAAAATATTAAATGCTGCTTCTCGCTCAATAATGTTCTACGGAGTCCAAGTATGGGGTTTAAAAAAAAAAGATTCAGTAAAAAAATTATTTCGTTTTTTCATCACCTGCCTAGGAACACCCCAAACTACCTGCTCTTCCTAGAAACAGGGCTTAATTCGTTGTTCTTGGAGACCTTAAAACTTCATTTCAATTACATCAAAAAAATACTCAATTTGCCCTATAATAAGTTGCCGCGCCGGCTGGGCGAAATTATAATTAACAAACATACGTTTTGGGCTGAGGAATGGACGAACTTGTGTTCAAAAATAAATTATACTACACCAAATAACACTGTTCCACTCTGCAAATACAGCAAGTCTATTTTACTGCTAGTTAAATCACATGAAAATTCAAACCTCGTCTCCGATGCAAGAAACTCTCAGTTTCACGACTTATACTCTCAGCTGAACTACTCCTTGCTAGAAATTAATTCCTTAGATCTCTCGACTCGTGCTACAAGTCTACTAATAAAAGCAAGAGGTGGTCTTCTAGATATAAATGCAAGAGCTTTCCGAAGCACGTCAATTGGTCTCTGCACAATTTGTAACCTAGATGCAACAGAAAACATTTTACATATTATTGGTATTTGTCCCGTTTATAATGGATATCGACTTAAATATTTTAATCAATCCCAACTCAACTTGGAGGAAGTCTTGGACATTCTTAATGGCCATACTTACAACTACAACAGCCTTATTAACTATTTAGATACTTGCTTAAAATACAGAGAATTTATAATAAATGAATTTGCATAATCTAAAACTCTTGTATAATCTTATACTCTGTAATTGTATAATTCATTTAACGTAATGAACTACTTGTAAAACCAAAAATCTACTTTGCCAATCTGGCTCACACATATTAAGTTAAGCCATCTATAGATAAATATTATATATATATATACTAGCTGTCCCGGCAAACGTCGTTTTGCCATATAACATATTTCTAGTGAAAGAAAGAGGAATAATGCACCTTATACCATGATCGGCGATGAAAAAAAACCATAGTTATTTATTTCTTTTCGTTGCATATTCAAAAGTTAAACATAAAAAAGGAATGTATTTGTTATCCTGAAGTATTAAAATCAAACAGATATAGTCAATTTGTATTACGAAGAGCAATTGCGTGTACGGTATTTTCTGTCAGTCCGTCTTTATCCAACACAAATAAGCTCGATGGCTTGCCGACGCGAGAACATGCCACGTATAATTGTCCGTGTGAAAACAATGGTGTGCCCAAATCTAAGCCGCAAACATACATCGTTTGGCCTTGCGACATATGGATTGTTATTGCAAATTCCAATCTAATTGGAAATTAAAAGCGTTTGAATTCAATTGGGACGTCTGTGGCAATCATCGGAGTTTGTGGCAGCAAAACATTTTCGTCTCGGAATTGACCATTCAAAATGGTAGCTCCTATAACGTTTTTCATCAATTTTTTAACGACCAATCGTGTACCATTGCAAAGCCGAAGTAGAATAACCGGAGAAAAAATGTTAAAAAAAATACATAAACTTTTCAAATTAATTATGAAGGTATTGGATGTGGGTGCTTTTACCCGTTTACTTTTATTTTACGCCGTAAATGTTAAAATTTATAGCCTTTAGTTCCTTCAAGACTTGAAACTTTCATCGGATAATTAATTACGAAGACATAGGGAGATGGAGCTTTCACCCCTTTTGCCCTATTTTACGCCCTAATTGTTGGAATTTCAAAAACATGTATATCTTAAAGTTCCTTTAGATACTACAGTATCTGCATGCCAAATTTAAAGAATACAGGTTGATCAGTTAAGAATATATAGGGAGGGGGAGTGTTTGCCCTTCTTAACCAATTTCATGCCCTGAATAATAAAAATTATAGGAAATATTTCCTTCCAGATGTTATACTATTTGCCTGCAAAATTTCAAGAAAATTGGTTGATTAGTTAAGAAAATATTGGAAGGGGGAGCTTTTACCCGTTTTGCCCTATGATACGCCTTCTAGCGATATGATATATACATTAAGATCTCTTCTGAATGTCATTGTACACATTAGGCATGGTTTGGTAACTTTTCAAGAAACAATAAAAAATCATAATATGGATAATGAAACCCATTTTGTTGATATTTATATGGGAATAATATATAGGAAAATCTAAATGCAATATCTCCGGAACCACTGGGCCGATTTCGTCCAAACTGCACATAAACCATCTACAGACTATCCCCAAAGTACCGTGTTAGTTTTCGTTTAAATCGGTTGACCCGTTTTCGCAGTTAGTGGTGACATCAAAGTTTTTTTTTTTTTTTTTTTTTTTTTTTTTTTTTTCTCAATATTATTTATTGAATCTTCATACATTTAAATATGAACTAACAATAATTAATCAAATCTTAACCTAATACTTTATTTTATGTCCTGCCAGTGCCAGACAAAAATTTTCTTCATCACGGGTTCTGTTCACTTATCTAGGTGTTTGTCGCTCATCTAATTGGATAAGTGCTGCAGTGTCTCTTCTTCTTAAGCGAGTGTGGCCGCTATCATTTAAAATATTTCGTGCTAGTGGGTTTGGATGCAATTCGAGCCTTTTTAAGTATTTTACTGCATATTTCGTAATCATAGTTTTGACTAATGGAACATTGAGATCCCTGTGAATATTTGAGTTTTTTACATACCAAGGGGCAGCTGTGATTATTCGAAGAATTTTATTTTGGCGCCTTTGAATCTTTTCTATATTAGAGGCCGAGGCAGTGCCCCATAACTGAATACCATAGCACCAGATTGGCTTTAAGATGGAGTTGTAAAGAAGAAGTTTGCAGTCGAGACTAAGGACAGAGTTTCTACCAATAAGCCAATGAATTTGAATGGCTTTTAGTTTCATTTGAGTTAATTTTGCCTCTATATGGCATTTCCACGTTAATCGCCGATCCAGATGTATACCCAGATATTTTACATGCGAAAGTTGAGGAATTATTTGATTGTTGATTGTTATATGGGGGCAAGATTCCCGGCGCAAGGTGAATGTTATATGCACGCATTTTTGCTCATTGACCATTATCCTCCATTGTCTTAACCATATTTCTAGTTGAAATATATGATGCTGTAAGAAACGAGATGCTTCATAACGGTTTTCGTGGACGCTTAGAAATGCTGTATCGTCTGCAAATGTTGAAGTTTGGGTGTAGTTACTTGTTGGCATGTCCGAAGTATAAATTAAATATAATAGAGGGCCCAGGATGCTGCCTTGTGGGACTCCAGCGCCAATGGGCTGAGGTGAACTTAAGAAATTTCCTTCTTTAATAATAAATTGACGACCGACTAAGTAGCTTTCTAGCAGCTTGTGTGTGTTTGCTGGTAAATTTTGTTTCAATTTATGTAATAAGCCTTCATGCCAGACTTTATCAAATGCTTGCGAAACATCGATGAAGAGTGCTGAGCAATATTTTTTTTCTTCAAATGCTTTTCTTATGACATTTACTATTCGATGAGTCTGTTCGATTGTGCTGTGTTTTCTTCTAAATCCGAACTGATGGTTTGGAATACATCTATTTTCACTTAAAATCGGTGTTAATTTTGAAACTAATAATTTCTCAAACAGCTTTGACATATTTGATAATAAGCTAATTGGCCTATATGACTCAACTTTTGTATGATCTTTACCTGGCTTTGGTATCATGGTAACTAAGGAAACCTTCCATTTTTGAGGATAGTATTCAAGGCGTAAAATAGCATTAAAAATAAAAAGAATAATTTTCTTTGCTGTGCGAGGTAGCTCTAAAAGCATTTTATTACTGATTTTATCAATACCAGGTGCCTTCTTAGTGTTTAAGTCACAAATAGCCTGTTCGATTTCTCTTATCTCAAATCTGAGGGGAATAGCTGCTCTAGCAGGAACAGGTGGTAACTCGACCGCAGTATCGTGAGATATATTTGGGGTAAATACGTTTTTTAAATGATTAACAAACAGATTTCCCTTTTCGTTATCATTTCTTGCCCAACTTCCGTTCAAGTTTCTTAATGGTGGCTTAGAGATAACTGGCCTATTTAGATTTTTAGCTGCACGCCATAATGAGTAGTCTGATTGCGGAGTTGCATCAAGTTCCTTAAGATATTTTTGCAGAGAATCCGTTTTCTGTATCTGTAGTAACTTTCTTAGCCTTCTTGTACAATCTTTTAACAAACTCTTAAGTTGAGGGGATCTGTGCAATTGCCACTCTCTTCGGGCTCTTCTTTTTTCAGACAGGAGACGCTCAACATCTGTGGAATAAATTTTAATATTTTTAGTTTTTTTTTGGGTAATACTGGAATGTTGTACAGCTAGCTTTAGAAAACTGTCAAAATTAAGAATAGCGCGATCTACGTATTCCGGTGTACTAAGCGGAATATTTTCTGTGCAATGGGTGCTGAGATATTTTTTATATTTTAGCCAATTGATTTGTGTAGCTGGCGTCGCTAAGTAACCAGTTGGAGATACAGTTCTATTGGGGTTCATTAAAGTAACAATTGTTGGTGTGTGGTCGGAAGATAATTCTAAGGAAGCTTCAACATAAATCGTTTCTAAGGGGATGTTTTTAACCACGCCAAAATCGATGACATCTGGTATTTTTTGCTGATCAGTAGGCCAATATGTTGGTTGTCCGCTCGCTATCACATTCAAATCCATTTTAGTAATAGTATTAAATAGAACACGACCCTTTGGTGTTATAAGTCGGGACCCCCAGAAGGTATGTTTAGCGTTATAATCGCCAGCGGCCAGGAAACAGGGTCCTAATGATTTGAAATATTTATAATATTGGCCTTCTGATATTGAATATCTAGGTGGGGAGTATAACGATGAGATTACTACGTTTCTATTTAGTTCTTCAACGCAAATGTTTGTTGCTTGAAGATAATCTTCACGATGATCACCCATTAGGTAGTGTTTGACTCTGGTTTTAATTAAAATGGCAGAACCTCCACAAGCTCTATCTCGAGGGTCCTTTGTATCATATAGTATATAACCATTTATTTTAAACGTATTTTTTGAAGTCAAATGAGTTTCAGAAACCATCATGACATCAATTTGTTTATTTTTAAGAAAGTATTCTAGTTCATTTTTATGTTGGCGGATGCCGTTTGCGTTCCAAAAACAAATTTTTATACAGTTCATGGCTTGTTAAGTACAGCTTGCAATAACATTGATTGCATTCTAAGAATTTCCTGCATCATATTACCCATTGTGTTCGTAAAATTATTTACTGTTTGTACTAATGTTTCCATGGTTTTTTCTAAACGACTTAAATTAGAAACTGGAGTTTCATCATTACTTGGCGAGGCACCTTGCATTGGCTCATGGTTTGATTTTAGGACGTTAGCATAAGAGGTTCTGTTATTACTAGACAGGGGGGCTTGAATTGCATTTGTGATAACTTGATTTGCAACCTGCATTTGAGGGGCATTTGTTTTTGGTCCAACCGTCTGCTTGACGATATTATATACAGGGCATCCTCTATAATTGGCAGTGTGATTACCGCCACAGTTGCTACATTTTTTAACGTTGGGGTCGGTTTTAGGCTTATCGCAAGAAACTGTACCGTGTAGCTCACCACATACTACGCAAACAGGGGGTAAGTAGCAGTATGCCTTTGTATGGCCAAATTCTTGGCAGTTTAAGCACTGAACAGGTCCATTTTTTTTGTGCGGCTCCTCAATTGTGATTTTTCTGTGTAGAATATATTTTAAACTATAAATGGGATGCGTTTCGTTTTTTTTTAACTTAATGTCGCCGGGCTCTAATTCTACTCGAAATAGTGGTTGTGGATTTTTGTCTCTATTTCTAATATTTACCACGTGTTTTATCTTGAAGCCTTTTTCTTCTAAGAAAGTTTTAATTTCCTCTGGGTCTACGCATGAATCAATTCCCTTAATCACCACCTGGAGACCTTTACTGCTCTTGAGTTGGTATGTATAAAAACTTTTTTTAAGTGCCTCAAATTTGTTAATAATTTTGCGAAAATCATTTTCATGATTCACTTGAATTTTCGTTTCATTTATGCTACCTCTCTTTATTGCGGCTACATAAAACGAATTTTCACCAATCAACGAAATTAAACTCTTTATTAGATCATTTGAGTTATGCTCCCTAAGATATATCGGGGGAGGCTTGGGCGATCTTATGACGTTTGGTGCTTCAGAGGATTCATCCTCCAGAATTGCAAAGCGATTTTGGGAATTTATTTTGTCAAAAGATGGCACTTTTGATGCCGAAGCAACAGCTGAAGAGGTAGGGCTGCGACCCCGCTTAAGGACTGTTATATACCTGTCCATACCAACTTGGACTTGAGGCTTTTGGCAACTTTTTACAGGGGGGTTTTCCATTGCATTAGTGTTTTGGTTCATGGTATCATTTCCCACTAAATTTATTTTTGACGTAGCGGCAATACTTGTTGGCCTGGCAACACTTGTTACCAAGTCTATTTTTAGTTTTTTTAATGAGTCACTATCCACCGTTTGTGTAAATAAAGAGGGTGAGAGGGAACGAGTGCGAAAAATTGGCTTAGCCGTTAAGTAGTTACTATTGTTTTGTTTTGTTTTATTTATTTCAACATTATTTTCGTTGGCATGCACTGTCACATAAGCATTTCTATCATTTAATTTTATTGTTGTTACATTGTTTTTACTCATGCAAGAAATTGTTTTTGTTTTTCACCGGTTTAATGTGCTTTTAATGTTTTTATTATTTATTTTATTTTACAACAACAACGCCAAAAATAAGAAATTTAAACTAAAATGTTTGTGCACAGAATATGTATACATACACATGTATGAACATTCATACGTACATATGTATATATTTTTGCTTTATTTATGTTTATTTAATTTTTCGTTTTAATTGTTCACTTTTATGTTAAATAATTTAAATAAAAAATATCATATATTTTCCAGCGTCCATTCGCTTAGTGTTTATATTCCAAAATCAAATTTAATTAATAATAAATTAAAATCGTATGCGGGGTTGAAAATACACGTCCGTTTCACAACAAAGCACAAACTGACATCAAAGTGTACACTTCTTTTTATATATATAGATTAATTCCAGAATTACGTATAACTTCAAATATCTGCAAATACATACATATATATATATACTAGCATTTAACCCGCGACTTCCTTAGCGTCTCCTTTTTTTCGTGGACATATTTTTATGCCAAAGTTTACTTTTCTAGGCTTAAACTTGTTTAAATTCAAGCATTTAACCCGCTACTTTTTAATCGGGCTTTTTCTTTCATGAACATATTTATATGACAAAAAAGTTCCAAAATTTTTATCTCATAGGTTGATATTTACACAGGACTTTGCACCTATTATTTTGTGTTTCTAAGTTCAATATTATAGAAAATTCAAAAAGTACCACTCGTATAACACAAAAGCAAATGAAAGTAAGTTAATTTCCCGTATTATCCGTTTTGATACTTGTTTCACCCCATTTATGTATGAAACATTTCAGTGTGGTGGGAGCTCATAATTAAGTACGAATATGCCAATGAATGGAGACAAAT
The DNA here is from genome assembly GCA_963931875.1 of Pollenia griseotomentosa. Classification (NCBI taxonomy): domain Eukaryota; kingdom Metazoa; phylum Arthropoda; class Insecta; order Diptera; family Polleniidae; genus Pollenia; species Pollenia griseotomentosa. The sequence continues at coordinate 6,045,641 of OZ007565.1, read as the reverse complement.
ATTTTGTAAAAAAGGACCACATGACCTTGCATGTTGAATTTTATGTTTCTAGGTCCAATACTAACGGAAATTCAAAAAAGTACCTAAAAGCCCTCTTTCAGGTTCTTATCCACTCAGGACCTTGCATGTTTAATTTTATGTTTCTAGGTCAAATATTAACGGAAATTAAAAAAGTACCAATCAAAGAATAAAAAAATACCAAAAAGTTCCCTCTTATAAATTCTTATCCACTCAGGGCATTGCATGTTGAATCTTATGTTTTAAGGTCCAATATTAACGACAATAAAAAAATACCAGTTGCAGAAACAAAAAGCTAAAGAAAAACATAAATTTCCCGTATCTCCCCTTTTTGGTACTATTTTTTTCCCCCCATTTAGTTATCAAAAATTTCAGTATTGTAGTGAGAGCTCATAATTAAGTACGAATATGTCAATGAATAGAGAAAATTGTTTTGTATAAAAAAAGTACCAAAAATTGTTACGATTTTTACCCTTTAAATGTTCGAAATTCGAAAAAGTACCAAATTCATATTCGTATTTTTTTGATAAGTTTCGAATGTTGTATAAACTTTGTTTCTATGTTGATTGGTTCAAAAGAAACATGGGGTGCCAAAAAAGTACCAAAATTAAGGTTTTACCCGTTTGCTTCCTAATAGGACCAAATTTTAAAAAAGTACCAGATGATTACGTTTTTACCCTTTTTTACCCCTAAACATTCGAATTTCCAAAAATCCCGTCTTAGTGGATCGATTTGGGGAGTCACCTATCTCTGCTCCAAATGTCAAGGTTTTAGCTACAGGTGTTTAGGCTGTGCGATGATGAATTAGTGAGTCAGTCATTCAGTAACGTTACAATTTTCTATATATATATAAAATTTTGTGAATAAAAAAAACAAAATTTGGAACGAATTTCACACCTTAAACATTTGAATTCAAAAAAAAATCCAAATCTGTTTTGTATTTTTTAAGATAAGGTACGAATGTGATTTAATTTGTATTTACCCTTTTACTCCTCAAAAAGGCCATACTTCAAAAAAGTACCAAACACCAGTCTGTTAATTTTTTAATTTTGAATCTCTTTTAGTTTAGGAGATATGAGGTTAGCGAATTTTTCTAATGAACAACAATAAATGTTAATTTTTTCCTTTAGCTTCGGAGGTATGAGGCTAGCAGGATCGATTTAGCGAGAGGACAGACCCCGGTACTAATGTCAAGCTTTTAGCTTTAGACGTTTAGGATCTGCGATGAAAGATATATATATGGAAAAAATATTTTGTAAAAAATAACAAACATATCTTAGGAGGTATGAGGTTAGCAGGATCAATTGGGCGAGTGGAGAGCCTCCGGTCCAAATGTCAACCTTTTAGCTTCAGACATTTAGGCTCTGCGATGAAAGATAAATAGATGGAGAAAAAATCTTTTGTAAAAAGTAACAAACATATGTTGGTACAATTTTGACCCCTTAAACGTTCGAATTTCCATAAAGTACCAAATATACATTTGTATCGTTTAGATAAGTTACAAATGTTATATAGTTTTTATTTCTATGTGTATTGATTTAAAAGCTAGATGGTGGAAAAAAGACCCAAAATACAGGTTTTACCCGTTTGCTGCCTAAAAGGGCCGAATTTCGTAAAAGTACCAGACAGCTATTAGCTTTTTTTTATTTAATGCACAAAAATTAATATTAAATTAAATAAAAGTACCAGTTTATTTAAAACAATTACCAGTTAGAGAACGAAAAAGAACCAAAATATCCTTTTTACAGATTTTCATTCACTCAGGAACTTGCATGTTTAATTTTATGTTTCTAGGTCCAACAAATACGGAAATTGAAAAGGTACCAGTTAAAGAAGAAAATAGTTCCAAAAACCCTCTTGCAGATTTTCATTCACTCAGAACCTTGCATGTTTAATTTTTTCTTTCTAGGTCCAATACTAACGAAAATTCAAAAAGTACCAGTTAGTGAATAAAAAAGTACCAAAAATTTCCCTACGATAGATTCTCAACCACTCAGGACATTGCATGTTGAATTTAATTATTCTAGGTTCAATATTAACGTAAATTCAAAAAATTCCAGTTAATGAACAAAAAATAGTACCAAAAAGCCCTCTTACAGATTCTTATTCACTCAGGATCTTGCATGTTTAATTTTATGTTTCTAAGTCCAATAAAAACGGATATTCAAAAAGTACCAGTTAAAGAACAACAAAGTACTAAAAAGCCTATCTTACAGATTCTCATTCACTCAGGACCCGGCATGTTTAATTTGATCTTTCTAAGTCCAATACTAACGGAAATTTAAATAGTACCAGTAAATGAATAAAAAAAGTACCAAAAAGTTCCCTCTTATAGATTCTCATCCACTCAGGGCATTGCATGTTGAACTTTATGATTCTAGGTGCAATATTAACGGCAATTCAAAAATTACCGGTTAAAGAACAAAAAATGCCAAAAAGCCCTCTTACAGATTCAAATTCTCTCCGGACCTTTTATGTCTAATACTATGTTTCTAGGTCCAATATTAACGGAAATTAAAAAAGTACCAGCCAAAGAACAAAAAAGTACCAAAAATTTCCCTCTTTTAGATTCCTATCCACTCATCACACATATTGAAGTTTATATTTCTAGGTCCAATAATAACGGAAATTCAAATAGTACCAGTCAATGAACAAAAAAGTACCAAAAACTTCCCTCTTATAGATTATTATCCACTCACGACATTGCATCTTGAATTTTATGTTTCTAGGTCCCAGTGTTGGACGGAAATTATACCAAAAATACAAGTTGTAGAACCAAAAAGCTAAAGAAAAATATCAAATTTCCCGTATTTCCCCTTTTTAGTACTATTTTTCCCCCATTAAAGTGTAAAAAATTTCAGTATTGTAGTGGGAGACAATAATTTAGTACGACTATGTCAATGAATGAAGAAAAATATTTTGTAAAAAAGGACCACATGACCTTGCATGTTGAATTTTATGTTTCTAGGTCCAATACTAACGGAAATTTAAAAAGTACCAACTAAAGAACAAAAAAGTACCAAAAACTTTCCTCTTATAGATTCCTATCCACTCATTACATTGCATATTAAATTTTATGTTTCTAGTGCCAATAATAACGGAAATTCAAAAAATACCAGTTAAAGAACAAAAAAGTACCAAAAAGCGATTTTACAGATTCTCATTCACTCAGGACCCGGCATGTTTAATTTGATCTTTCTAAGTCCAATACTAACGGAAATTTAAATAGTACCAGTAAATAAATAAAAAAAAGTACCAAAAAGTTCCCTCTTATAGATTCTCATCCACTCAGGACATTGCATATTAAATTTTATGTTTCTAGTGCCAATAATAACGGAAATTCAAAAAATACCAGTTAAAGAACAAAAAAGTACCAAAAAGCGATTTTACAGATTCTTATTCACTCAGGACCTTGCATGTTTAATTTTATCTTTCTAGGTCTAATAACAACGGAAATTTAGAAAGTACCAGTCAAAGAATAAAAAAGTAACAAAAAGTTCACTCTTAGAGATTTTCATCCTAGGTGCAATACTAACGGAAATTCAAAAAGTACCGGTTGAAGAACAAAAAAGTACCACAAAGTTCCATCATAGATTCTTATTCTTATAAGTTTAAAAAAAGTACCAGTTAAAAAACGAAAAAGTACCAAAAAGTTCCTTCTAGCAGATTGTCTTTCACTCAAGACCTTGCATGTTTAATTTCATGTTTCTAGGTCCAATACTAACGGCAATTCAAAAAGTACCAGTTAATGAACAAAAAATTACCAAAAAGTCCTCTTACAGATTCTTATTCACTCAGGACCTTGCATGTTTAATTTTATCTCTCTAGGTCCAATACTAACTGAAATTCAAAAAGTACCAGTCAAAAAATAAAAAAGTACCAAAAAGATCCCTCTTACAGATTCTCGTTCACTCAGGACATTGCATTTTAAATTTTATGTTTCTAGGTCCAATATTAACGGAAATTCAAAAAGTACCAGTTATAGAACAAAAAAGTACCAAAAAGTTCTGCAATAGATTCTTATCCCCTCAGGACATTGCATGTTGAAACTTATGTTTTTGGTTCCAATATTAACGATAATTAAGAAAATACCAGTTGTAGAACCAAAAAGCTAAAGAAAAATATCAAATTTCCCGTATTTCCTTTTTTTGGTACTATTTGTTCCCCCCATTAAAGTTTCAAAAATTTAGTATTGTAGTGGGAGCCCATAATTTGGTACGAATATCTCAATGAATGTAGAAAAATGTTTTGTAAAAAAAGTACCAAAAATAGTTACGATTTTTACCTCTTAAATGTTCGAATTTCGAAAAAGTACCAAATTCATATTCGTATTTTTTTGATAAGTTTCGAATGTGGTATAAACTTTGTTTCTATGTTTATTGGATCAAAAGATAGATGGGGTGTCAAAAAAGTACCAAAATTCAGGTTTTACCCGTTTACTCCCTAAAAGGGTCGAATTTCAAAAAAGTACCAGACCCGTGTCCGCTAATTTTTTTAAAGAACACCGATAAGTATTACATTTTTTTGTATCTCTTTTAGTTTTGGAGATATAATATTACCGCATTTTCCCGTTTTTACCCCCTAAGCATTCGAATTTCCAAAAATCCCGTCTTAGTGGATCGATTTGGGGTGTGACCATTCTCTGGTCCAAATTTCAAGTGTTTAGCTTCAGGCGTTTAGGCTGTGCGATGATGAATCAGTCAGTCAGTCAGTCAGTCAGTAACGTCACAATTTTATATATATATAGAGAGATAGATGAAGAAAAATTTTGTGAATAAAAAAAACAAAATTTGGAACGAATTTCACACCTTAAACATTTGAATTCAAAAAAAAATCCAAATCTGTTTTGTATTTTTTAAGATAAGGTACGAATGTGATTTAATTTGTATTTACCCTTTTACTCCTCAAAAAGGCCATACTTCAAAAAAGTACCAAACACCAGTCTGTTAATTTTTTAATTTTGAATCTCTTTTAGTTTAGGAGATATGAGGTTAGCGAATTTTTCTAATGAACAACAATAAATGTTAATTTTTTCCTTTAGCTTCGGAGGTATGAGGCTAGCAGGATCGATTTAGCGAGAGGACAGACCCCGGTACTAATGTCAAGCTTTTAGCTTTAGACGTTTAGGATCTGCGATGAAAGATAAATATATGGAAAAAATATTTTGTAAAAAATAACAAACATATCTTAGGAGGTATGAGGTTAGCAGGATCAATTGGGCGAGTGGAGAGCCTCCGGTCCAAATGTCAACCTTTTAGCTTCAGACATTTAGGCTCTGCGATGAAAGATAAATAGATGGAGAAAAAATCTTTTGTAAAAAGTAACAAACATATGTTGGTACAATTTTGACCCCTTAAACGTTCGAATTTCCATAAAGTACCAAATATACATTTGTATCGTTTAGATAAGTTACAAATGTTATATAGTTTTTATTTCTATGTGTATTGATTTAAAAGCTAGATGGTGGAAAAAAGACCCAAAATACAGGTTTTACCCGTTTGCTACCTAAAAGGGCCGAATTTCGTAAAAGTACCAGACAGCTATTAGCTTTTTTTTATTTAATGCACAAAAATTAATATTAAATTAAATAAAAGTACCAGTTTATTTAAAACAATTACCAGTTAGAGAACGAAAAAGAACCAAAATATCCTTTTTACAGATTTTCATTCACTCAGGAACTTGCATGTTTAATTTTATGTTTCTAGGTCCAACAAATACGGAAATTGAAAAGGTACCAGTTAAAGAAGAAAATAGTTCCAAAAACCCTCTTGCAGATTTTCATTCACTTAGAACCTTGCATGTTTAATTTTATCTCTCTAGGTCCAATACTAACGAAAATTCAAAAAGTACCAGTTAGTGAATAAAAAAGTACCAAAAATTTCCCTACGATAGATTCTCAACCACTCAGGACATTGCATGTTGAATTTAATTATTCTAGGTTCAATATTAACGTAAATTCAAAAAATTCCAGTTAATGAACAAAAAATAGTACCAAAAAGCCCTCTTACAGATTCTTATTCACTCAGGATCTTGCATGTTTAATTTTATGTTTCTAAGTCCAATAAAAACGGATATTCAAAAAGTACCAGTTAAAGAACAACAAAGTACTAAAAAGCCTATCTTACAGATTCTCATTCACTCAGGACCCGGCATGTTTAATTTGATCTTTCTAAGTCCAATACTAACGGAAATTTAAATAGTACCAGTAAATGAATAAAAAAAGTACCAAAAAGTTCCCTCTTATAGATTCTCATCCACTCAGGGCATTGCATGTTGAACTTTATGATTCTAGGTGCAATATTACCGGCAATTCAAAAATTACCGGTTAAAGAACAAAAAATGCCAAAAAGCCCTCTTACAGATTCAAATTCTCTCCGGACCTTTTATGTCTAATACTATGTTTCTAGGTCCAATACTAACGGAAATTCAAAATGTACCAGTTAATGAACAAAAAAGTACCAAAAATCCCTCTTACAGATTCTCATTCACTCAGTACCTTTCATGTTTAATTTTATGTTTCTAGGTCCAATATTAACGGAAATTAAAAAAGTACCTTCCAAAGAACAAAAAAGTACCAAAAACTTCCCTCTTTTAGATTCCTATCCACTCATTACACATATTGAATTTTATATTTCTAGGTCCAATAATAACGGAAACTCAAAAAGTACCAGTTAATGAACAAAAAAGTACAAAAAACTTCCCTCTTATAGATTCTTAACCACTCAGGACATTGGACGGGAATTATACCAAAAATACCAGTTGTAGACCCAAAAAGCTAAAAAAAAAATATCAAATTTCCCGTATTTCCCCTTTTTAGTACTATTTTTCCCCCATTAAAGTATAAAATATTTCAGTATTGCGGTGGGAGTCAATAATTAAGTACGAATATGTCAATGAATGGAGAAAAATATTTTGTAAAAAAGGTCCACATGACCTTGCATGTTGAATTTTATGTTTCTAGGTCCAATACTAACGGAAATTCAAAAAGTACCAGTTGAAGAACAAAAAAGTATCAAAAAGTTCCATCATAGATTCTTATCCATTCAGCACATTACATGTTGAATTTAATGTTTCTAGGTCCAATAATGACGGAAATTCAAAAAGTACCAGTTAAAGAACAAAAAAGTACCACAAAGCCCTCTTACAGATTCTTATTCACTCAGGACCTTGCATGTTTAATTTTATCTCTCTAGGTCCAATACCAACTGAAATTCAAAAAGTACCAGTCAAAAAATAAAAAAGTACCAAAAAGATCACTCTTACAGATTCTCGTTCACTCAGGACATTACATTTTAAATTGTATGTTTCTAGGTCCAATATTAACGGAAATTCAAAAAGTACCAGTTATAGAACAAAAAAAGTACCAAAAAGTTCCGCAATAGATTCTTATCCCTTCAGGACATTGCATGTTGAATCTTATGTTTTTGGGTCCAATATTAACGATAATTAAAAAGATAGCAGTTGTAGAACCAAAAAGCTAAAGAAAAATATCAAATTTCCCGTATTTCCTTTTTTTGGTACTATTTGTTCCCCCCATTAAAGTTTCAAAAATTTAGTATTGTAGTGGGAGCCCATAATTTGGTACGAATATCTCAATGAATGTAGAAAAATGTTTTGTAAAAAAAGTACCAAAAATAGTTACGATTTTTACCTCTTAAATGTTCGAATTTCGAAAAAGTACCAAATTCATATTCGTATTTTTTTGATAAGTTTCGAATGTGGTATAAACTTTGTTTCTATGTTTATTGGATCAAAAGATAGATGGGGTGTCAAAAAAGTACCAAAATTCAGGTTTTACCCGTTTACTCCCTAAAAGGGTCGAATTTCAAAAAAGTACCAGACCCGTGTCCGCTAATTTTTTTAAAGAACACCGATAAGTATTACATTTTTTTGTATCTCTTTTAGTTTTGGAGATATAAGATTACCGCATTTTCCCGTTTTTACCCCCTAAGCATTCGAATTTCCAAAAATCCCGTCTTAGTGGATCGATTTGGGGTGTGACCATTCTCTGGTCCAAATTTCAAGTGTTTAGCTTCAGGCGTTTAGGCTGTGCGATGATGAATCAGTCAGTCAGTCAGTCAGTAACGTTACAATTTTATATATATAGATAAAATAAATAATATCAGTCTAATTTATAAACGCATCATTGCCGCATTATAAGTCACTAGCATTTAACCCGCTACTTCGTTAGCGTCTCCTTTTATTCGTGGACATATTTTTATGCCAAAATTTACTTTTCTAGGCTTAAACTTGTTTAAATTCAAGCATTTAACCCGCTACTTTTTAATCGGGCTTTTTCTTTCATGAACATATTTATATGCCAAAAAAGTTCCAAAATTTGTATCTCATAGGTTGATATTTACACAGGACTTTGCAACTATTATTTTGTGTTTCTAAATTCAATATTATAGAAAATTCAAAAAGTACCACTCGTATAACACAAAAGCAAATGAAAGTAAGTTAATTTCCCGTATTATCCGTTTTGATACTTGTTTCACCCCATTTATGTATGAAACATTTCAGTGTTGTGGTGGGAGCCCATAATTAAGTACGAATATGCCAATGAATGGAGACAAATATTTTGTAAAAAAGGACCACATGACCTTCCATGTTGAATTTTATGTTTCTAGGTCCAATACTAACGGAAATTCAAAAAGTACCGATTAATGAACAAAAAAGTACCTATTAGCCCTCTTTCAGGTTCTTATCCACTCAGGACCTTTCATGTTTAATTTTATGTTTCTGGGTCCAATATTAACGGAAATTAAAAAAGTACCAATTAAAGAATAAAAAAGTACCAAAAAGTTCCCTAAAAAAATACCAGTTGCAGAAACAAAAAGCTAAAGAAAAACATAAATTTCCCGTATCTTCCCTTTTTGGTACTATTTTTCCCCCCCCATTTAGTTATCAAAAATTTCAGTATTGTAGTGAGAGCTCATAATTAAGTACAAATATGTCAAAAAATGTTTTGTATAAAAAAAGTACCAAAAATAGTTACGATTTTTACCCTTTAAATGTTCGAAATTCGAAAAAGTACCAAATTCATATTCGTATTTTTTTTGATAAGTTTCGAATGTTGTATAAACTTTGTTCCTATATTGATTGGTTCAAAAGAAAGATGGGGTGCCAAAAAAGTACCAAAATTAAGGTTTTACCCGTTTGCTTCCTAATAGGACCAAATTTTAAAATAATACCAGACACCTGTCCGCTTATTTTTCTAAAGAACAACGATAAGTATTACGTTTTTACCCTTTTTTACCCCTAAACATTCGAATTTCCAAAAATCCCGTCTTAGTGGATCGATTTGGGGAGTCACCTATCTCTGCTCCAAATGTCAAGTTTTTATCTAAAGGAGTTTAGGCTGTGCGATGATGAATAAGTGAGTCAGTCATTCAGTAACGTTACAATTTTATATATATATATAGATATATAGATAGATGGATGAAGAAAAATTTTGTGAAAAAATAACAAAATTTGGAACGATTTTCACACCTTAAACATTTGAATTCAAAAAAATCCAAATCTGTTTTGTATTTTTTAAGATAAGGTACGAATGTGATATAATTTGTATTTACCCTTTTACTCCACAAAAAGACCATACTTCAAAAAAGTTCCAAACACCAGTCTGTTAATTTTTTTAATTTTGAATTTTTTTTAGTTTAGGAGATATGAGGTTAGCGAATTTTTCTAATGAACAACAATAAATGTTAATGTTTTCCTTTAGCTTAGGAGGTATAAGGTTAGCAGGATCAATTGGGCGAGAGGAGAGCCTCCGGTCCAAATGTCAACCTTTTAGCTTCAGACGTTTAGGCTCTGCGATGAAAGATAAATAGATGGAGAAAAAATCTTTTGTTAAAAGTAACAAACATATGTTGGTACAATTTTGACCCCTTAAACGTTCGAATTTTCATAAAGTACCAAATATACATTTGTATTTTTTAGATATGTACAAATGTTATATAATTTTTATTTCTATGTGTATTGATTTAAAAGCTAGATGGTGGAAAAAAGACCCAAAATACAGGTTTTACCCGTTTGCTACCTAAAAGGGCCGAATTTCGTAAAAGTACCAGACGGCTATTAGCTTTTTTTTATTTAATGCACAAAAATTAATATTAAATTAAATAAAAGTACCAGTTTATTTAAAACAATTTCCAGTTAAAGAACGAAAAAACCAAAATATCCTTTTTACAGATTTTCTTTCACTCAGGAACTTGCATGTTTAATTTTATGTTTCTAGGTCCAACAAATACAGAAATTGAAAAGGTAACAGTTAAAGAACAAAATAGTTCCAAAAACCCTCTTGCAGATTCTCATTCACTCAGAACCTTGCATGTTTAATTTTTTCTTTCTAGGTCCAATACTAACGAAAATTCAAAAGTTACCAGTTAGTTAATAAAAAAGTACCAAAAATTTCCCTCCTATAGATTCTCAACCACTCAGGACATTGCATGTTAAATTTAATTATTCTAGGTTCAATATTAACGTAAATTCCAAAAATTCCAGTTAATGAACAAAAAACAGTACCACAAAGCCCTCTTACAGATTCTTATTCACTCAGGATCTTGCATGTTTTATTTTATGTTTCTAAGTCCAATTAAAACGGATATTCAAAAAGTACCAGTTAAAGAACAACAAAGTACTAAAAAGCCTATCTTACAGATTCTCATTCACTCAGGACCTTGCATGTTTAATTTTATCTTTCTAAGTCCAATACTAACGGAAATTTAAAAAGTACCAGTAAATAAATAAAAAAAAGTACCAAAAAGTTCCCTCTTATAGATTCTTATCCACTCAGGACATTGCATGTTGAACTTTATGATTCTAGGTGCAATATTAACGGCAATTCAAAAATTACCGGTTAAAGAACAACAAATGCCAAAAAGCCCTCTTACAGATTCAAATTCTCTCCGGACCTTTTATGTTTAATACTATGTTTCTAGGTCCAATACTAACGGAAATTCAAAAAGTACCAGTTAATGAACAAAAAAGTACCAAAAATCCCTCTTACAGATTCTCATTCACTCAGTACCTTGCATGTTTAATTTTATGTTTATAGGTCCAATATTAACGGAAATTAAAAAAGTACCAGCCAAAGAACAAAAAAGTACCAAAAACTTCCCTCTTTTAGATTCCTATCCACTCATTACACATATTGAATTTTATATTTCTAGGTCCAGTAATAACGGAAATTCAAAAAGTACCAGTTAATGAACAAAAAAGTTCAAAAAACTTCCCTCTTATAGATTCTTAACCACTCAGGACATTGCATTGAATTTTATGTTTCTAGGTCTCAGTATTGGACGGGAATTATACCAAAAATACCAGTTGTAGAACCAAAAATCTAAAGAAAAATATCAAATTTCCCGTATTTCCCCTTTTTAGTACTATTTTTCCCCCATTAAAGTATAAAAAATTTCAGTATTGCAGTGGGAGTCAATAATTAAGTACGAATATGTCAATGAATGGAGAAAAATATTTTGTAAAAAAGGACCACATGACCATGCATGTTGAATTTTATGTTTCTAGGTCCAATACTAACGGAAATTCAAAAAGTACCAACTAATGAACATAAAAGTACCTTAAAGCTCTCTTACAGGTTCTTATCCACTCAGGACCTTGCATGTTTAATTTTATGTTTCTGGGTCCAATATTAACGGATATTAAAAAAGCACCAGCTAAAGAACAAAAAAGTACCAAAAACTTCCCTCTTATAGATTCCTATCCTCTCATTACATTGCATATTAAATTTTATGTTTCTAGTTCCAATAATAACGGAAATTCAAAAAGTACCAGTTAAAGAACAAAAAAGTACCAAAAAGCGATTTTACAGATTCTCATTCACTCAGGACCTTGCATGTTTAATTTTATCTTTCTAGGTCTAATAACAACGGAAATTAAGAAAGTACCAGTCAAAGAATAAAAAAGTAACAAAAAGTTCACTCTTATTGATTTTCATCCTAGGTGCAATACTAACGGAAATTCAAAAAGTACCAATTGAAGAACAAAAAAGTACCAACAAGTTCCATCATAGATTCTTATCCACTCAGCACATTACATGTTGAATTTAATGTTTCTAGGTCCAATAATGACGGAAATTCAAAAAGTACCAGTTAAAGAACAAAAAAGTACCACAAAGCCCTCTTACAGATTCTTATTCACTCAGGACCTTGCATGTTTAATTTTATCTCTCTAGGTCCAATACCAACTGAAATTCAAAAAGTACCAGTCAAAAAATAAAAAAGTACTAAAAAGATCACTCTTACAGATTCTCGTTCACTCAGGACATTACATTTTAAATTTTATGTTTCTAGGTCCAATATTAACGGAAATTCAAAAAGTACCAGTTATAGAACAAAAAAAGTACCAAAAAGTTCCGCAATAGATTCATATCCCCTCAGGACGTTGCATGTTGAATCTTATGTATTTGGGTCCAATATTAACGATAATTAAAAAAATACCAGTTGTAGAACCAAAAAGCTAAAGAAAAATATCAAATTTCCCGTATTTCCTTTTTTTGGTACTATTTGTTCCCCCCATTAAAGTTTCAAAAATTTCAGTATTGTAGTGTGAGGCCATAATTTGGTACGAATATCTCAATGAATGTAGAAAAATGTTTTGTAAAAAAAAGTACCAAAAATAGTTACGATTTTTAGCCCTTAAATGTTCGAATTTCGAAAAAGTACCAAATTTATATTCGTATTTTTTTGGTAACTTTCGAATGTGGTATAAACTTTGTTTCTATGTTTATTGGATCAAAAGATAGATGGGGTGTCAAGAAAGTACCAAAATTCAGGTTTTACCCGTTTACTCCCTAAAAGGGCCGAATTTCAAAAAAGTACCAGACACCTGTCCGCTAATTTTTTTAAAGAACACCGATAAGTATTACATTTTTTTTGTATCTCTTTTAGCTTTGGAGATATAAGATTACCGAATTTTCCCGTTTTTACCCTTTTTTACCCCCTTAGCATTCGAATTTCCAAAAATCCCGTCTTAGTGGATCGATTTGGGGTGTGACCAATCTCTGGTCCAAATTTCAAGTGTTTAGCTTCAGGCGTTTAGGCTGTGCGATGATGAATCAGTGAGTCAGTCAGTCAGTCAGTCAGTCAGTCAGTCAGTAACGTTACAATTTTATATATATAGATTTCAGTATTGTAGTGGGAGTCAATAATTTAGTACGAATATGTCAATGAATGGAGAAAAATATTTTGTAAAAAAGGGACCACATGACCTTGCATGTTGAATTTTATGTTTCTAGGTCCAATACTAACGGAAATTCAAAAAGTACCAACTAATGAACAAAAAAGTACCTTAAAGCCCTCTTACAGGCTCTTATCCACTCAGGACCTTGCATGTTTAATTTTATGTTTCTGGGTCCAATTTTAACGGAAATTAAAAAAGCACCACCTAAAGAACAAAAAAGTACCAAAAACTTCCCTCTTATAGATTCCTATCCACTCATTACATTGCATATTAAATTTTATTTTTAATTTTATGTTTCTAGGTCCAACAAATACGGAAATTCAAAAAGTACCAGTTATAGAACAAAAAAGTACCAAAAAGATCCGCAATAGATTCTTATCACCTCAGGACATTGCATGTTGAATCTTATGTTTTTGGGTCCAATATTAACGATAATTAAAAAAATACCAGTTGTAGAACCAAAAAGCTAAAGAAAAATATCAAATTTCCCGTATTTCCCTTTTTTGGTACTATTTGTTCCCCCTATTAAAGTTTCAAAAATTTCAGTATTGTAGTGGGAGCCCATAATTTGGTACGAATATCTCAATGAATGTAGAAAATAGTTTTGTAAAAAAAGTACCAAAAATAGTTAGGATTTTTACCCCTTAAATGTTCGAATTTCGAAAAAGTACAAAATTTATATTCGTTTTTTTTTGATAAGTTTCGAATGTGGTATAAACTTTGTTGCTATGTTTATTGGATCAAAAGATAGATGGGGTGCCAAAAAAGTACCAAAATTTAGGTTTTACCCGTTTACTCCCTTTTTTTTGTTTCTGGGTCCAGTACTAACGGAAATTAAAAAAGCACCAGCTAAAAAACAAAAAAGTACCAAAAAGCGATTTTACAGATTCTCATTCACTCAGGACCTTGCATGTTTAATTTTATCTTTCTAGGTCTAATAACAACGGAAATTTAAAAAGTACCAGTCAAAGAATAAAAAAGTAACAAAAAGTTCACTCTTATAGATTTTCATCCTAGGTGCAATACTAACGGAAATTCAAAAAGTACCAGTTGAAGAACAAAAAAGTACCAAAAAGTTCCATCATAGATTCTTATCCACTCAGCACATTACATGTTGAATTTAATGTTTCTAGGTCCAATAATGACGGAAATTCAAAAAGTACCAGTTAAAGAACAAAAAAGTACCACAAAGCCCTCTTACAGATTCTTATTCACTCAGGACCTTGCATGTTTAATTTTATCTGTCTAGGTCCAATACCAACTGAAATTCAAAAAGTACCAGTCAAAAAATAAAAAAGTACCAAAAAGATCCCTCTTATAGATTCTCGTTCACTCAGGACATTGCATTTTAAATTTTATGTTTCTAGGCCCAATATTAACTGAAATTCCAAATGTACCAGTTATAGAACAAAAAAGTACCAAAAAGTACCGTAATAGATTCTTATCCCCTCAAGACATTGCATGTTGAATCTTATGTTTTTGGGTCCAATATTAACGATAATTAAAAAAATACCAGTTGTAGAACCAAAAAGCTAAAGAAAAATATCAAATTTTCCGTATTTCCTTTTTTTGGTACTTTTTGTTTCCCCCATTAAAGTTTCAAAAATTTCAGTATTGTAGGGGGAGCCCATAATTTGGTACGAATATCTCAATGAATGTAGAAAAATGTTTTGTAAAAAAAGTACCAAAAATAATTACGATTTTTACCCCTTAAATGTTCGAATTTCGAAAAAGTACCAAATTTATATTCGTATTTTTTTGATAAGTTTCGAATGTGGTATAAACTTTGTTTTTATGTTTATTGGATCAAAAGATAGATGGGGGGTCAAAAAAGTACCAAAATTCAGGTTTTACCCTTTTACTCCCTAAAAGGGCCGAAATTCAAACAAGTACCAGACACCTATCCGCTAATTTTTTTAAAGAACACCGATTAGTATTACATTTTTTTTGTATCTCTTTTAGTTTTGGAGATATAAGATTACCGAATTTTCCCGTTTTTACCCTTTTTTACCCCCTAAGCATTCCAATTTCCAAAAATCCCGTATTAGTGGATCGATTTGGGGTGTGACCAATCTCTGGTCCAAATTTCAAGTGTATAGCTTCAGGCGTTTAGGCTGTGCGATGATGAATCAGTGAGTCAGTCAGTCAGTCAGTCAGTATGTCAGTAACGTTACAATTTTATATATATAGATAGATAGAAAGATGAAGAAACATTTTGTGAAAAAATAACAAAATTTGGAACGATTTTCACACCTTAAAAAAAAATCCAAATCTGTTTTGTATTTTTTAAGATAAGGTACGAATGTGATATAATTTGTATTTACCCTTTTACTCCACAAAAAGGCCATACTTCAAAAAAGTACCAAACACCAGTCTGTTAATTTTTTTAATTTTGAATCTCTTTTAGTTTAGGAGATATGAGGTTAGCGAATTTTTCTAATGAACAACAATAAATGTTAATGTTTTCCTTTAGCTTAGGAGGTATGAGGCTAGCAGGATCGATTTGGCGAGAGGACAGACCCCGGTCCTAATGTCAAACTTTTAGCTTTAGACGTTTAGGATCTGCGATGAAAGATAAATATATGGACAAAAATATTTTGAAAAAAGTAACAAACATATCTTAGGAGGTATGAGGTTAGCAGGATCAATTGGGCGAGAGGAGAGCCTCCGGTCCAAATGTCAACCTTTAAGCTTCAGAAGTTTAGGCTGTGCGATGAAAGATAAATAGATGGAGAAAAAATCTTTTGTAAAAAGTAACAAACATATGTTGGTAAAATTTTGACCCCTTAACGTTCGAATTTCCATAAAGTACCAAATATGCATTTGTATTTTTTAGATAAGTTACAAATGTTATATAATTTTTATTTCTATGTGTATTGATTTAAAAGCTAGATGGTGGAAAAAGACCCAAAATACAGGTTTTACCCGTTTGCTACCTAAAAGGGCCGAATTTCGTAAAAGTACCAGACAGCTATTAGCTTTTTTTTATTTAATGCACAAAAATTAATATTGATTTAAATAAAAGTACCAGTTTATTTAAAATAATTACCAGTTAGAGAAAGAAAAAGAACTAAAATATCCTTTTTACAGATTTTCATTCACTCAGGAACTTGCATGTTTAATTTTATGTTTCTAGGTCCAACAAATACGGAAATTGAAAAGGTACCAGTTAAAGAACAAAATAGTTCCAAAAACCCTCTTGCAGATTTTCATTCACTCAGAACCTTGCATGTTTAATTTTATCTTTCTAGGTCCAATATTAACGGAAATTAAAAAAGTACCAAAAACTTCCCTCTTATAGATTCTTATCCACTCAGGACATTGCATCCTGAATTTTATGTTTCTAGGTCCCAGTATTGGACGGAAATTATACCAAAAATACCAGTTGTAGAACCAAAAAGCTAAAGAAAAATATCAAATTTCCCGTATTTCCCCTTTTTAGTACTATTTTTCCCTCATTAAAGTATACAAAATTTCAGTATTGTAGTGGGAGTCAATAATTTAGTACGAATATGTCAATGAATGGAGAAAAATATTTTGTAAAAAAGGGACCACATGACCTTGCATGTTGAATTTTATGTTTCTAGGTCCAATACTAACGGAAATTCAAAAAGTACCAACTAATGAACAAAAAAGTACCTTAAAGCCCTCTTACAGGCTCTTATCCACTCAGGACCTTGCATGTTTAATTTTATGTTTCTGGGTCCAATTTTAACGGAAATTAAAAAAGCACCACCTAAAGAACAAAAAAGTACCAAAAACTTCCCTCTTATAGATTCCTATCCACTCATTACATTGCATATTAAATTTTATTTTTTATTTTATGTTTCTAGGTCCAACAAATACGGAAATTCAAAAAGTACCAGTTATAGAACAAAAAAGTACCAAAAAGATCCGCAATAGATTCTTATCACCTCAGGACATTGCATGTTGAATCTTATGTTTTTGGGTCCAATATTAACGATAATTAAAAAAATACCAGTTGTAGAACCAAAAAGCTAAAGAAAAATATCAAATTTCCCGTATTTCCCTTTTTTGGTACTATTTGTTCCCCCTATTAAAGTTTCAAAAATTTCAGTATTGTAGTGGGAGCCCATAATTTGGTAGGAATATATCAATGAATGTAGAAAATAGTTTTGTAAAAAAAGTACCAAAAATAGTTAGGATTTTTACCCCTTAAATGTTCGAATTTCGAAAAAGTACAAAATTTATATTCGTTTTTTTTTGATAAGTTTCGAATGTGGTATAAACTTTGTTGCTATGTTTATTGGATCAAAAGATAGATGGGGTGCCAAAAAAGTACCAAAATTTAGGTTTTACCCGTTTACTCCCTTTTTTTTGTTTCTGGGTCCAGTACTAACGGAAATTAAAAAAGCACCAGCTAAAAAACAAAAAAGTACCAAAAAGCGATTTTACAGATTCTCATTCACTCAGGACCTTGCATGTTTAATTTTATCTTTCTAGGTCTAATAACAACGGAAATTTAAAAAGTACCAGTCAAAGAATAAAAAAGTAACAAAAAGTTCACTCTTATAGATTTTCATCCTAGGTGCAATACTAACGGAAATTCAAAAAGTACCAGTTGAAGAACAAAAAAGTACCAAAAAGTTCCATCATAGATTCTTATCCACTCAGCACATTACATGTTGAATTTAATGTTTCTAGGTCCAATAATGACGGAAATTCAAAAAGTACCAGTTAAAGAACAAAAAAGTACCACAAAGCCCTCTTACAGATTCTTATTCACTCAGGACCTTGCATGTTTAATTTTATCTGTCTAGGTCCAATACCAACTGAAATTCAAAAAGTACCAGTCAAAAAATAAAAAAGTACCAAAAAGATCCCTCTTATAGATTCTCGTTCACTCAGGACATTGCATTTTAAATTTTATGTTTCTAGGTCCAATATTAACTGAAATTCAAAATGTACCAGTTATAGAACAAAAAAGTACCAAAAAGTACCGCAATAGATTCTTATCCCCTCAGGACATTGCATGTTGAATCTTATGTTTTTGGGTCCAATATTAACGATAATTAAAAAAATACCAGTTGTAGAACCAAAAAGCTAAAGAAAAATATCAAATTTCCCGTATTTCCTTTTTTTGGTACTTTTTGTTTCCCCCATTAAAGTTTCAAAAATTTCAGTATTGTAGGGGGAGCCCATAATTTGGTACGAATATCTCAATGAATGTAGAAAAATGTTTTGTAAAAAAAAGTACCAAAAATAGTTACGATTTTTACCCCTTAAATGTTCGAATTTCGAAAAAGTACCAAATTTATATTCGTATTTTTTTGATAAGTTTCGAATATGGTATAAACTTTGTTTCTATGTTTATTGGATCAAAAGATAGATGGGGGGTCAAAAAAGTACCAAAATTCAGGTTTTACCCGTTTACTCCCTAAAAGGGTCGAATTTCAAAAAAGTACCAGACCCGTGTCCGCTAATTTTTTTAAAGAACACCGATAAGTATTACATTTTTTTTGTATCTCTTTTAGTTTTGGAGATATAAGATTACCGAATTTTCCCGTTTTTACCCTTTTTTACCCCCTAAGCATTCGAATTTCCAAAAATCCCGTCTTAGTGGATCGATTTGGGGTGTGACCAATCTCTGGTCCAAATTTCAAGTGTATAGCTTCAGGCGTTTAGGCTGTGCGATGATGAATCAGTGAGTCAGTCAGTCAGTCAGTCAGTCAGTCAGTCAGTAACGTTACAATTTTATATATATAGATTAATAAGCAAAAGTCGAAAAAAGAGTATTTATAAATGTTTAATAGCCTATTAAACGTTTAATAAACATATCACAAATTTGAAATATTTATTGTAGCCTTTACCCTACTTTAAGCGTTTAATAAGTTGACATTTCAATGTTTGTTAAAATAAAATTTTAATAATTGCACGAAAAATTAAACATTTTTGTCTTTTTATTTATTTTAATAAAAAAGTTTAATACGCATAAAATTTTTTTCTCTAGAAAAACGATAACTAGTGTTTGAATTAATTTTAAATATAAACTGCTCGATAGATTTTTTTGCTAAAATAATGCGGGTAGCGAGATATGTTTTCTGTTGAAACTTAAAGTCGTTATAACTTTTTGCATAAAATATAAAAAGCTATTAAGATTTATTTCAAATATTGCAAACCTTTTTTAACCATTCATTACACTTATATTTTAAAATGTCTTTCAAATAGGTAAAGTATTTGTTAAAGCAAACACAAAGTAGAAACCACATAGTGTATCGTCTGTTAGTTACTTGTTTGCCGCACGGAACAAAAATGTTTTGTTCTACATGCTTTGAATGGAACATGCAGCACAGCAATTACAAACAATAATATTTTAAATTTTGCATCAAAAATTTGCTTCATAGCACAAAAAGTGACGAAAGAAGCAAAACAATGTTTAGAGAACTGTAAAATTAAAGATATCAAGCAATGCTAGAACTCAAAATCTCTTAATATATTCGAGCTATCAAAAAAGGGATTAAATGTTAAAAAAAGAGGGCGCTATTATTGTTATATAGAATTGATTTAAAACTAATTTTTTGTAAAAATGTGTCCACCAGAAACCTTCCGACGAAATTAAATTTATAACTTTATAAATTTATTTCATCAAAAAAGCGCTTATAACAAATTAAATTGAAGTTAAAAAAACAATTTGTAGATTTACTGCCCTATTTTAAATGAGTCAACTACTAAACTTGAAAGCGGAGAGTTCAAAGGTATTTTGTTGGGAGACTCAGGATATAAGCTGCAGACTTATTTATTCTCCCCACTATCCAAACCACAGAATGAAAAGGAGAACAAATATAATGCTGCACAGATAAGCACTAGAAACTCTGTTAAACGTTGCTTTGGGGCTTGGAAGCAACGATTTCGCTGCTTGTTAGATTGGTTGACGGTTTATCTGGCAAAAGGGAAAACATTGATTATCGCCCTAGCAGTACTTCACAACATTGCTATTGAGGAAAATGATATTGTTCCAGGTAAAAACATTTTAACCTAAAATATTTTGGCAGTTATATGTGGCTAAAAATGTTTTGTTAAAACTTAGGAGGTTTTATTTTCAAATCATCTGCGTATAAAAAATGTATAATAAAAATTGGTTAAATTATTCATTAAACATAAAGCTGTATAATCTTTTGTGGAACCAACAGAGTTTGAGCAGTAAAAATTTGATATTGCTAATAAATGATTTACATATTTCGCTTCTATTTCAATATGTAGTATGTATTTTATTAACAAAAAAAAAAAAAAACATAAAATTATTTTTAATCCCCAGTTGTATGCATCACTATTACAAAAATTACAATTAAAATAACATGTTGTTGCCAACATAAAAATACAAAAGTAATATAAACGTTTAATTGTTAATCCACTCCTATTAAGCGTTTATAAATCTGACTTTTTATTAATGGCTTATAAAACAAAAAGTGTTTGATAACTATTGTAAGCATTAAAGCTGAAACAAGAAATTTTTATAAATTAGACCGTATATCTATTAAATAAATAAATAAATAAAATAATGTATTGTAAGAGAATTTTAAAGATCAGCGACATGCAAAACTAAGCGCACAATTTTGTATTAAAATTTAATAGCAGGAAATTGTTTTGGTTTTAAAACATTTATAATAACGAGTGTTCGCCTAATGGTCAAAATTCGACCATAAATTTTAAGGTTCATATGAAGATACTACATCTAGGTATATATGAATTTACATGTTTTGAGCATAAATTTGTTCCATCATAGTGGATCGATTTGGCAAGGGACCAACCTCTGGTTCATATTCTATCTTCTTCTATAAAAAATATCAATTGAAAAACATAAAAGTGTCATAAAATCTCCTTTTTAAATTGTATTCGACTCAGGACATTTCATTTTATTTTTTTTTCTATGTTTAATATTTACGAAAATTAATCAAAAAACAGATGTTGAACGAAAAAGTACCAAAAAGCTCCCTTACATGCTCTTATTGGTTTTTATCTTATAGGTTTTATTTCACTCAGGACCCTGCACCTATAATATTATGTTTCTAAAGCTACGGTCAGACTTATCAAATATTTGACGAAAAAAACGGGACCAACAACCAAACTAAATAATCATTTCGCTTAATATCAATATTTATTTTGATTAAAATACCACATCTTACAAAAAACTGTTTTTTGCTATGTCTAGTAGTATAATTAGTTTATTTTGTAATATTAAGACCATTTTAAATCTCACTAACTATTAACAAAAGTAGGGGTTACGCTTATTTGATCAAATATTTAATAAGTGTGACCGTAGCTTTAGTTAAATAAATCACCACATGCAGCACGTAAAAGTAAAATAAAGAAATTTAGTTTCCCGTATTTATATAGTCGATATATTTGAAAACCGGGTTCTTAAATAATGTCGAAAAATCTAGCACCCTATTTTTAAAACCTTTTCTTTAGCTTCACTTCGGAAAATCAAATCTTGTAACGTAAATTTAACCGCCTTATACTCAATGTAAATGGATGAAACTTTGCAGGCATACATATTCCCGATGACAATACACGAATACATGGGCGTAGCCAGGATAAAATCTATGGGGGGTGGGGGGTCAAAAATTTTTTTGTTTTTAGTAAAATGCTTTTTTGACCGTCTTTTACTCAATGCAAATGGATGAAACTTTGCAGGCATACATATTCCCGATGACAATACACGAATACATGGGCGTAGCCAGGATAAAATCTATGGGGGGTGGGGGGTCAAAAATTTTTTTGTTTTTAGTAAAATGCTTTTTTGACCGTCTTTTACTCAATGCAAATGGATGAAACTTTGCAGGCATACATATTTCCGATGACAGTACACGAAAACATGGGTGTAGCCAGGATAAAATCTAGGGGGGGGGGCGGGTAAAATTTGTTAAAACCTTTTCCTTAGCTTCACTTCGGAAAATCAAATCTTGTAACGTTAATTTAACCGCCTTACACTCAATGCAAATGGATGAAACTTTGCAGGCATACATATTCCCGATGACAATACATGAATCCATGGGCGTAGCCAGGATAAAATCTAGGGGAGGGGGGTTAAAACCTTTTCTTTAGCTTCATTTCGGAAAATCAAATCTTGTAACGTTAATTCACTCGCCTTTTACTCAATGCACATGGATGAAACTTTCCAGGCATACATATTCCCGATGACAATACATGAATACATGGGCGTAGCCAGGATAAAATCTAGGGGGGGGGCAAAATTTTTTCTTTTGGTAAAATGCTTTTTTGACTGCCTTCTAATCAATGCAAATGGATGAAACTTTGCAGGCATACATATTTCCGATGACAATACACGAATACATGGGCGTAGCCAGGATAAAATCTAGGGGGGGGGGCAAAAATTTTTTTTTTGTAAAATGCTTTTTTGACTGCCTTATACTCAATGCAAATGGATAAAACTTTCCAGGCATTTACCAGGATAAAATCTAGTGGGGGGGCAAAAATTTTTTTTTTGATAAAATGATTTTTTGAATGCCTTCTATTCAATGCAAATGGATGAAACTTTGCAGGCATACATATTTCCGATGATAATACACGAACACATGGACGTAGCTAGGATTAAATCTAGGGGGGGGGGGGCAGATACTAATCCACGTGTGTAAAGTTTTATTATATGAATATAAATTTTTTTTTTTATTATATGAATATAAAATACAAAACATGTAAAAAAATTTTCTTATTTACCATGGAAAGTGTAATGCATTAATTAAAGCTATTCGTTACTAAAAAGTAAAAAATAAATAAAAAAAAAAAAAATTTTAAGAAACGCTTTTCTTTACCTTAATATATTGATCAGTTGTGAACACAGAATAAATATGAATACTAAAAAAATCGACTAAAAGTCAAAAAATAACAACATTTTAAACAACATCAACTTTTAAATCAAAATTAAAAAAAAATCTCACACATCCCTTAAAGAAAAGCGTGGGGCGCGTTGTTACGAAACAAAATGCTCAATTATTGAAAATTGGTAGCTTTAAACATGATTGGTTGTATTTCTTTCGGTCCGAAATATTAAAATGTACTCACGGCAGTCATGTTTTTTTTTTAAGTTCAGGTTGGTATGGGCGCCCCACGCTTTTCTTTAAGGGATGTGTGAGTTTTTTTCAATTTTGACTTTTAGTCGATTTTTTAGTATTCATATTTATTCTGTGTTCACAACTGATCAATATATTAAGGTAAAGAAAAGCGTTTCTTAAAATTTTTTTTTTTTTATTTATTTTATTATTTGATAATTGAAAAAAACAAATTTTGTATTTTGTACATATGTGTAAGTAGCTAATTTGAACGCTTATTACTCCGAAAATATTGAACAGATTTTAATAAAATATATATTGTGCACTTGTGCAAATAAATATCTTTCAAATGGTGTGTGTTTTTTTCAAATCGGTTGACATACAGAGGAGGAAAGTGTTCTTAACTGTTTTGCCTTAGCCGATTTATATATAGATAATTACATTACAAACTAAATTTTCTGTTTTTTAAAAAAAATTTAAAAAACAATAAGTATTGGAAATTTTCCAATTTTAGCATAAAAAACTCATTGTGAACTGCTTGGAAATTAAAAGTAAGAATTATATCTGTGGCTTGGAGCTAAAAGGGCCAAAGTCAAAATATTCACTTTTGAGAAGGCTTTACAAAAGGTTTTACAAAGGTTTTTCATAGTGGCATTGGCCACCATTTTATTTATGAAGCTGTTCCGGGTTAAGTATGACTTTAGCTGTTTTACCATAATGAAAGAGAGCAAGAAAACAAATCTAATGCAATGATTAACTCAAAAGAGCAAAAAAGTGACATTGGCCCTTTTAGTTTCAAGCCACAGATATATAATGTAGTGTGCGAATACTTACGTACTATACTGTATGTAATTTAAAATATTTTTATTCATTTAATTAAACATCAGCATATTTCAATTAAGTATTATGACCACTAGAGCATTGACACTATGTGCAAGCGTCAGCACATACAACGGGTATTAAACGTTGTTAAACGTGGGAAAATATTTAATTCAATTAATTAAACATTCAAATTTGATTGTCTATTATTTCTTACAAAAAGGCATTTTAAATCTCGCTTAAAGCTCGTTTACAACACAGACCAAATATAAACAGTAATACTGTGAAGTATATCTCGGGCTACATACTAGTAAAAGGTATTAAAGTCACTATTTGGCGATCGTGCCCAATTTTGATCCCATCAACTAAAATTTTTTGCTGAGAAAAGGCTATCAAATTAAATGCCCCAAGAAGAAATAGATGAAATTTTTAAGAAATAGAAGTAATTTATTACCACGGAAGAACATATTCCAGCAGCCTGCGAAAACAGCGATCTCCAGAGAATAATTAACATAAGTAGAGGAAAACAGAAAAATGAACTGATAAATAAATTAAAAACTTTAAAATAAGAGGGATAGAAAAAAATAAAAATATATATATACTAGCATTTAACCCGCTACTTCGTTAGCGTCTCCTTTTATTCGTGGACATATTTTTATGCCAAAATTTACTTTTCTAGGCTTAAACTTGTTTCAATTCAAGCATTTAACCCGCTACTTTTTAATCGGGCTTTTTCTTTCATGAAAATATTTATATGCCAAAAAAGTTCCAAAATTTTTATCTCATAGGTTGATATTTACACAGGACTTTGCACCTATTATTTTGTGTTTCTAAGTTCAATATTATAGAAAATTCAAAAAGTACCACTCGTATAACACAAAAGCAAATGAAAGTAAGTTAATTTCCCGTATTATCCGTTTTGATACTTGTTTCACCCCATTTATGTATGAAACATTTCAGTGTTGTGGTGGGAGCCCATAATTAAGTACGAATATGCCAATAAATGGAGACAAATATTTTGTAAAAAAGGACCACATGACCTTGCATGTTGAATTTTATGTTTCTAGGTCCAATGCTAACGGAAATTCAAAAAGTACCGATTAATGAACAAAAAAGTACCTAAAAGTCCTCTTTCAGGTTCTTATCCACTCAGGACCTTGCATGTTTAATTTTATGTTTCTGGGTCCAATATTAACGGAAATTAAAAAAGTACCAATCAAAGAATAAAAAAGTACCAAAGAGTTCCCTCTTATAAATTCTTATCCACTCAGGGCATTGCATGTTGGATCTTATGTTTTAAGGTCCAATATTAACTACAATAAAAAAATACCAGTTGCAGAAACAAAAAGCTAAAGAAAAACATAAATTTCCCGTATCTTCCCTTTTTGGTACTATTTTTTTCCCCCATTTAGTTATCAAAAATTTCAGTATTGTAGTGAGAGCTCATAATTAAGTACGAATATGTCAATGAATGGAGAAAAATGTTTTGTATAAAAAAAGTACCAAAAATAGTTACGATTTTGACCCTTTAAATGTTCGAAATTTGAAAAAGTACCAAATTCATATTCGTATTTTTTTGATAAGTTTCGAATGTTGTATAAACTTTGTTCCTATGTTGATTGGTTCAAAAGAAAGATGGGGTGCCGAAAAAGTACCAAAATTAAGGTTTTACCCGTTTGCTTCCTAATAGGACAAAATTTTGAAAAAGTACCAGACACCTGTCCGCTTATTTTTCTAAAGAACAACGATAAGTATTACGTTTTTACCCTTTTTTACCCCTAAACATTCGAATTTCCAAAAATCCCGTCTTAGTGGATCGATTTGGGGAGTCACCTATCTCTGCTCCAAATGTCAAGTTTTTAGCTAGAGGAGTTTAGGCTGTGCGATGATGAATTAGTGAGTCAGTCATTCAGTAACGTTACAATTTTATATATATAGATAGATAGATAGATAGATAGATAGATGAAGAAAAATTTTGTGAAAAAATAACAAAATTTGGAACGATTTTCACACCTTAAACATTTGAATTAAAAAAAAATCCAAATCTGTTTTGTATATTTTTTAAGATAAGGTACGAATGTGATATAATTTGTATTTACCCTTTTACTCCACAAAAAGACCATACTTCAAAAAAGTACCAAACACCAGTCTGTTAATTTTTTTAATTTTGAATCTCTTTTAGTTTAGGAGATATGAGGTTAGCGAATTTTTCTAATGAACAACAATAAATGTTAATGTTTTCCTTTAGCTTAGGAGGTATGAGGCTAGCAGGATCGATTTAGCGAGAGGACAGACCCCGGTCCTAATGTCAAACTTTTAGCTTTAGACGTTTAGGATCTGCGATGAAAGATAAATATACGGAAAAAAATATTTTGAAAAAAGTAACAAACATATCTTAGGAGGTATGAGGTTAGCAGGATCAATTGGGCGAAAGGAGAGCCTCCGGTCCAAATGTCAACCTTTTAGCTTCAGACGTTTAGACTCTGCGATGAAAGATAAATAGATGGAGAAAAAATCTTTTGTTAAAAGTAACAAACATATGTTGGTACAAATTTGACCCCTTAAACGTTCGAATTTCCATAAAGTACCAAATATACATTTGTATCGTTTAGATAAGTTACAAATGTTATATAATTTTTATTTCTATGTGTATTGATTTAAAAGCTAGATGGTGGAAAAAGACCCAAAATACAGGTTTTACCCGTTTGCTACCTAAAAGTGCAGAATTTCGTAAAAGTACCAGACAGCTATTAGCTTTTTTTTATTTAATGCACAAAAATTAATATTAAATTAAATAAAAGTACCAGTTTATTTAAAACAATTTCCAGTTAGAGAACGAAAAAGAACCAAAATATATTTTTAACAGATTTTCATTCACTCAGGAACTTGCATGTTTAATTTTATGTTTCTAGGTCCAACAAATACGGAAATGGAAAAGGTACCAGTTAAAGAACAAAATAGTTCCAAAAACCCTCTTGCAGATTCTCATTCACTCAGAACCTTGCATGTTTAATTTTTTCTTTCTAGGTCCAATACTAACGAAAATTCAAAAAGTACCAGTTAGTAAATAAAAAAGTACCAAAAATTTCCCTCCTATAGATTCTCAACCACTCAGGACATTGCATGTTGAATTTAATTATTCTAGGTTCAATATTAACGTAAATTCCAAAAATTTCAGTTAATGAACAAAAAACAGTACCACAAAGCCCTCTTACAGATTCTTATTCACTCAGGATCTTGCATGTTTAATTTTATGTTTCTAAGTCCAAAAAAAACGGATATTCAAAAAGTACCAGTTAAAGAACAACAAAGTACTAAAAAGCCTATCTTACAGATTCTCATTCACTCAGGACCTTGCATGTTTAATTTTATCTTTCTAAGTCCAATACTAACGGAAATTTAAAAAGTACCAGTAAATAAATAAAAAAAAGTACCAAAAAGTTCCCTCTTATAGATTCTTATCCACTCAGGACATTGCATGTTGAACTTTATGATTCTAGATGCAATATTACGGCAATTCAAAAATTACCGGTTAAAGAACAACAAATTCCAAAAAGCCCTCTTACAGATTCAAATTCTCTCCGGACCTTTTATGTTTAATACTATGTTTTTAGGTCCAATACTAACGGAAATTCAAAAAGTACCAGTTAATGAACAAAAAAGTACCAAAAATCCCTCTTACAGATACTCATTCACTCAGTACCTTGAATGTTTAACTTTATGTTTCTAGGTCCAATATTAACGGAAATTAAAAAAGTACCAGCCAAAGAACAAAAAAGTACCAAAAACTTCCCTCTTTTAGATTCCTATCCACTCATCACACATATTGAATTTTATATTTCTAGGTCCAATAATAACGGAAACTCAAAAAGTACCAGTTAATGAACAAAAAAGTACAAAAAACTTCCCACTTATAGATTCTTAACCACTCAGGACATTGGACGGGAATTATACCAAAAATACCAGTTGTAGAACCAAAAAGCTAAAGAAAAATATCAAATTTCCCGTATTTCCCCTTTTTAGTACTATTTTCCCCCCATTAAAGTATAAAAAATTTCAGTATTGCAGTGGGAGTCAATAATTAAGTACGAATATGTCAATGAATGGAGAAAAATATTTTGTAAAAAAGGACCACATGACCTTGCATGTTGAATTTTATGTTTCTAGGTCCAATACTAACGGAAATTCAAAAAGTACCAACTAATGAACATAAAAGTACCTTAAAGCTCTCTTACAGGTTCTTATCCACTCAGGACCTTGCAAAAAAAAAAGCGATTTTACAGATTCTCATTCACTCAGGACCTTGCATGTTTAATTTTATCTTTCTAGGTCTAATAACAACGGAAATTTAGAAAGTACCAGTCAAAGAATAAAAAAGTAACAAAAAGTTCACTCTTATAGATTTTCATCCTAGGTGCAATACTAACGGAAATTCAAAAAGTACCAGTTGAAGAACAAAAAAGTATCAAAAAGTTCCATCATAGATTCTTAGCCACTCAGCACATTACATGTTGAATTTAATGTTTCTAGGTCCAATAATGACGGAAATTCAAAAAGTACCAGTTAAAGAACAAAAAAGTACCACAAAGCCCTCTTACAGATTCTTATTCACTCAGGACCTTGCATGTTTAATTTTATCTCTCTAGGTCCAATACCAACTGAAATTCAAAAAGTACCAGTCAAAAAATAAAAAAGTACCAAAAAGATCACTCTTACAGATTCTCGTTCACTCAGGACATTAAATTTTAAATTGTATGTTTCTAGGTCCAATATTAACGGAAATTCAAAAAGTACCAGTTATAGAACAAAAAAAGTACCAAAAAGTTCCGCAATAGATTCTTATCCCTTCAGGACATTGCATGTTGAATCTTATGTTTTTGGGTCCAATATTAACGATAATTAAAAAGATAGCAGTTGTAGAACCAAAAAGCTAAAGAAAAATATCAAATTTCCCGTATTTCCTTTTTTTGGTACTATTTGTTCCCCCAATTAAAGTTTCAAAAATTTCAGTATTGTAGTGTGAGCCCATAATTTGGTACGAATATCTCAATGAATGTAAAAAAATGTTTTGTAAAAAAAAGTACCAAAAATAGTTACGATTTTGACCCTTTAAATGTTCGAAATTCGAAAAAGTACCAAATTCATATTCGTATTTTTTTGATAAGTTTCGAATGTTGTATAAACTTTGTTCCTATGTTGATTGGTTCAAAAGAAAGATGGGGTGCCAAAAAAGTACCAAAATTAAGGTTTTACCCGTTTGCTTCCTAATAGGACCAAATTTTAAAAAAGTACCAGACACCTGTCCGCTTATTTTTCTAAAGAACAACGATAAGTATTACGTTTTTACCCTTTTTTACCCCTAAACATTCGAATTTCCAAAATCCCGTCTTAGTGGATCGATTTGGGGAGTCACCTATCTCTGCTCCAAATGTCAAGTTTTTAGCTAGAGGAGTTAAGGCTGTGCGATGATGAATTAGTGAGTCAGTCATTCAGTAACGTTACAATTTTATATATATAGATAGATAGATAGATACATAGATAGATAGATGTAGAAAAATTTTGTGAAAAAATAACAAAATTTGGAACGATTTTCACACCTTAAACATTTGAATTAAAAAAAAAAATCCAAATCTGTTTTGTATTTTTTAAGATAAGGTACGAATGTGATATAATTTGTATTTACCCTTTTACTCCACAAAAAGACCATACTTCAAAAAAGTACCAAACACCAGTCTGTTAATTTTTTTAATTTTGAATCTCTTTTAGTTTAGGAGATATGAGGTTAGCGAATTTTTCTACTGAACAACAATAAATGTTAATGTTTTCCTTTAGCTTAGGAGGTATGAGGCTAGCAGGATCGATTTAGCGAGAGGACAGACCCCGGTCCTAATGTCAAACTTTTAGCTTTAGACGTTTAGGATCTGCGATGAAAGATAAATATATGGAAAAAAATATTTTGAAAAAAGTAACAAACATATCTTAGGAGGTATGAGGTTAGCAGGATCAATTGGGCGAGAGGAGAGCCTCCGGTCCAAATGTCAACCTTTTAGCTTCAGACGTTTAGACTCTGCGATGAAAGATAAATAGATGGAGAAAAAATCTTTTGTTAAAAGTAACAAACATATGTTGGTACAAATTTGACCCCTTAAACGTTCGAATTTCCATAAAGTACCAAATATACATTT
Organism: Pollenia griseotomentosa; assembly: GCA_963931875.1. Taxonomy (NCBI): domain Eukaryota; kingdom Metazoa; phylum Arthropoda; class Insecta; order Diptera; family Polleniidae; genus Pollenia; species Pollenia griseotomentosa. Next base: position 6,015,385 of record OZ007565.1, on the reverse strand, counting down.
GTATCGTTTAGATAAGTTACAAATGTTATATAGTTTTTATTTCTATGTGTATTGATTTAAAAGCTAGATGGTGGAAAAAAGACCCAAAATACAGGTTTTACCCGTTTGCTACCTAAAAGGGCCGAATTTCGTAAAAGTACCAGACAGCTATTAGCTTTTTTTTATTTAATGCACAAAAATTAATATTAAATTAAATAAAAGTACCAGTTTATTTAAAACAATTTCCAGTTAGAGAACGAAAAAGAACCAATATATATTTTTAACAGATTTTCATTCACTCAGGAACTTGCATGTTTACTTTTATGTTTCTAGGACCAACAAATACGGAAATGGAAAAGGTACCAGTTAAAGAACAAAATAGTTCCAAAAACCCTCTTGCAGATTCTCATTCACTCAGAACATTGCATGTTTAATTTTTTCTTTCTAGGTCCAATACTAACGAAAATTCAAAAAGTACCAGTTAGTAAATAAAAAAGTACCTAAAATTTCCCTCCTATAGATTCTCAACCACTCAGGACATTGCATGTTGAATTTAATTATTCTAGGTTCAATATTAACGTAAATTCCAAAAATGCCAGTTAATGAACAAAAAACAGTACTACAAAGGCCTCTTACAGATTCTTATTCACTCAGGATCTTGCATGTTTAATTTTATGTTTCTAAGTCCAAGAAAACGGATATTCAAAAAGTACCAGTTAAAGAACAACAAAGTACTAAAAAGCCTATCTTACAGATTCTCATTCACTCAGGACCTTGCATGTTTAATTTTATCTTTCTAAGTCCAATACTAACGGAAATTTAAAAAGTACCAGTAAATAAATAAAAAAAGTACCAAAAAGTTCCCTCTTATAGATTCTTATCCACTCAGGGCATTGCATGTTGAACTTTATGATTCTAGGTGCAATATAAACGGCAATTCAAAAATTACCGGTTAAAGAACAACAAATTCCAAAAAGCCCTCTTACAGATTCAAATTCTCTCCGGACCTTTTATGTTTAATACTATGTTTCTAGGTCCAATACTAACGGAAATTCAAAATGTACCAGTTAATGAACAAAAAAGTACCAAAAATCCCTCTTACAGATTCTCATTCACTCAGTACCTTTCATGTTTAATTTTATGTTTCTAGGTCCAATATTAACGGAAATTAAAAAAGTACCTTCCAAAGAACAAAAAAGTACCAAAAACTACCCTCTTTTAGATTCCTATCCACTCATTACACATATTGAATTTTATATTTCTAGGTCCAATAATAACGGAAACTCAAAAAGTACCAGTTAATGAACAAAAAAGTACAAAAAACTTCCCTCTTATAGATTCTTAACCACTCAGGACATTGGACGGGAATTATACCAAAAATACCAGTTGTAGAACCAAAAAGCTAAAAAAAAATATCAAATTTCCCGTATTTCCCCTTTTTAGTACTATTTTTCCCCCATTAAAGTATAAAATATTTCAGTATTGCGGTGGGAGTCAATAATTAAGTACGAATATGTCAATGAATGGAGAAAAATATTTTGTAAAAAGGTCCACATGACCTTGCATGTTGAATTTTATGTTTCTAGGTCCAATACTAACGGAAATTCAAAAAGTACCAGTTGAAGAACAAAAAAGTATCAAAAAGTTCCATCATAGATTCTTAGCCACTCAGCACATTACATGTTGAATTTAATGTTTCTAGGTCCAATAATGACGGAAATTCAAAAAGTACCAGTTAAAGAACAAAAAAGTACCACAAAGCCCTCTTACAGATTCTTATTCACTCAGGACCTTGCATGTTTAATTTTATCTCTCTAGGTCCAATACCAACTGAAATTCAAAAAGTACCAGTCAAAAAATAAAAAAGTACCAAAAAGATCACTCTTACAGATTCTCGTTCACTCAGGACATTACATCTTAAATTGTATGTTTCTAGGTCCAATATTAACGGAAATTCAAAAAGTACCAGTTATAGAACAAAAAAAGTACCAAAAAGTTCCGCAATAGATTCTTATCCCCTCAGGACATTGCATGTTGAATCTTATGTTTTTGGGTCCAATATTAACGATAATTAAAAAGATACCAGTTGTAGAACCAAAAAGCTAAAGAAAAATATCAAATTTCCCGTATTTCCCTTTTTTGGTACTATTTGTTTCCCCCATTAAAGTTTCAAAAATTTCAGTATTGTAGTGTGAGCCCATAATTTGGTACGAATATCTCAATGAATGTAAAAAAATGTTTTGTAAAAAAAAGTACCAAAAACAGTTACGATTTTTATCCCTTAAGCATTCGAATTTCGAAAAAGTACCAAATTTATATTCGTATTTTTTTGATAAGTTTCGAATGTGGTATAGACTTTGTTTCTATGTTTATTGGATCAAAAGATAGAAGGGGTGTCAAAAAAGTACCAAAATTCAGGTTTTACCCGTTTACTCCCTAAAAGGGCCGAATTTCAAAAAAGTACCAGACACCTGTCCGCTAATTTTTTTAAAGAACACCGATAAGTATTACATTTTTTTTGTATCTCTTTTAGTTTTGGAGATATAAGATTACCGAATTTTCCCGTTTTTACCCTTTTTTACCCCCTTAGCATTCGAATTTCCAAAAATCCCGTCTTAGTGGATCGATTTGGGGTGTGATCAATCTCTGGTCCAAATTTCAAGTGTTTAGCTTCAGGCGTTTAGGCTGTGCGATGATGAATCAGTCAGTCAGTCAGTCAGTCAGTCAGTCAGTAACGTTACAATTTTATATATATAGAAGATATATATTATTCATTTAAGTTAACAATAACAGAAGACGATAGAAAAAGAAATATAGAAAAAAACATCAATATGGGAATAACAGATACAAAAATAGATTGCCATGCAAATGCATACGCAATAAATGATAATGAGGTAACAATTAACTTAGAAATAGTAGTCATTTAATTAAGTAATACTAATACAGTAGTTTTGACTGAACTGCCTTTTATTTACGTGCACTTTTGACTTAACTGCAAAAAATTAATCATTTTTGGCATTATTCTTTATAATCCCATACAAATTCCTTTTTTAATTTAATTTAATTAATTTAAAATTATTTTCATACAAAAAATTCAAGTTAGCTGCACTTTGACTTAACTGCCTTAAATGCATATTTTCTGTAATTATTTTTCAAAATCCTTCGTTACGTGCATTTTGTATACTTGCACTTTTTTCATATTTTTTTGGGCAGCGTTAAAATATTTTCATATAAAAAAATCATGTGTGCAGCTAACACATGAAAAAATATGGTGGCCACTTTTTCACATAAAGATCCAATTTAAGCTGTTTATATTATAAACTTTATAAAAACAAAAATCACAAACAGGCCAAGTTGGTATCATAATAATGTACTTATGTTGTGGTTACAGCAACTTTACCACTATTATATGAAAGAAATAGCAAATCTTAGGTCTGGAACAGAATAAAGTAGTTGTTGTAGTATTTGAAGCTGACGAATGCTCTGTAGCGCAACAACGTTTAAAATTTAGAATTTTTCGCTTCAACGACTACTACAACTACGTATTCTGTTGACACTACTTTCAAACCGCCGTTTTTAACTTTTTACAGCTTGCAGCGCTATTCTTAACGTTGTACTAAAGTGACTTTTCTGTTCCACAACTTATTGCTACCAATTTGGCTACTCGTTTTTTTATAAAAATGCATAACAAATGACTACAGGCTGTTTTTGCCCCAGTTTAAATTTTTTTTTATTATGCCCTTCACCACAGGTGATTTTGATTTAATTTGGTTATGTCCTTAAAAACGATAGTAAAATTACCCATAAAGCTTTTCGATATTTTCATTTTATTGGCAATGTTTTATTTTATTTCGGCAAGCATATTGCTACATACATACATAAAAAGTTGTATGTAATTTAATTAAAGTCGTACGTATTGCAAGCACATATGTATGTATGTATGTACATGTGTATGTATGTATTGGCAAAAGTTATTTCTGGATGTAGGCATTGCTTTCGCAATTGTTTTTGTTGTGTTTTAGAAGCTGTTGCTACGTTGATCTCTTCTTGCATTTTTCTTGATTGTGGTTTTATACCCCTCACCACAAGTGGTGAATTTTATGTTAATGTGTTTTATTTTACGCATACACATAGACATACAAGTTTTAATTAAAACTAATGTCGTGTTCAAGTGTATATTAAAAACTGCTTAAAATTACTTAAAACTAATAGGTACTTACAAAAAATACAATTCCTATAATCAGTTTTGCCCGTATGTGTTTTATTGTCATCGAATAAACTATTTATGCATGGTTTGCATAAATACCTTCTTTGGGTATTTCAATTGATAAACAAAAGTGTTTTATTTAAATTTGATATGTTATTTTGGGTGGTCTCATTAGATGAAACCAAGCAAAATTCCTCTGAGCAGAATGTCATAGGCGAGTCTGTTGGAGGGTTTGTATGTGATGTGTGGGTTACAAACGTAACATACACATTTATGTATGTACATGATATGCCTCTCAAATAAAAAACAAAATCGCAGACTCAATATATTTTAATTTAACGCTTCTTCAGTAAAAGCGTTCGTAGCCGAGTTATCTAACTTCGCGCCTGAGACTCATGAGGTTGCGAGTTCGAGTCTGAAAAATAATTTTTTTTTATTTTTATTGAATTTTTGTATGTTCTTAAAAACGATTTTATAAGATTATTAAACTATAAAACGAATTTCTAACATCAACTTTGGCAAAAGACAAAACGGACTTAGGTACATATATACCTTTTTTTGATTTTGTCATATTCTTCGCTATGACGAAATGAAAAGCTGGCGAGGCTCAATTAATATTTATTTATATCTAAAGAACATTAATTATATAAATGTTTGTTTTTACCTCACGATGGTGAAGGGTATATAAGATTTGACATAGCCGAATATAGCGCTCTTACTTGTTTTTTGTTTGTTTTGTTTTTGGTACAGACTATTAATACTTCAAGTTAGTTGTAAATGGTAACAGAACTGTTTAAAACATTCAACTATTCACTTAGTTGAGTTCTATGAAAAAAAAAATAAAAATAAGAAGAAAATGGCAAACTTTAGTTGTGAGACTTGCGAAAAGTTTCTACCAAATATTATAATTTAAAACGCCATTTTAAATTATAGGATGGTCCAAATAAATATTCAAAGTGTACGTCTTGCATTTACAACTAACGTCTCATAAAGAGCTCCTTACATACAAATTCAAGAGTACATAAAGAGAATGCAAGGAATCTTATAATACTGCAGTACATGTAAGGAGCATATTTTAAAACAAAAATGGTACTATCATTTGAGAACTATTATCCATAAAATAAAGAGTGCTACTAAAATTGATTCTAAATTATTTTGTTTAAAATCAATATTTAACAATCGTATGATGACTTATGTTTTGCAAATCAGGAAGAGGAAAATCTGATTCCTGAAATTTTTTTAAAAGAAAACAAAGCACAGATAATAACATTAATAAGAGATTCAACAGAAAAACATGTATATATAAAATTAAATTTTGAACTATTTTGCGAGTATATGCTTGTCAAAGAGAAAGATGACTCATGTACTATTAGCCATAAGGCTCATCAAACAAAAATTTTTATTTTGAGTTCAACACTTACAATTGACGGCATTAAACAACGCTATAAACATCAATCTGAGGTCCTAATAAGGAAAATGAGCGAGTTTCTGGAAAGTGGTAGTGGATGGACTTTAATAAAAATTATATTTCTTGAAATTAATTTAGCTATTATTTATTGGGTTTGTTTTATAATAATTCAATAATTTTATTTTAAAAAGGGTGATTTTAAATTTATAGTTAAATTCACTTATTATTTAAAAAATGTAACTATTATTTATTGTGTTTGTTTTATAATAATTCAATAATTTTATTTCAAAAAGGGTGGTTTTTAGCGATTTATAGGTAAATTTACTTATTATTCAATAATTTTGATATTTTTATTAGGCTAAAGTTCATCAAATTTAATTATTATTAAATTATTTTTATGAAGAAAGGAGTTTTACAACATAAAATTAATTAAAATTTATCAATAATTTTTCATTCTTGACTGAGATAGGAACCGAACCTAGGCTTTCACGGACATGTTACCCTTACATGTTTCGATTGCAACCACTCAATCTCTTCAGAGGGGTTTGCGGTCTAACACTCACCACCATTGACGACGGTTGGCAGTCAATAGTCAAACATCAATCTTTAAACCAATTTGTATTTAACCTTTTTGATAGATGGAACTTTGCTTTGAATGATTACCTCTGTTTTTTCGTACTTTTTTTCGATCTACCAAAGGTCAAATACAATTCTGAATATTTTATTAGGAAATACACATTCTTTTCTTTCATTCATTATTTATTTATTGAATCTTCATATATTAAATATAAACTAACAATAATTAATCAAATCTTATCTAAATACTTAATTTTATGTCCTGCCAGTGCCAGACAAAAATTTACTTCATCACGGCTTCTGTTCACATATTTAGTTGTTTATCGCTCATCTTAATGTGTAAGTGCTGCTTCTTCTCAAGCAAGTGTGGCTGATTTCATTTAAACTATTACGAGCTAGTGGGTTTAGATGTAATTCGAGCCTTTTTAAGTATTTTTTGCATAATTCGTAATCATAGTTTCAACTAATGGCACATTGAGATACTTGTGAATATTTGAGTTTTTAACATTTTGCCTCTATATATCTTTTCCACGTTAAACGGCGATCTAGATGAATACCGACGTATTTTACATGCGAATTTTGAGGTTTTATTTGCTTATTGATTTTAATAGGGGGACATGATTCCCGACGAAAGGTGAATGTTATATGTACGCATTTTTGCGCATTGATCTTTATCCTCCATTATTTTAACCATATTTCTAGTTGAAATATATGATCCTGTAGGTATCGAGATGCTTCTTGACTGTTTTCTTGCACGCTTAGAAAAGCTGTATCATCAGCAAATGTTGAAGTTTGGGTAAAGTTGTTTGTTGGCATATCCGAGGTATATATTAAGTATAAAAGTGGGCCCAGGATGCTTCCCTGAGGGCCTCCAGCGTCAATTAGCTGAGGAGAGCTTAAATAATCCCCTTTTTTAATAATAAACTTTCGACCGACTTAGTAGCTTTCTAGCAGCTTGTGTGTGTTTACTGGTAAGTTTATCTTCAATTTATGTAATAAGCCTTCATGCCAGACTTTATCAAAAGCTTGAGAAACATCTATGAATAGATCGGGGCAATTTTTTCTTTCTTCAAAGGCTTTTCTTATTGCGTTTACTATACGATGGGTTTGTTCAATTGTGCTGTGTTCTCTTCTAAAACCGAATTGGTGGTTAGAAATACATCTATTTTCATTTAAAATTGGGATTAATTTTGACACTAACAGCTTCTCAAACAGCTTTGATATATTAGATAGTAAGCTTATATTCCTATATGACTATATGATGCTTTCCTTGTTTAGGTATAATGGTAACTTAGCAAACTTTTAATTCTTGAGGGTAGTATTCAAGGCGTAAAATAGCATATTTTCGTAAATATTGGACCTATAAACATACAATTAAACACTATAAAATAGAACTTTTTGGTAATTTGTCGTTCTCTAAACCAATAGTTTCAGTTCTCAAAAGATAAACAAAGCCATTTAACCATGAGTACGCTGTTTACCCTCCAGCCTATCGCTCCGCTCGACTGCGAAAGTTACTTTTGCGTGTTACGCTTTATCAGCTTAATAGCGGCACCGATTTTAATGAAATTGGAAATAAAGGCTTTTTATTAATAATAAGATTTTTCTATGACGTGCTAAATCCCCTATTTTATTTTTGAAAAATACACTGAAGTTTTATTTTTTTTTTTTGAGGGAATGCTAGTTTCTATGCGCATTTCACTGGTAGCTAAGGTTAGATCATCATGAAACCTTTTTCCAAAGATTTTAGAAAAGCGAAAAATATTATACATATATAATCGAATAAGAATTATAAACACTCAAATTCTTACTTGTAAGAATATCAAAGCTTAAACAAAACACCAGCAATAAACGGTGAGTTTATCTTTCCTTATATTCCCCTAAAGATGGTTGGCTCTCCACCACAATAAGTTGTAAAGAGGGTGTACTAAGTTTGTCATTCCGTTTGAAACTTTTTTATTATTCATCTCAGACCCCATAAAGTATATATATTCTGGCTCCTTGAGTAATTCTAAGTCGATTTAGCCATGTTCGTCTGTCTGTCCGTCTTTCCGTCTGTTAAAAAACACGATCACTTTCGAAAAACTTAAAAGAAATAAACAAACTTGGTGTAGTTATCCTAAGCAGTTTGGGATTGAAAGCCAGCCAAATCGGTTCAGAAGGATCAGAGCTATGAATCAAAATGTGGAACCACTACTTTAAAAAATTTATAAGTTTGCTACAAAACAAGTTAGAGTGCTATATTCGGCTGTGCCGAATCTTTGATACCCTCCACTGATAGTTCGAATGTTTTGGGAGTAATATCTTTATGAAAATAAAAACAGACATTTGCACTAAAAATGGGTGCGGCATAGACCTATATAAAATTATTGACCGACAATCAGAAAGTTTTATGCTTTTTTTTTTAGCAATTTTAAATAGCTTGAGTAAAATATCATGATTCGTAACAGTTAAGGCCGAACTTAAATGATTTTCAGGAGGAGAATTTATATTGGAGCCATGGTAAGTTATGAACCAATCATCCCAAAATTCTGCAGAGTGATTTCTGGTATTAAAATACAAAAGTTTCAATACAGTGGTGAAATTAGTTTTTGCGTTTACAGTGAATTTCATAAGGTTGCTAAAATGGGATCTAAGGTTTATTGTGGACCTTATAGAACAAAATTGCATAACATTTTTTCTGGCCATTTGAAGCTAAGTTGGGAGAAATTTTACCGCAATATTATATCTGCTACGGTTTTAGGCGTATTTAATTATTTTACCACACTGAACCCAGAAAAGTAGGCTATTATAAAGCCAACGAGAAAATTAATCAAGACTACGGTTGCTTTTCGTATATTAAAGTAAATTAGTTATTGTGAAGAAATATCTTCAAATTGATTATTGCGTTTCGTTATTTAACGGGATGTAAATATGAAGAAATTTTAGTTAAAAGAAATAAGTCAAATTTAATCATTATTTTAGTAATTTCTTATTCATTTTGAAGATTTTTATTCACCTTAACTAATAAATTTAGTAAGTTTTAGTGTATTTTTTATTTATATTGCAGAAATTTTATTCAATTTAAGTCTTTAGTTTAGTTAATTTGAATCATACTTTTATTTATATTGAAGAATTGTTCTTTAATTTAACTACTTTATGTAAACCCCAGTAGGAATTACTTTTATTATTATTTGTAGGCTTTTAACACAATTTTTTGTAATAAATACATACAATAATTCTGTACGTGATTACAAAATATTACTTTGTGTACATTAACATATTTATATTGCCTTAATTATCTGTTAAATAAAACAATATAGTACAATGTAAATAACGTGAGAGATATTATTTAAACGAATATCTAATAACCAGAAATAAAAAACGTCACAAAATATATATATATATATATAATATAATTTTATGTACAAACGTTTATATAGCAAATGCATATGCAATACATAATCAATTGTTTAATAAAACAATAAATTTTTTATTTAAATCAACTAATCCTTATTTTGCGTATTAAAAATTTTGATTGATCGATTTATCGGGTATGTTCTCAAATCGAACAAATTTTGAAAACGAGCCTGTAAAGAAAATTCGTAAAAATATTCCTTTTTATAAACTCCATACTTTAAGTACCAATTATATTTACAAGAACAACTCTTAAAAACAGGAAAAACCACAGTCATTTTGTAAATAATTGAAATCAAAATTGCTTTCGATTTTAAATCCACTTCATTTCAATTAGTAGAACATGCGCGTATATTTTAAATACCCAAATAATTAATTTTATTAAATTTTGTACAAAAATTACGGTTACTTATTTAACAAAACAATAATTATTGACGGTTTTCAGCAAATAAGCGAAAAATTTTTTTAAATAATAATAATATTAATAAGGGCAATTTCATGCAAATGTATAAATACGTATAATTTAGAAATAAAACCTAATTTTACTCTTATAATTCAAACATTTGTAATTGACATATTAATATATATGTACATAACTCAACATAAACACAAATTCGTCTGTTTTTAATAAAAATTAAAAATAAATGAAAGGGAAAATTTCGCATAGAAAATCACAATTAAAAACAAAAAATATTTTAATATTGTTTTTAGTGTTATTTTCTATGCTGATAAACAGGCAGTAAATTGTTCTATAAAATAATTTCAAATTTGCTATAAGGGAATTTATTTGGGGACTGCTGTTATAAGTTTTTGTTGTAATACTATAAAATTGCTTCTGAATAAAATACCAAACTAAAATAGCTTCTTTTGGATACTCTAAGTTAAATTCAAAAAATATTAAAAAAAAGTACCATAGTATCTATAACATTTAGCGCAAAAAGCATGACATATTTTATGCCTTTATAATAAATTACAATTTATTTTGGTTCTAAAATTGAACCCGATATTAATACTTAAGGCTGAATTTTACTTTGAAACTTTTATTTTTTTAATACCTCTTGTTCGCAATCAGCGTCCGAGTTGTGATCAATAACAAAACTTCTCGCATAAAAAAACGTGTACATAATTTTTTCCCGTTGTCAACATTAAAGACTTTTGTTGATGTTACCAAAATAAGGTGAAATATGCCAACGCAACGACCTTCTGAAATGATTAAAATATTGAGATAATACAATTTTTAAATAAATAATGTATCAGTAATTAGATAACACCTACTTTCGATTAAGCTTTCCATTTTCGACATACTTTGAAATAAGACTTTGCTCGATTCGTCTCTGATACGATCTTTAAAGATGTAGTCAATTTTTGAGCAAATATTTTAAAAATTGTCATACCGGCTCTCTGCTTTGGAGTACAAATGTTTGAAAGCTATGTCAATCTACAAAAATATACATATTAGTTTAAAAAAGTTTGTCTTAACCTAAACGTACCAGCTTGAAACTATAATATCATGGTTTTTTCCGCCCACGAGCAGTGGTCCATTAGAATTGCTTCGATGTCATTATCAACATTGTCTTCCGGAGGACCTATATGTGACGCGCAAAATAGAAAGGGACCTAAGGGTAAAAACCGGTTTTGTTCAGGAGAGCCATTTCAAAGATTTAAATACGTGTATCTTTGGTGTACCATCACATCATAAAACGCGCATATCTCTGGGAGGGAACACTTTTGGGGCATGGGATCGTCCCCTTCGATGCTCAGATGTTGTCCACATAAAAAAAAAAGTGAAAATTAATTTTTTTTACCCTTAGGTCCCTTTCTCTTTGCGCTGTCACATATGCATATACAAATATTTAATAAGTACAAAGGTGTCACAATGGACCATAATGAAATATTATAAATATTGGCAGCAGGTGTTGAAAGAACATCTTTCGGTAGTAATTTTCCGTCTTTAATAGTAGTCGATCTTGAAAATTGTTTAAAATTTTAATAACTTGAGTTATATTTTAATTTATATACACTTTCATTGTTTTTTTATTGATTCCTCACAACACTGGAAAGTGCTATTTGAGGAAAGCGAATGGTAAATCCTGTAAGTGAACCGTTAACAAAACTTTTTTTACATATAAAACACTTTATTCTCACACATTTTGTTAAGTTCTTACGTTTGTTAATTTATTTATTTTTCAATTTGTTTCACTTATTTAGAAGCGTGTGTTATTAAGTAATCCCGTTTTTATTTTCTTTCTCCAAAACTTAAAAAATTCTTCAGTTCTACATGCCTTTATTCATATTTACTAAATCAAATTAGTCCTTTTTTTAATTATTTTTGCCATTAGTCAGTTTGAAGTATTTTCTTTATATTTACTAAAATAAATTACGAAACTTTATTTACCTCAACACCTTAATTGTTTATTATTCTTCTTCTTCATTATGTTAAAAAAAATATGAAACATATTCAAATAAACTAAAATGTTATTCAAATTTACTTCCATTAGGTGTGTAAACTTAACAAATATTGTGCGGTTTTTCGTTTACGATGCGTTATTACTGCTTTTACTAAATTTTTGTTGTTATAGTAGAATTTTAATTAAGTTTTTAACAAAATTTTATTCAAATAAACTATTTTTACTAAAATAAATTTTTTGCTAAAAAAATTATGTATATTTGAAGAAAATATGTCAATATGGATAAACCGGCAGTTGATTTGAAAAAAATTTTAGTTTATTTGACTATTTTTTTCGTTAAAGGCTTACTAAATTTTTCGTTATTATTACCTGCGACATTTTTTTCTGTGCAGAGTGGGCTTTATATGGGGCCTATAGTAAATTATGAACCGATCATCACGAAATTTTTTAGTGCTATTTCTAGTCCTATAAAACTGTGAAGTATTCAATTTTCAACAGACGGACGGACAGACAGATTGACATGCCTAAATCGACTTAGAATTACTCAAGGACCCAGAATATATATACTTTATGGGGTCCAAGATGAATAATAAAAAAGTTTCACACGGAATGACAAACTTAGTATTCCCTCTTCACTAGGCTTGCCATTTCTATTTTGAGAAAAAGAGGACGCCAGCATAAAAAATGTAGGACATTTGTTCGAAAAAAGAGGACACTTTCTAAACAACTTAATATTAATAAAATTAACGACGGCACACAAAAACTTAATTTCGGTAATTCCATGTCAAGTCGACCAAGAGTGGGACTCGACCCCTTTCGATTTGAATGCAATTTGGCGAGAGGGTTTATTTGATCCCATAAATAACACATATCAACGAAAAACAATTTTTTAGTTTCAAAAGTTATGTCATATTCAAATTGTCATAATATCGCCGAATAAGCCGAATGTGTTGAGTTTATTCTTTTAATATCTCGAAAACTACTTTACATACGAAGATGATTTTTGTCAGTTTAAAGAGAATACTTGAGGCTACAATAAATATATTGAAAAAAATGTATATGCAAAATCTCAAATTTTAAAAATGGACTAAGTCAAAACCATATTTTTTTGCTGATTTTTTTTTATAATACTTCAAATTGTTTTTTAAAAATCCTAAAACTTTGAGGGATGTGCTTTTTTTAAGATATGATTTTTTTTTTCTTTCCAAAAAGAATCTAAAAATTAAATTTTAATGTAATCATTTGAGCAATAAGTATTTATTTAAACAAAAGTAACGACATTGATAAGGTTGCTATTGCTTATTTGTTCCATTTTTTTTTCGAAGCTCCATTTTGGGCACATTCAAAGAAAAGTACTCTTTTTGTCACGTTACGTCCCCAAAAATTAAATCATACCTATCTTAAAAAAACCCGAGCACCTAAATCTTTTTTTTTAATGAATTTTGTGAACTGTGATTTAAATCCAGGAACAAATTTACAATGAAGGTGTAAAAAGCCGGACAACCCCGGACACTTGATGAAAAAGAAGTAGGACTGCCCCGGATACCCAAAAAAAGAGGATGGTGTCCGGGGAAATGAGGACGGATGGCAACCCTACTCTTCACAACTTATTGTTCGTTATATTCGACTGGAAACGTTACGTCACAGCTTTTTAGGACTAGTAATGATATTGTGAAATTTCATGAAGATCGGCCCTTAATTAACCCTAGGCTCCATATAAACCCTACAACCGGAAAACAGTTTAGTACGCCTAAAACCGCAATTAATAATGTTATCATAACAAAAGTGGGCACGTAACAGTTTTATGGGACTAGAAATGACACTGTGAAATTTCGTGAAGATTGGTCCATAATTTACCCTAGGCCCGAGATAAACCCTACACCCGAAAAACAGTTTAGAAAGCCTAAAACCGTAATTTATAATGGTATCAGATTAAAAGTTAATACTTCACAGTTTAAAAGGACAAGAAATCACCTTCTAAAATTTTGTTTAGATTGGTCTATAATTTACTATAAGCCCCATGTAAAGAACATTCTGGTAAATATATTAAAAACGCCTAAAGTCGTAGCAGATATCTTTATTGTGGTAAGATGTCTTCCAACTTAGTTTTATATGGCCAGAAAAAATGTAATGCAATTTTGTGATATACGGTCCATAATTTACCTTACATCCCATATTTAGCAGCCTTCTGAAATTCACTGTAAACGCTTAAACTTATTTCACCACTGTATTGTAATTTATTGAAATTTATGTTTTTTAATACCAGAAATCACGCTGCGGAATTTTGGGATGATGGGTTCATAGCTTACCATGGCCCCAGTATAAGTACCCCTCCTTAAAATCATTTAAGTTCGGCTCAAACTGTTAGAAATCAAGATATTTTACTCAAGATTGCCGGTCAATAATGTAATACACGTCTAAATCGCAACCAATTGAAATGCTGATGTCGGTTTTTATAAAGATAAATTAATATCACTTCTGAAATATTCGAACTGTGGGTGGAGGGTATCAAGGATTCGGCACAGCCGAATATAGCACTCTAATGCTATGTTCACATTTGGCTTCTTAAACGCGTTTAAGCAGTTCGAACGTAATTAAGCTCTAATCACTTAAAAATCGAGATGATTACCCATACATTGAAGTGATTTGTTAATCACTTCAAATTGACATGATTACAACTTAATCACTTCATAAATCACATAGAGTCCACTGAACATACCTCAATTGTAGAATCGCCAACATGATCGTGTACAACCGGCCACGTTTTTTGCTTAATGTTTATATTTGTTTCCTTAAAAAATTCATAAATTTTGTACCATTTCATCATTAAAATGATTAAAATAATCTTCTGATAACTTTATAAAAGTGTTTTTATCCATTTTTAATACTTCAAAGAAATATAAATTTGTTTGTTGTGTTTTTTTCTTAATCATCTGTCATCTTAATCATCTCAAATGTAATGTGAACGGCTTTGCTTAAACGCGTTTAAAAACCTAAGTGTGAACTTAGCATAACTTGTTCCGTCTCGAATTGTAGTTGTTAGTGGGTAAAAAGAAAAAACAAAAATTTAAAAAAAAAATTGCTACATTTTATTGTTTTCGTAAGAAACAAAAAAAAAAAACAATTCGCATATAAGTTTTTTTTGCACGGGCACCTGCAAATTTCCTATCAAAGTTATTTTTGGGAATACAAAATTTATTATTAATAAGATTTCTCTATGACGTGCTAAATTCGCAATTTTTATTTTTGATAAATACACTGAAATTTATTGTTGAGGGAACGCTAGTTTCTATGCGCATTTCACTGGTTGCTTAGGCCAGATCATCAGGAAACATTTTTCCAAAGATTTTGGAAAAAGCTAAAAATATTATATAAATAAAACTGTAAAGCGAATAAATATTATAAACACTCAATATTCTACTTGTAACAATATCAAAGCTTAGGCGAAACATTAACAATAAACGGTGAGTTTACCATTTCCTACATCCCCCTACAATTGGTTGGCTTTTTTCCGACTCCCCACTATTGTGGTACGGGTACAAACAAACAGCCTAGAACTATGTACTGTTTTCGAAAGCAAATCCCATCTTTTATCAGTATTAATGTTTTTTGCCTGAAGTCTTACTGCCGTATTCACAAAACTATTTTTAATTTAATAAAGGTTTACCAAACAAATTTTCTATAAAAATTTTGCTTAAAAAACGTTTGTTAAATTTAGTTATCGCCTATGAATATGGGGATTAAAATGTAGTTTTTGCGAATCATGAGCCAGGCGGATATTCAAGTGAATTCTTTAAATTTAAATATTTTTTTTTAAATATTTTTCTTTTAGGTATTTTCGTGCAACCTTTATGCATTTTTTCGGGTATTTTTAAAGGTTTATGTTTATTTACTTACCAGATCCGCCATAATATTAAGTCTTAAACGAAATGAACTTTTCCCCAAATTAAACAGCTTATTATGTTCACGAACTGCTGCTTTATTTTCTTCAAAAGCTGTTTTGCTCCGAAATTCATCATAAGTGTGCAAATAACTTTTATTAACATAATTCTGTAATAATAAAACATTAACTACTTTTTTTTATATTTAATGTGTATATGCATGTACATATGTATAGATTTAATCGCACCATATATTCTTCAAAATTTCCATATTCAATTATACGACCGTTTTGTTCCACGTATGAGATCGATATTTTTATACAGCATAAGATTAATGACCAGTTATAAATTAACATGATCTACAGCGGCATACACTACTTTTACTATTTAGTCTTCTGTAATATTTTTTAACTAAGTAACTAATTGACCAAAAAAATGTATGTGTCTTGAGCATGAGTTTACTTTGCAAACTCAGCAAAAATTTGTATTAATTTGATAAACATACTTAAATATGTGCATAAAATTCTAACTGAAAGTACAGTGAGGTTGATAAAAAATTTTGAATTTTTGATATTTAATTCAATTGAGTACAGCACAATTTGTATGAAAGTGAATGAGGGTATACTAATTTTGTCATTCCGTGTTAAACTTTTATATCATACATCTAAAACCCTATAAAGTATACATATTCTGACTTCTTGAGTAATTAAAAGTCGATTAATCCATGTGCGTCCGTCTGTTGAAAACACGCTCACTTTCGAAAAACTCAAAAGAAATGAACAAACTTGGTGTCAAATTTCTTGTAGTTATACTTAGCAGTTTAGGATTAAAATCGAGAAAAATCAGTTCAGTAGGATCAGAACTATGAATCAAAATGTGAAACCAACAGCCTAAAAAAATTAATAATTTTGTTACAAAAACTAACATAAATTGTGGAACAATGAACGGAACGGAACGGATTATTCGACTAAAAATCACACTGTTAAATTTTGTGAAGTTCGGTCCATAATTTACTCTAGACCCCATATAAACCCTACAACTGATAAAAAGTTTAGTATGCCGAAAACCATAATTAATAATATATATAAATAAATTTGGTACGTGACAGTAAAATTTCGTGGAGATCGGTCCATAATTTACCACAGGCCCCATATAAACCCTTCTCCCGGAAAAAAGTTTAGTACGCTTAAAACCATAATTGAGGAGGTCCATAACAAAACGCAATAATTACATTTTTCAAGTTTTTTGATTTTTGATTAAATCCTATTCTACATTACTGAATCCTATTCTATATTACCTTTAATATAAATCATTCCAAAACTCAATAACTACACTGCAATTTAATATCAAATATAATGGTTCAGCTCAAAATGGAATAATTACACATACAAAAGTGTTTTCATTTTTCTACAAGTGGTTGCAACTTAAATCAAAATTATATAATACAAATCTATCCAACACAAAAAGAAGGAATTGCAGCCCTAGTTCAGATCAAAACGCAATATTTTCATACAGTTCAAAGCAAAATGAAATAAATACTGTGCTTTGGACCAAAACGCAATAATTCCAAATTTGCTATCTAAATAACTTTAAAACAAACAGTCAAATAAAATAATTAATTTATGATTAATATTATTTTTATCAAAAGTAATTTTTGGGAATACAAAATTTTAATTTAAAAGCATAGGAATTAAGCACGAATAACAAAATCTTTTAAATTAAAGTTTTGTATTCCCAAAAATTACTTTGGTTAATAAACTGGCAAGTGCACTGCCTAAAAAAACTTACCTGGCAACATGATTTTGCAAGTTGTTTTTTTTTTGCATTCTTAACCTTCTTACAACTACAATTAATGTTGGAAGAATTCCAATCAATTGTAGTGGGGAATGTAAGAAGAGATAAACTCACTATTTATTGTTGATGTTTTTGCTTAAACTCTGATATTGTTACAAGTAGACCTGTTGCTTATGATTCTTATACGCTTAACAGTTTTATTTGGCTTAATATCTTTAGTTTTTCTAAAATCTTTATGGATGAAGTTTCCTGATGATCTGGCCTAAGCAACCAGTGAAATGCGCATAGGAATAGCTTATCCCATCAACAATAAATTTCAAGTGTTTTTATTAAGAATAAAAACTGGGAATTAAGCACGAATAACAAAATCTTTTGATATTATTTTTTTAGACAATAATACCTCAATAATTGTTTTTAAAAAAAATTATGTGCTAATTACTTAAATTTCATTTTGTCGCTTATCCAAAAAAATGTTATGGTGTAATTATTGCGTTTTGTTATGGACTTCCTTTATTAATAATGCTATCATAATAAAATTTAAAACATCAAAATCTTACACACAGAAAAAAATGCCAATGTAAAATTAAAATGGAAAAATGTTGATTGAGAATCATATTAAATTTCTGCAAAAGTATGCCCTTTTTTAAATTTATCATTATTTCATAATAATTTTAAATAAAATAACCTTAAATCATGTTTATTTAATATAATTCACTGTTAAAATAAAAAAAAAAATATTCAAATATAAATAAATATGGATTCAATATTGAATCCATAAAAACCTGTTTTATATTAAAATCAAAAGTGTATCTAGTTAAATTAACATGCATTCATACTTAAGTATGTACATTTTTTATTTTCATTCTTAAAATATGTTATAAAAAGAGGACAATTCCCGTATTCTTTTAATTAAAATTAGTTACTTAAATAGTGCATCAAGTTTTCAAAGTATATTGATGACGAAATCCATATCGGGCGATGCTGATGCTTCTGTTGACAAAGGAGAACTCAAAATAAGTGAAACATGTGTTACAGGGGTAAGTGTATTGAATTATTCTTAAATAAATGCATATGTTGTCTCTGAGGCTTCTTCACACTGTTATAACACACTCAAACCAATTTGATTCTACATGAAATTCACGTTGTTTCAACTTGAAATAACTTTCATTCAACGTGATTCGGATTGTTATTTAAATATATATTACATTTTGCTCTAACTTTACTGCAATGTTAAATTAACATGAATTATAGTTATTTTAAAAGAAAAAAAATTTTGTTCGCAGTTATTGTAAAACCAGGTTGAATTAACATGAAAAACGTATAAAGCAAAATCACCACCGAAAAATTTTAAATCAACCTTGTTTTCTACGTTTTTAACTTGATTTTTTTCTGTGTGTATGGACAAGTTTAGCAAAATTTGTCCCAAGTAACTTCGATAGCTTTTGAAAAAAAGACATAAACTATCTTTTGAGCAAAAAAAAAAAAACATTCCGGATAAAAAAAAAGTGTTTTAAATTTAAAAAAAATTCTTTTTAAATTTTTTAAAAAAACAACAACAAAAATTTTCAAAAGCTATCGAGGTTACGTGGGAAAAATTTTGCTAATACCAAAAGGTTATAAGTTACATAGATGAGAAAAAACACTGCATATGCTAAAAATTAAAAAAACCCTCGTCTAGAGTTAGAAATAATTTTTTTTTAAACATATTCCACTCGCATCCCAAAAAGCGACCAAAACTACCTTAAAGGAAAAGACATAAGCTTTCTTTTAAGTAAAAAAAAAAAACATTCCGGATGAAAAAAAAATAAAAAAAAGTTTTAAATTTAAAAAAAAAATTAAAAAAAAACAAAAAAACCTTTTTCAAAAAATTGATCAAATAGCTATCGAAGCTTCTTGGGACAAATTTTGCTAACACCAATAGGTAATAAGCTACATGAATGAGAAAGAACGCCTATATGGCCAAAGGTTAAACTTTGACCCCCTCTAACTCAGAAACTTTTTAACCGAACTTTTTAAAAATGTGTGTCTAAGCTACTATCCAATAGGACTAACCTTGGTGCAAATTTCATCCAAATCGGAAGACATCGATTTAAAAATTAGGTCACTTGACTTAAAATCCCCCATATATAAATACGGGAACAGTTTTTTTATGGTGGATTTTTAATTATCTTATCGTCCACCGATTTAAAGGTTTTTGTGTGCAAATATGCACAAGATAAGTTTTTTTTCTAAAGGGTTTAAAAAGCGTTTTAAATTTGCTTACAAACACACGCACATACATGTATAAATAGTAGTTGAGTTTTTTTGCTATTCTCCCAAAATGAGTTTTTTCTTTTATTATACTTGCAAACACACATGTATAAACGACGGTTTTGCTCTATCCCAGCGGGAAAACTCAGAAGACCTTCTTACTTCAGGCCTTTTTAAAGGCCTGCTTAAAAGATTTTTTGATTCAATTACTATTCTTATCTAACTGCTAAAGAAGGCCTCATAGAAGGCCTCGGCTCGTTCGTATAAAAGATAAGATACACCTTCCACACTCGCTTCTATGAGAAGGGAGTAGAAAAGGAGTAACATTTTTTGTACCTATTGTTTTTTTGCACAAGCAAAGGCAAAATCAATTTTGTTTGGTCCCGTTACCCTTCTTATGTACCTGCTGAAGAAGCGAGAGCGGAAGGCCTTCTCCGCAATGACAACGTGTGTAAAAAAGATATGAGTATGGAATGGAGCAAGAAGGCCTTGTACTTCCAAAAGAAGGGGTACAGAGGCCTTCTAGAAGGCCTTCCTACTCCTTCTTTTTCCCGCTGGGATGTTGTTCTCCCATAATGTTTTTGTTTTCATTTGCACTTGCAAACACACATGTATAAACGTATTAGAACAGGGTTACCGTTAGACATTTTTAAAAATAAAGTCGCGCAAAAACGTTGTTTAAGAAAATAAAAGTCGGATATTTTTTAATGATTTTTAACGAAGATCTGTGTTTCTATTTTTTACTTTGATAACATTTCATGAAAATATTATAAATTAAATACGGGAATATGCACAATATATTTTTTCTAAATTTTCGGAATTAAAGTGTTTAAAAAGCGTTTTAATTTGTCTTGCAGACACACGTACAAAGATTGGTGAGTAGTGCATTTTGCCGTTCTCTTAAAATGTGTACGTTTTTATTGTATAACGCACAGGTTCTCTCGAAAGTAAATGCCAATTGGTCAAATTTCGGTCACCGGGTGATACTAATTAGTAAGTGTCAAAACAATGTTACAATTGTATTACGAACAAACCTTTAAAACTAAAGTTATAACCTATAAGTTCCATGGACCAAAAGTTGTGTTTGGGCACGAACTTGCATGGAAGTGAAAATGTGGAAATGCTTTCTGTTTGGAAAACAAACAGGCAAAAAGATGATGTACTAATAGAATGCGTTCTTCAAAAATTCCACAAAACCAAAGGGGATACCTTCTCTTTTAGTGGGTGTGGGCGTGGTGATATTAGCTATTTTTGTTTTTTAATTTATTTATATGCTATTATTTTTTGATTTGATTGGTTCATAACTTACCATGGCTTCGATATAAACTCCCCTCCTGAAAATCATTTAAGTTCGGCTTAAACTGTTATGAATCATGACATTTTACTCAAGCTGGATAAAATTGCTAAAAAAAAGCATAAAACTTTCTGATTGTCGGTCAACAATATGGCAAAGAATTGGGCATTTAGCCAAATAATAAGAAGAGTTTCAGGTTCTTTAAGACTCCATTATGAACATTATTTCGACCTTTCCTTTTGTTGGAAACTGTTGGCATTTAGTTCAATAAGGTTGCATCTACCTTTTATTATGCAGCTTACTATATTCACATTAGTAATGTTTTCAAAATAACCCTGAAAAGTTCCATAGTTTAATTCACTGCAAAACCGATATATATACTTTTTAGGGTCTAAGATCAATATTACAGAAATTTCAAACGGACTGACATAGTTATATATAACCTTTTCCCTTCGGTGAAGGGAATAAAAAGAGTAATTTTAGGGATTTCAATATTCTGATTTTAACTCAGCCATTTTTTAACCGATTTCATAAATTTATATTAAGAGAAGAGACTTACCATTTCCTTTGGCTATAAAACTTGCACTCGAAAAGATCTTTGGTTCATAAAAATGGAGATTTTTAAAAAAAAAGTTATATTTTGGTCATAACTATTTTGTATCTGAACCGATTTTTCCGAGTTCTTTCGAAAAAATGTTCTAATAAAGATTTCCGATGTTTTGATATATAAATCGTATCCATAGGTAATACGAGAGCCCTAAAGT
The DNA here is from genome assembly GCA_963931875.1 of Pollenia griseotomentosa. Classification (NCBI taxonomy): domain Eukaryota; kingdom Metazoa; phylum Arthropoda; class Insecta; order Diptera; family Polleniidae; genus Pollenia; species Pollenia griseotomentosa. Next base: position 5,993,428 of record OZ007565.1, on the reverse strand, counting down.
TTAGGTATTTATAAAATTTTTATTTTTTTTAGCATATTTTATGAGTATTTTACTCATAACATGCCCATTTTTTAAGCGATTTGAGAGATTTATATACCGACGTGCTTAGCAGTATTAACTTATACCGAAACAGTTCCTCTAGTGCAATATAGTGACTACTTCAAACGAATAATGTGTCCTTTTTCATCATCAGATTGTTATTTTGGGAAATGTTTAGATTGTCCAGAAATCGATGTCCTTAAAAACGTATTAGACGACGTATTTGACAACAGTTCTATTGAAAATATTACGTATAAGTATTGGTTATCTAACCCTCGTTGCAGCCTCGAGACACTTTTTAAAAACTCTTCGGAATTCGTTAATATAGTTTGCAATCATTTTGCCTGTCTTTTAACACATGATTTTATAGCAAAAATAGAACAATTATACATTTTTAAAACAAATCAAAGAATCCTTAAAAGAAGATGAAGTTGTGTGACTTTGCTGAAAAATACGAATTTGTTGTACAGAACGCAGCACCCGGTTTTATAATAATCAGGCAAGCAGATTTCCGATAGCTCACTCATCGAAGTCTGGTTATAATTTCTGATGGCAATAATTATGATGCAATTTCTTTATACGTATATCTTAGGATTATTACTGATTTTGTAAAAAAATTATTATCAAATGCGTCTAAAATATTTTACTCCGCAGCAACTCAAAAATTTTGTAAACCTATATTTTCACAAGTAGGACTTTAAGATTGCTGCAGAATGGCATTATTTTGCAAGATCAGATTGTAAGGGATCATGTGAAGGTATTGGGGACACAATGAAAAGAACTGCCGGAAGAGTAAGTCTTCAGAGACAAATTGATAAACAAATAACAACAACAATGGAATTGTATGAATGGGCATCCGAGCCTAGTAATTTACCAAGCATTGCAGTAAATTTTTCTCCAGAACAGCATTATTTTGACGCAAAACAACCTTTAGATTTGCGATATGAAAAGACTAAATCAATTCCAGAAACGCAAACACTTCATTCAATAGTTCCTTCTAATGCTAGTATAATAATTGCTAAAAAGTTTTCTTCATCAAAATATGAAAATGTTTTTAAAAATTTTAAAAAATACTTAAATAAAATAATAAAATAACAATTATTGTTTTTTAATAAACAAAAAAATGTTGCACAGTTGTTTATATCAAAAAACTTCTCTTTGACAAATTTCAAAAATTCAGAAAAAATAGTAGTTATTTGAATCCCACAACCAAATGCGTCTTAAAATTTGTGGAAAAAAGTTATATTTTAATATATAATATAACTTTTTTTTACTTTTTTTATTTTAATATCTAATGTGTCCCAATAAACTTTGAAGTGTTATCTGTGGTGAAATTAAAAACAACTGTGTTAAATGATAGCGGTATATTATTTATGTGCATTTTTTTTTTATGAGAGCTCATGTTTTTCGCTGATCGTCGCTTAATTTATTAAATACTACTGCAGATTTTGTGTTTTATTTTTTTATTTTTGCAAATATTTTTAACTACAAAAGGTAAGTAATGAAATGTGCAAGTTGTATAGTGTTAGAAAATTTTTTTTTATTGGGAAATATTATCCCAATAAGATTTTCAAGTGGGATATATAGTCCCAATATAGCACTTCGAACACAAATTTTTATTTCTGCTTTCCTAGATGTCAAGAAAAAGACTGACGAATACCCAAATACTATAGATATTGTTTGAGGACGATGAAAGTGAAAATGGTGGCTTTGACTTCAGTGACTCCGGACCCGATTATAGTCCTTCAGATGACGAGGATAAAGATAATATAATTGACTGAAGCGATAATTCCAGTGACGCTGATGATGCTGTTGCACTTGATACTGTTGTTGCTGAAGGTATGAAAATTGCTGCTTGATACTGCTGTTTAACTCGAAACTACTGCTGTTGCTCTACCCAATGATATTGCTCCTGATGCAACTGCTACTCTCCGTTCTACTAAACTTGCCGCAGATGTCGAAATTACTCCTGATGCAACTGCTAAGCTTCTAACTTGTAAGTGGTCTCTACATAACAACACATTTGTTACCAAGTTCACAATGCCTGCAGACAGAGATCCAGAAGTGTTATTAGATCTTAGGACATCGGCTACTGAGTATGACGTTTTCAGGAAAATTTTCCCGAAGAGCTTGTACATTCGCATTGTCGAATGCACTAATAACAGGCTTTCAAAGCTGAACAGGGTGAAATGTTCAATATATACCGTATATATAGAGCACCATCACCGTAAGATATCATTAATTCAGTTTATGGTTCCATTGGCTGAAGCACTTATTGCGGAGGGAACGAAACACAAAGGACTAAAAACCTGTCGAACAGGTGGTAGGCCTTCTAAGCGCCCGAAAAAGGAGCTTTTGATTTTCGGCGATCATATGCCAATTGAAACGAATTCCCGACGTCGATGCGTGATATGCACGTCTTTCAAAAAGGAAACAAGAACAATGTTCGTAGCTCAGGCTGCAATTATGCTCTATGCCCCTCATGCTTTGCATCATTCCATCAATAAATGCATCATATTTTAATTTGTAAAGTGCCGTTATTTTCTTTTTTGTTCGTTTATACAGTGAATTCCTGAATATTTTTTATTTTTTAATAAAATCAAAGTTGTTGTTATTCGACCTTTCGATATTTAAATAAATAAAAATTAATCAAGCTCGAGGCCAGTGTTTTTTTGTAAATTAAAATTCCTTTTTATTTGCTTCCAATATTTCGATCTTCTTTGAATATAATCATCATTATTTTCAGTGAATTTTTTTAAACACAAAAACTTTAAAATATGTTGTTTCCACATCGACATCTAGACTTGCACCACAAAGTATACAGAGATGTCACGAGACGGAAGATTTTGCGTTTTTTTTTTTGTCTCTTTTAAAGAAAGCTGCCCTTTTTCATTTCTCTTTGCATCATCTTTTATGCCGCAATACAATGAACACAAATTTATTTAGTTGTTATTTTTTTGCAAAGCTTTTGTAAAAATTAACTTTTTAGTTCACCACAACACGAGTAAATAATATTTAAGTAAGTAAATAAGATTATAAAACAAAACAATATTATAAATACATTTTTTTCCACAAAAAACAACGATTGTTGAACTAATGCATTTGTTTAACGTGATTTGTGTTTTGTTATTTTTGTTTTGATCACGCTATTTGTGTTGAATGTTGCGGCCTGTTTTTACACCTTGCCACTTCACTACCAAAAGAGCTTTCTGTCTCTTTCTTCGAAAGCTGCTCTCGCAACTGACTTGGGCCTTTTTCACACGTCACTTTTTTCATCTCTGTATACTTTGTGCTTGCACTTAACTTAAAATCATTATTGCAGGTTGATCGTTTTCACCAAACCTCTGTAGTTATTGGCATACGAACACTCTACGTCGCTCTTAAAGTTTACACTTTTTTTGTTGCTAAGATGTGAAGCATTTCCAACATATATCGACGTTTGTAATTCGGCTCTGTTTGTAACACACTAACATTATTAAAATCAGGCGAGTGTTTGTTTTCGACACAGTGGTTCACAAGTGCTGTTTTTGGTGTGTCTCTACTGAGTTTTAATTTTGGATCCGATTTATGGCCTGCGATTCTAGTTTTTAGTTTGTTTTTTGTGGTTCCAATGTACACCTTGTCACAGCTTTCGTTTAAATTTCCAATACAGGGTATATTATATACAACATGTGATATATGCATGTTCTGAATTTAATCTTTTGTTTTGCTATATATTTTTGAGATATTGTTGTCCGATTTGTGCGCTATTTTAAAGTTTTCACTATTAAACAATTTGGATTTTTCAAATCTCTCTGATATTTCGGGTACATTTGTAAGGGATTTGTAACATTTTGGTATGTCAGTAACTTTCGAACTATTTGAATTTCTATTTTGATAGTCACCAATTAGATTATAAAATGGTTGTCAAGAAGGTTGTTTTTAATTTTTCTTATATTATTTTTGTGGAATTCCAAGTCACTTATATTCAACACGCTCAATATTAAGTTTTTAGCCGTATTAATGATTACTCTTTTTGGATGTTTTGAAAAGAAGTTAATAGTTCTACCGGAAGATGTCGGTTTTTGGTACCAATCCATTCTTAAGATGTTCCCATCTCTGATTACAAGGATTAAAAAGGAATTTTTATTTACAAAAAAACACTGGCCTCGAGCTTGATTAATTTTTATTTATTTTAATAAAATTATATACAAATAAAAAATCCAAACTGTTAAATTTTTATATATAAATAAGTTTTATGTAAAAACAGCCATATTTAAAAAAAAAAATACTTCTACAGAAATATATGAATTATTTTTAATTGTTAAATGTTTTTGTTTTAAAGACTTTTATAAATTTTTTTTATTGGGATTTCTAGATATATTTGATTGATTTTTTCATAAGCAATAAAGTAAGTATATTGTTACGAAAGTAACTTTAGTTAAGAATTAGATTACTTTATTAGTTATCTTGTAGTTATTTTATTGTATAGTTTAAATTGTTTTAGTATTAGTAATGCACATTTCTTGTGAAAAAATTAATGTACAGATGTAATGTTAAAATTGTTGTGCAAATTAAATAAAACTAATGTTATTTTTATGTTGAATTCCAAAAATTAACTGACTTTATTACCTAAACATCTCTTGTTTTTATATTTTTTAAATAAACATAAAGTTAATAAAATTAAAATAATCGGAATTTTAAATATTGATGATAAATAAGTTTGTATTAAACTTAAGCTGGGATCACACGATTGCCGCAAATGCACCAATATGACACAATTTTTATTGTGCTTCATTGACGCACAATAATGAAATTGGACCAATAAAATATTCTGATATCACACGATTGCCCTGTTTTAAACAAATTTAATTGCCGCTAGTTGGTACAAAGCGAAATGGTTACAACAATTGCCGCAGCACAGTCACACGATTGTTCTTACTTGACAACAGCGAAAACAGCTGTTGTGGTAAGTTTTTTATTTGTTTGAAAGTTCTTGTTGGTTTGTTAATTAAATTAAAATTAAATATGTATCATATATGTATGTATGTACTTAAACAAATTTTTGTTGAATAGTTTTATTTCAATTTTTTAAGAAATTCCAAAAATTAAGTCTGTTCAACAATTTCGTATGTTAAGGTTCGCATAGAAATGCCTTAAATAAAAATATTCGCACTGAACAGCTAAATATGCCTATGAGCATACATACATATTTTGTTAATAGCAATAATTAAAATGCCTAATAAATAAATATTTATCTTCATTACCTACTAAAAGAAACACAAAAAGTAAATTTATTAAAAAAGGCAAATATTGGTGCGTATTGTGTTGTTTGATTGCCGCACAAGAACACAATAAATATTGGTGCATTTTTGTTATTTTTATTGCCGCGCGGTTGCATAGCAAACAGTCACACGATTGCCGCACCAGGGTTGTATTTGATTGGTAAAAGTAAGCACAATATTGTCCTTGATTGGTACATGAGCCAATTGGTTGTGTAGTCACACGATTGGGGTATTAAAAAGTATGAAAATTGGTGCATTGCGGCAATCGTGTGATCCCAGCTTTAGTTGGAAAAATATTACACAGGAAATAAGTTGACAGCAAAAATAAAATAATGAAAATTAATCAGCATTTAAACATTGGTAAGAAAATAAGTTTGCATTAAAATTAGTTGGAAAAATGTTATTTGGGAAATAAGTTGACAGCATTTAATATTGGGTCTGTTCGGAAATGCATCACTGCGCTGCATCTGATGCGCATCTCTGATTAGTTTGCGATGCTGATGCGCAGACTAAAAAAACGAATTGTTTACAATTACGAGCGCGGGAATATTAAAAACCAAAATTGTGCAATCAGCAATTTAAAAAGCACTTGAGATATAAAAAAGGCATGTATTGTTTAAAACTTTGTGTTCCAAAAAAAGACGAATCCCAAAGGTAATTAAATATGTTTATATTATAAAGCAATATCCAGATGATATATTTTTTCCCCACTTTCGAATGAACCGCTCAACATTTGAGGTTTGTATGTACACAGTAATACAATGATTAAAAATATTCACAAATTTGGTTTTTAGGCTTTCACGATAGCTTTAAAACCATTCTGGAATACTTTTCACAGAGGCCGATTAGCATATGATTTTTTGTTCTTGCACAGATTCTTCTTCCAAATACATTAAAATATCCTTTTTAGTTTTTTTTCTTTTTTTTTGGCGGCGGTTCCGGAGAGCTTTCTATTTGTTCACACATTTCAATTAATTCTTCATTATCTTCCAGTGTGGAGATCAAATGTGTTGTTGGAGGATTTACAGAATGCCTGGTGCCGTAAATTTCATCAAAGTCTTCAAAAAAACAACCAAGTTGTTACATTTCTTCCAGATTCTTTATTCCTGGGGGGCTAATCTCTATTGCGATGCGAAAGAAAATTGTAGCAACTCTAGCGATCGCTACTCTTTAAAACGTTTGCGCATATGACTTTCGCATCCTTTAATTTTTTTTCTTTTCGTAAATCATCACTTTTTATACCCTTCACCGAAGGTAAGAGGGTATATATAACTTTGTCATTCCGTTTGTATGTTCCAACATATTGATCCTACACCCTATAAGGTATATATATTCTGGGTCCTTATGAAAAGCGAAGTTGATTTAACGATGTCCGTCTGTCCGTGTGTATGTTGAAATGGGTTTTACGAAAACCCCAGAAATGATGTGGACTAGGTTGATGTATATTTATGTCACATATACTCCGTTTGCTATTGAAATTAATCCAGATCGGTCCAAAAATGACGGAGATATGAGCAAAAAACCACGACTGCCTCTGATTTTGCCCAAAAATCCCTTGATGTTGTTGTATTTTTTTATTTCTGTATATCTTGAGAACGGCAAGAGCCAAAGTTTCCAAATAAGGTACACACATTAACGTTATCAATACACATCATCCCACAAAATGTGGGCGGGATTGAACAAGTGGGCGTGGTACCTCCCGTCCAATGATTTTTTGGACTGTCATATGACCTATGGTTACGCCTTATATATCAAAAGATCGGAAATTTTATATAGAAAATATTTTCTGAAAAACTCCGGAAAATCGGTTCAGATACGAAAAAGTTATGACCAAAATTAAATTTTTTTTTAAATACACATTTTCGGAACCCATAGGTCTTTCTGAGTCCAAGTTTTATCACCAAAGTAAATTTATTCCTTAAAACATCGGTATATAAATCTGTCAATTCGGTTAATAAATGGCTGAGTTATGTCCAAAGTACTGAAATCCAAAAAATTTGTCTTTTTATACCCTTCACCGAAGGTAAGAGGATATATATAACTTTGTCATTCCGTTTGTATGTTCCAAAATATTGATCCTACACCCTATAAAGTATATATATTCTGGGTAATTATGAAAAGCGAAGTTCAAATCCAGTTGTCCGTTTGGTATTATGGTTTACAACTTTGCTTTATTGTGGTGAACTAAAACATCAAAAAAAGTTGTCTAGGGGGTTTGCTTAGGTTAGAAACTGTGAGTCCCTGGTTCGAATCTTGTTTTTTCAAAAAGAAATTTTTTTTAATTTTTTTATGTTCTGAAACGATTTAAAAAAATATTTACCAGTTTTAACTTTTTAAATTTAATTTATAATGAAGCTTTATGTATTGTATAGTTGCTCTGTATTCTGCTCGCACAATGGTGAAGGGTATATAAGATTCGGCACAGCTGAATATAGCACTCTTACTTGTTTGTATCTAAATTTTATAATTTCAAATATATTTACACCCTTTGGCATTTCATTACTGCATAGCCGCGCAATCTTTAATTTTGATTGCCAGTATTGCTTTATTTTCAGAAAATTTTGCGAAAGTAATAGAGAGTACCAAGTTGGCATTTAGCTTTCGCATCGCAATAGAGAGTAGACCCCCTGGATTTTATTCTTCTATACGTTGTAAGAAGGTTTAAAAACTTTCTGTTAATTTGATCTTTTGTTAAATTTACGTTAGGTACTTGCTCCTTCATTTTGTCCAACGCCTTTCCCCAGAGCACAGATTTTTTCTTCCTTCCTGAAGAAAATTCTTCCTCCATATCCAAACGTACTCTCACCAATAATATGGAGAATTTTGCATCACTTTCTATTCTAAAGAAGATATAAAAAAATTAATTAACAAAATAAAAAATTTATAAAAAAATTTAATACTTACTCTTCTATTGCATCAGCCATTTTTGTGATGCTTGTTTGATGTTTTTTTGCGCATCATCTGTTTTACTGATGCATCTTTGAACTCAAGACATTTGCAGTGTTGCCAACTTTTGCCTTTAGAACGTACTGCGCATCAGATGCAGCGCAGTGATGCATTTCCGAACAGGCCCATTGCGCGTGCATTGATTTCCTGAGTTCTGGGAAATCAGTCTGCATTTGCACAGTTTAAATTGGGGTATTGCTGGTGTGGCAAATTAAAATAAATTTGGTTTGAGATTCCACGAATTACGTGGTAAACATTAGGGGGATTGTATTTAAACATTAAGGGTGTTAACTCCTCCCTTCTTAAATTCCAACGTCCGCGTTGGGTAGGTCATGATTTTGGTAATCAACAGGATGGACGTGAATCGTTTCTATTTTCAAGGTCTCTCGTCTTACAAGAATTTTTCTTATCATTAAGCAAATAAGTCCTAAAATAATAATACCCGGAAAGGGCAGGCTCGCAAAGAGCGCAGCCCTGCTTTCGTGAGTGAGATCGTGGATCTCCCTTAGATTATTGCAGGATTTTCATCAGTTCTATCGATAGCACTTCGTCATAGGAAGACACTTTGTTAGAAGATTGGACTATAGCTGGCAGTGGCCGAGCAATTGTTATCTCCTTGCTAAAGTAACTCCGATCAATAGGAAAGTGTAATGGAATTTCACTACAAATGTCCCGTTAAGGGAAATTTCTTCCTTATCTATTGTAATTACGCCCTTATACCCGTTTAGAAGTACCAAGCCGGACATGACTTCTTCTATTATTGGCAAATGATGATGATTAGTTGTCGGACAGACGGATGATACTCCTGATTAAAGATTAGGTATGCATTTAGTGTCGGTAATGTTGTCAACATTTTCGCTTTTACATAACGATATTTCATTAATAATTTTACATTAATTTTTATCATTAATGTAGAGTTTTGACATAGAATTACATTTTCGGTTTGTAAGTTAATTGTAAGGTTTCCTCTTCTTACAGTTCTTATAAATAGGTTTTTACACATGGTATTTTCTGTTTTTTGCAAGTTAATAATTAAAATTAGCATGTTATTATTTGAGCTTACTCTAACCTCTCCGAATTCGAGGACTTCAATTAAATTACTATAAGGCAAGCTCTGGTTCATAAAAAGGTACTATAGTTAGTTCAGAGTTAGAAAAAATGAAGGAGTTTACGATGCCGGTTTTGGCCCATTATATAGCATGATTAATGTTCACGAGTTCTTCGTTTATAACTTTTAATTTTCTCTCGACATCCTTGACTATCAGGGTCTTTAGTGTGTCCGAGGTTTTAACAGTATTAAGTAATGCATTTGTCATATTCGTAAAGCTTTCTAGTCGTCTGTCAATAGCTTTAATGATAATTATTTGGTTTTGATTGTTTCGTAACTGGCTTTTTGTTTGGTCGGATATAATTTAAAAATCTTCGTGGTCGGGTGCCCCAGCAATCCATTTCCAGGCATTGCCTATAGTGTCTGTGGATCTTCGTGCAATAGGAAAGAATAGCTGGAGTCTCTTCTTTTAATGCCCTTTTTAATTGTTGCCTCGATTTTTGCTAGTGTGTTGTTATACTGTTCTAAGTCAATGACGTGCAATATTTTAAAGGTTCCAGTGACTAGTTTTGATTGTCCTGTCTCGGTGGCTATAACTTGAGAGTTTGAATAATCTAGGATTTGGGTTTCTGATCTGGTTGAAGCGATCGCTATCCTGCAAAAATAGTATAAATTAGTTCCTTATAAAATTTTTTATGAATGATTTTCTTTGATTCCGTTTAACAGTTCCTCCCTTGTCTTTTTTGACTGTTTCTTGTTTGTATCTGAAAGTTATTTTGTTGCCTATTCTTTTATTAGCCTTTACAAAAATAACCTCACCTGGTATGTAAGTCCTAGCTTTCGTTCTAGCTTTATTGTGTGGCTTAAGGTCCTTATTTTGTTTTTCGAATATCTTTTCAGTAATTAAAGTCTTTCCTTTTTTTGTTGCGATGGGTCGGTACAAGTTCTTCCAAAAAATGCTTCTATAGGTTTTTTGTTTATGGTTGAGTGAATGGAATGGTTATATTTATTGAGAGAGTTGTGTAAAAGATCTTCAAAGGAATTGTAGATTTTTTCAGCATTAAAGCATCTCATTATCTCCTTTAGTGTGTACTAGTATACGGAGGGGTAGGGTAAATTTTTACTCCCAACTGATCTTCTAACATAAACGTAATGACGGAGGAATATAAGATTTATCATTATCTATCACGATATTTTCGGGAGTTCCGAAGGAAATCAATAGTTCCTGTAAGGGTGCTTAAATGTCTTCGGTCGCCCTTGATTTTACAATTCTAGCCTGTGCGTATTTCGAAAACTTGTCTGTTGCTGTCAGGATGACTGTGATATTTGTGTGGTATAGGTCGAAATGAATAAATTGTCCCGGGTACTCAGGTAATGGAGTATCTTTCAGAATTGTTTTGCTTGGATGTCTTTCGTATTTATTTTCTCGGCATATTTTGTATTGTTTAAGTATTTTAGATATTATAGCTTGCATTTGGGGAAAATAAATTTTTTGTGGGAATTGTGTTTTGCTTTCTTTTGCGTGTCGGTGTGCTCTTCTATGTTCATTTAAAATTTCTGTCTGTTGTTCTCTGTCGGATATCAAGTCTTTTACCAATATTCTGGTATACCTGATTTTGTATTGTCCGAAATGTTTTGCGTAGATGTTTTGAATTTTTCCTAGGATCTGGTCTTCTGTGCTGACAGCCTTTGTCACTGATGGGTTCAGATACTTTTTTAGCAATAATTTTAGTTTATCTTTTGTGAAGTCTGTGTCGCTTATAGTGTGTCTGAGGTAAGTCCGAAATATTATTTCAAATTTGTATGAAGGGTCACCAGTCGAAATTATTAACTGGTTTTTGAACACGTTAACGGGGGTGTCCGAGAAAGGGATTAGGTTATGGGATGAACTTTCGTCACTATGCTGGGTAGGCGTCAATGAGTTAATTTGTGTTGGTCTAGAGAGTGCATCGACTACGATTTGTTGCTTCCTGGTTTGTATTTTAATTCATGATTGTACTCCTCCAAAACCGCCTTCCAACGTTTAAGTTTGCTATTGGTATTTTTATTACTGAGGGCGTAAGTTAAGGGTTGGTGATCCGTAAAAATCTTTACCATAGATGTTCCATACAAATAATTCCTTAAAGATTCTAGGGCCCAAATTATTTATTTAATTATTGTCTATGGATTAATCCTTACAGACATTTTAGACATTTAAAATTACACTTAAATAAAAAAGACTATAAGTAATTATTAATTTACTTATTGACTTTGGATCCAATGAATAATCAATAAATCTATATAATTGATTGAAAGTGTTACACATTCTTCTAAAAGGGTCAGCATCACCAAAATTAGATGGTCGTTGAGGAATATTAAATGATATCTCATTAATTAAAAATCCAGCGCAGATATCACCATTAATAATGTTCTACGACTTTTTAAAGTAGGGAGCTTTATAAGAGCCTGTCGAGATGTGTATGAGGGCAAGATTAGTGGGTTTAAGTGTAATCCGCGAAGACAGAAGAGCAGAAATTGTTTATGTACAGATTCAATTAAATTTGAATAAGTTTGGTGAATGGGGTCCCATATAATCGATCCATATTCAAGAATCGGCCTTACAAGTGCCATATATAAGGTTTTTGTAATATACGGATCATTGAACTCTCTTGCCAAGCGTTTTATGTATCCAATTGTTCCTTTAGTTTTATTTATCATAAAAGTAATATGCGAATTAAAGCTAAGTTTAGGGTCAAGTAGTATTTCAAGATCAAGGAATTTTTCAACTGTATCAACTTGAATACCACCTAGGAAGTAATATACTATAGCCGGACTATTTCTTGAAAAACGCTTTAGTTTACACTTCTTTAAATTAAGCTCCATTAAGTTTGCTTTACACCATTAATAAAAACAACTTCAATCATCTTGTAGACGTTGTTGATCTAACACGTGGTTGTAAGTTAAGAATATCTAAGCATTGTCAACATACATCAGAACATTTGAAAACTTTATAACTCCAGGTAAATCGTTAATAAAAAGCAAGAATAATATAGGTCCAAGGTGGCTGCCTTGGGGTACTCATGACGGCACATTTATTTTTCTAGAAAACGTTTTATTAAAAAGGACAGTTTAGACCCTATTCGATAAATAAGAGTAAATCCACATTAAGGTAAGATCTGTAAATCCCATTATTTGAAGCTTCTTTACCAAAAGAGCATGATTGACTTTGTCAAAAGCTTTGCTGAAATCGGTGTAGATAACATCTGTGTGCTTCCTTGCGAAAAAACCACGATTGATAGCAATTGTGAGCTGAAGAAGGTTTGTAGTGGTAGAGCAACCTTTTTTAAATCCGTGTTGATATGGAGATATTATGTTTGAGATTTGATAATATAAATTTTCCGTTATTAATGTTTCAAAAAATTTAGGTAGAATACTAAGTTTTGCAATAAATACCACGGTAATTTTCAATATCAGGGGCCTAATTCTGGCAGTCGTGATCGAGTACTTTCTCGATTCCAGATTCCAGAGTGCCAGACTTAAACAAAGTAACAATAAAAGATTCCTTCCAAATTTTTGGAATAAACCCAAATTTAATTGACGTATTTAACAATATTGTTAAGGGCTTCTGCACACATAATCAAAATATTACTCGGAATCTTATCAGGACCATATTTGTAAGAGAATTTTAGCTTTTGTAGACCATTTGCGACAGTTTGGGTATCAAAAAACGAAATTGATTTAGCTGGATTTTCTGCTATCGGAAACGGATAGTTACCATTTTTATCACAGGTAGCATCTGAATAAGTGGTTGAAAAAAAATCAGCGAACAAATCACTTATACAGGTTGCATCACATCATTTATTTTGATTAAATTTCATCACTGTAGGATAACCAGTTGTTCTTTTTTTTGAATTTATAAAATTGTAGAATGATTTCGGATCATATTTTATATTATTTTGGATTTTATTCAAGGAAAGTGCATAGCATAACTTATTGGTTCTTGTATATTCAGCTCGACTTACGGCATATCTTGAATAATCAACAGAAGATCCAGAACGTTTGAATATTTTGTAGCATTTATTTTTATTATTTTTAGCCTGAGATAATTGCCCCTTATTCCTTATTTCATTCTATATTTTGGAATACATAAATCCATAAAATAAAAAAGTTTATTGTAAAGCAGCTTAAATATGTGGTCCATATGTGTATTTTTTTCAGAAGGAAATGCTGAAATGCTATTTCGGTCTACATTTGCGATTAATTCATTTAGTTTTTTTTTAATTTTTTTTTTTTTATTTTTTTTTTTTTTTAATTTCCCAAGCTAATCCCGCGAAGCTCTATGCTTGTCTGCAGGAAAGAAACCAGAGTCTCTGGCGGGAATCGAACCCGCAACCTCGGCGCTGATAGACTAGCTCGCTACCAGCTAGCCTACCGAGGCACTCGGTACATTGTAGTTTGTTTGCTTAAGTGCAGGCATCTCTTTTTCGTTAGTGGCATAATGTTCTTCGCACCGACTAAGTGTTCTTGAGATAAGTGTGATGGGCTTTCCATCTTGTTCTAGAACAGCACCAATCGCGTAATTGGGGGCATCTTTTGTCAGATGGAATTCTCGGTCAAAGTTCGAAAAGGCAAGCAAAGTGTCCTCTGACGACAGAGTGCGTTTTATTTTATTAAAAGCTTCTAGGGCGTCATAACTCAAAACCATATTAATCTTTGCTGACATTTTTTTGGACATGCGAGTTACATATCTAGATATTAATAAAGAAAAACCTATACATAAAGCCGACGAACTTGTAACTAAAATAAGTGCTGATGCAACTCTAGACAAGTTCGACGACTTTTTAAATAAAATAGGTCAAAATAAATAAACAGAATTGCGAAATCAATTTGTAAACTAAACATTTTTAACATTAATGATGACAATTAATAATTTTGAAATAAACATAAAATAGGTCAAAATAAACAGAATTGCAAAATCAATATTAATTGTGACACTTTGTAATTTTGAAATAAACTTATTGATTTCGCAATATCACAATAAAATAATTAAGTAAAATATTAAGTATTAAAATGTTAAAGAGTCAGTCTTGTTCTTGAAGTCAACCAATAAAATCTTTTTTAAAAACTCAAACCTCGGTCTTGATTATTTAAGTGGCGCAGTCGGTAGGATCCAAGTTCAGTGAAAAGGATCCAGTGATTCGAACATACGTTTTAGAAAATAATTGTGCAGTGAAAACTAATAAAAGTGAACACCACAAATAAAAACTTTTAGAAAATAATTGTGCAGTGAAAACTAATAAAAGTGAACACCACAAATTAAAACTTTTAGAAAATAATTGTGCAGTGAAAACTAATAAAAGTGGACACCACAAATAAAAACTTTTTTTAAAAAAGTGCAGTGGAAGCTAATAAAGCCAACAACACAAAAGAAAAAGATAATAATAAAACAAAATTCGGAAAAATCAAAGACAACAAGAGTTTGACAAAAGAAGGATGGCTCACGAACAAGCTCACATACCACCAGTAGAATTGGTGGAGGAACTGGCCAGAAGAGAACGGCAACTGGAACAACTACCAAGTGCATATCTGGAACTCCAAATTAATCAAATACCTAAAAACCAGGGAACAGATACAATATTCAAGAACGTATCCCATTTACCGGTATTTACTGGAACAAACGAAATCACCATAAATTCTTTTATAAGCAGTTCTGAATACTTTCTCTCAACAATCAACTGTGATGACTTAAAAAGGCAAGCCATACAAGCTATTTTCTATAGGAACATTCAAGGAGAAGCAAAGAACACCGTAATAAACATTCAACAGCCGGACAACTGGGAACTAATAAAGAAGGTCCTAAAGTTAAGGTATTGACCAGATACGGAACCACACCATATATACAAAAGAATAAATAATCTGCGGGTGAATAATGTAAGTGAATTAGCAATAGAAATCCAAAATATTAAATATAAGTCGGACGAATTAATTAATTATTATAGTGGTGACCATTGTATCGATTTGACTAACATAGATAGTTTACTAGTTAACACGACTAAAGAAATGACTCATGGAACATTACTAGATAAAATCTACGACGAACGGGATTTAGGGAATATTATGGACATAATGACTAGAAGAAGATTTGAGGATAGTTGTATTCGACCAGAATATAGAAAGAACACAATATTTAGACAAAATCGGACACAGAATGGACACAACCGTAATCAACGGACGAACTATAATAGTAACTTTAATCAGGGATATAACCAACAAAATTATTTACAACGGAATGATTTTAGACGGAATTATAGATTAGAAAATGATAATACTAAGAACAATAATGTTAATAACTCTGGACGATATAGAGTCCAGAATAACGGGGATAATAATATGTTGAATATTAATTTCCAGAAGTTCGCTCAGGTAGGAAACCCTAGGCCAAATTCCGGCCAATATCGCTGGAATCAACCCAGGCAAGACCGAATCGAACGAATGAAAGTAGATAATGTGGAAATATGCCATGGGCAGTTTGATAATAGAGGAAATTTTCAAGGATCCACTAGGTCGGGGAAGCCAAGGCCAAATTTCAGCCAAACCAGCTGGAATCAACCTTGGCAGGGCCAAAACGGATCGATAGAACAGGGCCGTGAGGAGATAAATAATAATCAGTTGGCAGAACACTGAGCCAAACCCTTGTCAGTGTAACGTAGGTCAACTCAGACAAAGCCAGGATCAATTTTTTCGGGAACCTAATCGGACTGTCTACCCACAATAGAAATTACAATTAATAGAAAGAAATACATTGCATTGATAGATACAGGAGCAAAAATAAGTTTGATAGATAAGAAGATAAATAATTTTGAGAATATTTTATTAAGGGAACCAATTGAGTTTAGTACAATAACAGGGAGAGATGTAATTAGATATGAGGTGCTAACTGATGCACCTAATGAGTTTAATTTACCTATCAATTCAAAGGTTAGATTGAAGTTGACTGAATTGAAGGGACGAAAATAAAGTTTTATAATCGGGTCTGATTTGACGAATGGTTTTTACACCATAATAAATTTAATAGATGGATACATATCATTTAATAGTAGAATAAGCAGATTTTTATTAAATCCATATAGGGACATTGAAATTTGTACACTGGAAGGAAGTGAATTCGAATGGGATAGAATTCAACTGGACCATTTGAATACGGAAGAACATAGGGAAATAACGAATATTTTAAAAAGATTTAAGAATTTATTTTTTAAAGAGGGTGACCAGTTAACAAGTACAACGGACATAAAACATGCAATTAAGACGACAACGAATGAGCAGATAAATTCTAAATTATACAGATACCCTCCACAACACGAGGAAGAGGTACGAAGACAAATAAAAGAAATGGAAGAACAGGGAATAATTAGAAAAAGTAACTCCAGGTATTCGAGTCCTTTAAAAGTAGTACCCAGAAAGGCGGACAACTCAGGTCAGAAAAAATATAGAATTGAAGTGGACTATAGAAAACTCAACGAAGTAACCATAGACGATAAATTTCCACTTCCGAATATAGATTCAATTCTAGACAAATTAGGACGGGCTCAATATTTTACAACGATAGATTTAGCAAAGGGATATCATCAAATATTGATTGAAGATCAGGATAGAGAGAAAACAGCCTTCGTAACACCACATGGACTCTACGAGTTCATACGAATGCCATTCGGACTAAAGAACGCACCGGCGACATTGCAGAGATTAATGAACGAGACACTAAGGGACTACATAAATAGGACTTGCGTAGTATACCTTGACGATATCCTCATTTTTAGTACTTCACTAAAAGAACATGTGAGGGCGATAACGGACATATTTAAAGTACTGGAACAGACTAATTTAAAAATACAAATTGACAAATGCAATTTTATGAAGAAAGACACCCAGTTTTTGGGACACGTTCTGACAAGTGAAGGACTTAAGCCAAATCCGGAGAAAATTAAAGTTATTAAAGAGCTAGAGATTCCTTAAACTGAAAGACAGATAAAAAGTTTTTTAGGGCTAACGGGTTATTACAGAAAATTTGTAAGGGACTATGCCAAAGTAGCACAGCCAATAACAAAATATTTGAAAAAAGGTGTAAAGATAAATATTAAAGACCCAACGTATATAGAAGCATTCGAAAATTTTAAAACCTTAATTATATCACACCCAATTCTTAGATACCCAAATTTCGAAAAGAAATTTACTCTAACCACGGATGCATCTAACTACGCAATCGGTGCTGTCTTATCGCAAGAAGGACACCCAATATGTTTTGCATCAAGGACATTAAACTACCACGAAAGAAATTATTCGGCAACGGATAAAGAGTTTTTAGCTATATTATGGAGTGTGAATTATTTACGACCATATCTTTATGGAAGAAAGTTCCAAATATTAACGGACCATCAACCAATTAAGTTTTTACACTCAAAATATAAAGGAAAAGATATGTCTCCGAGACATCAAAGATGGCTTCTGAAACTAGGAGAATATGATTTCGAGATCGAGTACATAAAAGGAAAGGAGAATAGGGTAGCCGATTTTTTAAGTAGAATAGAAAATGCTAATGAAGTAAAAGATGGAAACAGAGAAAATAATCGGGAAAATTCGGATAATGAATCAGATCTTAACATAATAGACAATATAGAAGATGATGATGTATCTATGGTAACAGTTCATTCAACGGAGGAAAATTTGCATGATCATTTTTATATTAAAGAGGAAATAGTCAATAAATATAGAACACAAGTTATATTAACAGATAACAAGGTCGAGGAAATGAAGATTTTACACGACAAAAGAATTATTTTCATAGCAGAAGCAGATTTTAATAGAATGGGAGAAATATTTAGAAAATATATCAACAAGGGAAAGATAGGCATATTTTCGGAATTGTCCGAACATAGTTATAATATGGTTCAGGAAAAGTTAATAGAAATGTTCTCTAATGACAAACAGATAGAATTTATAAAGTGCACTATGCGGGCACAAGATATAGAAACCGAGGTAGAGGCAGTTAAACAAATATCTCTCTACCATGTTAGAGAAAGTATGCACTCAGGCATTATTGAAACATATAATCATATAAAATACAAAATATACTATCCAAAGCTAATGGAATTAATTCAAATAGTCATTAATCAATGTGAAATATGCCAGGAAGTGAAGTATGATAGGAGACCAATTAAGCCAAAATTTGCAATTACGGAAACACCATCGGGGAAGAACGAAATTATACATATAGATACTTATGTAATTAAGGGAAACCATTTTTTTAACAGTAATAGATAAATTTTCCAAATTCGGAGCAGCTTACCCAATCAACGACAGAAATCACGTAACAATTATAGAACAATTAGAAGATCACTTTGCTAAAATAGGAAAACCCGGAAAGATAATGGCGGATAATGTATTTAAAGCTATCAGAGTAAAAGAATTTTTAGAAAAGGAAAACGTTGAATTACATCTAACTAAACCAAATAGTCATACAGGTAACGCGGACATAGAGCGTTTGCATAATACAATTGCTGAAAAATTTAGAATATTGAATAAAATAGAGAAGGAAATCTCAACGAAACAATTGATTCAGAGGGCTATTCGAAATTATAACAACCGCTATCATTCGAGCATTAAATGTACACCTAGTGATGTCTATTTGGGGAAGATTAACAATAATACAGTTAGAAAAAATTTAGAAGATAACAAAAGAAAAATAATAAATAAACTGAACGAAAATAGGGAAGAGTATACGGAAAATAGAGAGGAAGGATTTGTTAAAAATTATAAGGCAGTTAGACATAAGGAACAACCAAAATACAGAAAATCCAAGTTAGACAGAGTACATAATTGTAGTATTAAACGACCTTTAAAATTTTCAGATATGGACAATACTGATGACAATACTAATAGGGATACCGATAATTAAGGGAATGATGACTACAGAACGTCTGACAAATCAAATGGGATTTATAGATATTTTTGTGAAAAATAAGGAAATCGTTAATGAATCGGACATAATACTGCATAAATTTAACCTAAACGAAATAGAGGACATTCTGAATAACATAACGGAGAATATTATTTTAATGAAAGTAGAGAATAAAAATTTGCTTCAGTTAGAATTAATGGACACCAGGAATAAATTAATGACTTTAATACCGAAACGAAACAGACAGAGAAGGGGAATACTAAATGGAATAGGAAGTATGTCTAAATGGTTATTTGGAACAATGGACGAAGAGGACAGACGGAATATACAAAACCATCTTTTAAACATTAATGAAATAACGGAAAATAATAACCAACAAATATTAATTAATGATTATTTTAATGACACTCTAAACCATTTAAAACTAGTTATAAGTAATGATAGAAAGACAATAGAAAGAGAAATAAATTCTATAAGTAAAATCTTGAAAATAGAAAGCAAGAAAAATATATATTTGGAACAAATGACTAACATACAATTGTTAAAAAATAAAATAGAACAGTTACAAGATAATGTAATATCTGCACAACATAATATTGTACATCCAAATATTTTAACAAGTTATGAAATACAAAAGTATGAAATTGACTATAATAAACTTAAATATATACAACTCGGAACAGCAATTTTAAACAATTCCCATTTAATTTTCGGCATTAAAATACCTAAAACATTTGAAATAGTTAAACTAAGATCAATTGTTCCTATACCAAATAAAGAAAATAACGAAATCTATATATATAAAAACAAATGTACACTTTGATGTCACCACTAACTGCGAAAACGGGTCGACCGATTTAAACCAAAATTAAAGGGTACTTTGGGGATAGTCTGAAGATGGTTTGTGTGAAGTTTGCACGAAAACGGCATAGTGGTTCCGGAGATA
The DNA here is from genome assembly GCA_963931875.1 of Pollenia griseotomentosa. Classification (NCBI taxonomy): domain Eukaryota; kingdom Metazoa; phylum Arthropoda; class Insecta; order Diptera; family Polleniidae; genus Pollenia; species Pollenia griseotomentosa. The sequence continues at coordinate 5,973,248 of OZ007565.1, read as the reverse complement.
TAGCATTCTTATATATTATTCCCATACAAATATCAACAAACTGCCTTTCCTTTTCCATATTATGATTTTTTATTGTCTCTTGAAAAGTTATCAAACCATGTATCGTAATGTCTTATGTGTACAATGCCATTCGCAATAGATCTTAATATATATTTCATATCGCTAGAGGGCCTAAAATAGGGCAAAACGGTTAAAAGCTCCCCCTCCCAATATCTTCTTTACTAATCAACCGATTTTCTTGAAATTTGGCAGGCAAATAGTATAACATCTAGAAGAAACTATAGCCATTCACCCTTCCTATATCTTCTTAACTAATCAAAGGGTTTTCTTAAAATTTGGCATGTAGACACTGTAATAAATAAAGTTACTCTAAGATATAAATTTTTTGGAAATTCCAACAATTAGGGCAAAAAGGGTAAATGCTCCCTTTACCCATGTCTTCTTAATTAATTATCCGATGATAGTTTCAAGTCTTGATGGAACTAAAGGCTATACATTTTAACATTTACGGCGTAAAATAAAGCAAAAAGGGTAAAAGCACCCCCTCCTATACCCTTTTAAATAATTAACCGATTCTTTTGAAAGGTTTAGGTTTTTTTTGAATTTTTTTCTCCGGTTATTTTACTTCGGCTATGCAATGGTACTCGATTGGTCGTTAAAACTTGATGAAAAACGTTATCGAAGCTACCTTTTTGAATGGTAAACTCCGAGACGAAAATGTTTTGCTTTCACGAACTTCGATGATTGCTACTGACGTCCCAAGTGATTTCAAACGCGTTTAATTTTCTTTAAGATTGGAATTTGCAATGATAATCAATAAGTCACAAGGCCAAACGATGTCTGTTTGCGATTTGGGCACACCAAGTTTTTTACACGGACAATTATACGTGGCAAGTTCTCGCGTCGGCAAGCCATCGAGCTTATTTGTGTTGGCTAAAGAGGGACTGACAAAAATATCGTACACGCAATTGCTCTTCTTAACATGGGGTCTTCACCTGACAATTTTTTGTCATAATAAACGTCAAACTTCATATAAAAAAAACGCTGATAAAAATTTTAAAATTTTTTATAGACTTTGACGTTTGGTATAACAAAAAACTGTCTGGCGAAGCCCCATGTAATTAAAATTGATTGTCTCTGTTTGCTTTTCATATTTCCGGATAAAAAATACATCACTTTTTTATGTTTAACTTTTGAATATGTAACGATCAGGAATAAAGAAATAAATAGCTATTGTTTTTTCATCGCATCATGGTATAAAGCGCTTTATTCCTCTTTCTTTTACTTGAAATAAGGTTTATGGCAAAACAACGTTTGCCGGGACAGCTAGTAGATTATAATATGGAAAAAAATTTTAAATTCGAAAATAAAATCTATAAATTTGAGCAGAATAAACATTTAAAAGATTTAAAAATAAGCACACACGGTATAATAAAAAAGGACTGTCAATTGATAAAAAATACAGATTTTGCGATATTAGAATTAGATATAGATACAATTATAATTAAGAACGCAAATAATATAAAAATAAATCAAACTTGTAATACCGAAAAAATTGTCTTAAATGGAAATTATCTAATTAGTTATAACAATTGCTCAATTAGAATAAAAGATTACTATTTCTCAAATATTGTAGAAAATATAGAACAAAAACAAATATTTAACAGCATTGAAATATTAAAAAATTTTACTAATAAAATAACATTTAAAAGAATTGAACTAGAACATCAATCTAATGTAAGAAATATCAAAGATTTAAAATACCATAAAAAAATAATATACAGTTTTAACATTTCAATTTTTATTGTAATAATTATCATCATAAATATAATTTTTATTAAACACAAACATATAACTTTTAAATTAAATAAAAGAATTCAGGAGAATTCTTATCTAAAAGGGGGAGTAGTTACATATCTAGATATTAATAAAGAAAAACCTATACATAAAGCCGACGAACTTGTAACTAAAATAAGTGCTGATGCAACTCTAGACAAGTTCGACGACTTTTTAAATAAAATAGGTCAAAATAAAGTAACAGAATTGCGAAATCAATTTGTAAACTAAACATTTTTAACATTAATGATGACAATTAATAATTTTGAAATAAACACAAAATAGGTCAAAATAAACAGAATTGCAAAATCAATATTAATGATGACACTTAGTAATTTTGAAATAAACTTATTGATTTCGCAATATCACAATAAAATAATTAAGTTAAATATTAAGAATTAAAATGTTAAAGAGTCAGTCTTGTTCTTAAAGTCAACCAATAAAATCTTTTTTAAAAACTCAAACCTCGGTCTTGATTATTTAAGTTACGTCCCTCCCTCCCTCTTAAAAGTACGGTAAGAGGTTTTGCGATTTTCGCATAATCCTTAATAAAGCGTCTAAAAACCCTGACATTCCTAAGAATGATCTTAACTCCTTAATGGTGGTTGGGGGTTTTAATGTTTGGATAGCGCTGACTTTAGCAGGCTTAGTTTTTATACCCTCTGTAGAGATAATAAAGCCTAGATATTCGACTTCTTTTTTTTAAACTCGCATTTGTTAAGTTGAACTTTCACGTTTGCCTTTTGCAGGGTATCAAAGATTACCTCTAAATAATTAAAACGATCTTGTTTATTTGAACCGAAAATTATAATATCATCTATGGTAAATTATAATCCTTTTTCTCTTCGACCTTTTTTTATTAAATATAAGACTTTAATAAATTTTTCAAGCTTAAGGTCTCTTTTTTATAAAATTAATTCAAATATTTATTTCGATATTTCGATTTCCGTTGGAATCTTCTTCAGGAAATTTATTGAAAAAATAAATATTTTAATTAATTTTATAAAAAAGAGGCCTTAAGCTTGAAGAATTTATTAAAGTCTTATATTTAATATCATCTATGTAAACATAGCAGATTTTCCCTATGTGCTCCCTCAGGATGTCATCTAAAGCTCTTTGGAAAATTACGGGTGAGTTCCTAAGACCAAATGGTAATCGAGTAAATTCGTATTTTGCGTTATTAACGGAAAATGCTGTTTTCTCCATATCCTCTTCTTTAAGGGCAATTTGGTGAAAACCTCTCTTTAAGTCAATAGCAGAAAACCATATGTTAGTACCGAGTTGGGCAAGGACCTCATCAATTTCTGGTATTGGATATCTGTCAGGAATGGTGACTTCGTTGAGCTTTCTCTAATTCCTGAAGCAATAATTTTTTTTGGGACGACCCAAACTGGGGCATTATATGGAGATTTAGAAGGTCGGATTATGTTTTGGTCGAAGTGTTTTTGGATGTGTTCCTCTATAGCATCTTTCATCGCCATCGGATAAGGGTAATGTCTTGAATATATTGGTGTATTGGTAGTTGTCCTTATTTCAGCCTTTACTGAAGTAATAAAGCTGCCTATGAGTAAAGTACTACTAGTAATTGTGCGGATAAAACAAAGTTCGAAGATTGTGATTGCATTTAATGCAATTACTATATTCGTGTAAAAACATTTACCAAAAAAAAACAAAAGCAAAAAAAGAAAAAAAAACTTTAAACAAAGGAATAAAAGCATTAAAAACAATTGCATTGTTTAATTCAATCCTCTGCCTAGCAACAGAATGATTGAACAAAGTGATAACGAAGAGACCGATACTGATATCAACTGGCAGGTAGTAAGATCCAATAAGCGATCATGCTCTGTGTCACCAACAAATCAACCTGATAGAAAGAGAATATCAGTCGAAATCAATAACATTAACTGCAGCAATAGGTACAAAGAACTTGATGACGTAGATGATGAGATCGAACTTGAGCGGGGTAAACAATTAACTTTAGACACCGCGAATTTGCCAAAACCTCCGCCGCTATTTATCCCCAACGTAGAAAATGTATTAAACATGATCAAAGACTTTTCAAAAATAATTTTGCCAACTGAGTTTTCATACAAAGCCTTAAAAGATGAACAAATTAAATTAATGAAAAAAAAACAGCAGACTCCTACAAAAAGATAATAAATTTTTGCAATAAAAAACAAATTCAGTTTCATACTTATCAATTAAAAACTGAAAGAGCTTTTAGAGTTGTGATAAAAAATTTACATTACTCAACGCCAATAGATGAAATTAAACAAACCTTAGAGTTAGATGGGCATAACGTTAGAAATGTTATGAACGTGCATAGCAGAATAACTAAAGAGCCACTGCCATTATATTTTGTTGACCTGGAGCCAGGAGAAGAAAATAAAACAATATACGATATCAGACAACTGAACTTTGAGTCCGTTAAGGTCGAGCCACCAAGAAAAGTGAAGGAGCTTGTTCAATGCTACAGGTGTCAGGAATTTGGTCGCACTAGGTATTACTGTACCAAACCATATCGTTTTGTAAAATGTGGAAGCGATCATCCCATTGCAGAATGTCAAAAGAATAGAGACTGCCCCGCTCGCTGCACAAATTGTGGCCAAGATCACCCAGCCAATTACCGTGGATGTAGAATTTATCAAAACATCATAACAAATAAACGTAATAACCCCTCAAATAACTATACTTCCAATCAAAATTATCAACAGATATTTGCAAACGTAAATCAAATGCCACAAATTAACCAAACTGCAAACAACAATCTTAGCTATTTTGGCAGGTCATATGCTGACGTTACTAGATCAGTCCCTAATGAAACTAGTTCCTTTGCAAGATTATAATCTTTAATGTAAAGCCAAATAGAGCAGACAAATAATTTGCTCAAAATGATTACACTTTTAGTAACAAAATTATGCAACTAGATCTTAGGTTTGCAATATGGAACGCTAATGGTCTTTCAAATTACAAACAAGAAGTAGAAACATTTCTCAACATAAATAAAATTGACATCTTTCTTGTGCCAGATACACACTTTACAAGTAAATCTTACTTTCATATCCACGGCTATAACCTTGTTAATACAAACCATCCATATTTCATATACTGTCTTAAACGAAATTACAGAAATTTCTGCAGTGTACACTCATTTCTATTAAATGCGAAAATACACCGCTAACATTTGGTTCGGATTTTATACCCCCCAAGATTTAATCTTAAACAAGATGACTTCGAACGTTTTTTTGACCAACTAGGATCGAGATTTTTAATAAGAGGTGATTTTAACAGCAAGCATCCTTGGTGGGGATCGCGAACACACAATCCAAAGAGAAAAGAGCTTTTAAAATGTCTTCAAAATAAAAAATAACTCAGCACTCTCAACAGGCGGACCTACTTACTGGCCTTCAGATACGTTTAAGGTTCCAGATCTTCTCGACTTTTTTATATATAGAGGTATACCATCGAACCACTTGGATATATTGGAATGTTATGACTTGAGTTCTGACCACTCCCCAGCATTTTTAACATATAGTACACTGCTGTTTTGTAACAATAACTATTTATTTTCCAAAAAAACTGACGTTGAATCCTTTACGTTTTGGACAGAAACGCCCATCAATCTGAACGTCTGCTTGAAAACTGGCACAGAAATTGACGAAAATGTCGAATACTTTACAAACTGGTTGCACGCAGCAGCTTATCGTTCAACGTCCAATAACTTTGATAGATCAAGTACAAACAAATTTATCTTGTCCTCTGAAATAAAAGCAATCATAGCTAAGAAAAGAAAACTTCGTAAAAAATGGCAAATAAGTCATCACCCACAAGACAAACAAAAACTGAATAATATAACTAAGGAGCTAACCCATCTTTTAAGGCAATTTAAAAACAATTCTATTAAAAAACACCTGATGTACTTACAACCAAATGCCAAAAATGAGCAAAATCTTTGGAAAGCACTTAGATATATAAAGCGACCACAAAAAAGGGATCCACCTATTAAAAATGAGAACAATGAATGGCTGAGGTCCGATCAAGACAAAGCTAAAGCATTTGCCTTTTATTTAGAAAAGGTTTTTAAGCCGTTCATTTTTAACCTTTAACTGCCGAGGTGGTGGTAAATTTTACCCTCTCTTTAAAGTTTTTTAAAATACTCTCTTCCATTGCGCTCTTTCAATTTAATAATTTTAGTATCTTCTCATCTCTTGATCGTTGTTATTCAGTTGTTGTTTGGCTGAGCTAGACATAGCACGAGAGGAGCTACGCACATGCTGGTGTAAAAATTACCACTCGTCGTCATTTACGTCATTTTTTCTTTGAACATATTTTACCACCACGTCAGCGTTAGCGTAAGTATTTAGTAGAAAAAAATTTACCCCACATCAAAATTACCGTACTATTTTCATGGAATTATTTTTACCACTCGTCTGTTTTCTTGTGGTAAAGAATTATTTATATCAAAAACTGGTTTTTAAATGATATGGTATTTATCTTTACAGATCATGTCAAATTCAAAAAAACTTAATGATTTAGCCATATCGCTATATTTTATAGAATATTGGATATATGTGGTGTCAACTCTTACATTATTTTTCAATCTTCAAAAGATTTTAATAATAGCTCAAGGGGAGACTTTTTAAAAACGCTCGCAAGACAAATGATTTTACCACAGTTGCAAAGACGTCAACACAACCAAAAGCTCCCTCGGGTCTTACGAGACACAATTGGTAACATTTTGGGTCCGGACGCTGTACCTCCGCCTCCGATAGAGACGAACCCTATTGCTCGTAAGTTATGCTACATTTGCCCGACTAGGCTAAAGCGAAAAACCACACACTTTTGTCTTAAATGTAGTAAGCCAATGTGTATGGGATGTAGCAAACGCATATGCTTACACTGTGCGAACACAGATTTTGATGAGTAAAAAACCTCAAATTAGTTGGCCTGTAGTTTCTACACCTGATAATTTTTCTATATGATCTCTTTTATATCTTTATATTTATATATTTGGCTGTGAAAAAATGCCCTTTAAGTTTTTGTTTTTTTTTTTATTCATATTTTTTTATTAATTTTTGATATATCGTTTTTTTTACATTAAAAAAAAAGGTTTGTGAAATAAAGTACCTGGTTTGTTCAAACATATACAAATATTTTTGGTTTTTCTTATTTTTTGTATTAAAAATTATCGTAGCTTATTTTTCAATAACAAATAATTATAAAAAAATATATTTTACTAAATTTATTTAAGTAAAATTTAAAGGGGTAAAATTTACCACCACGTCATAAAGTATGTCCCAAAATTTCACCTCGACAGTTAAAGGTTAATTCTGGTTCATCAGATGAAAATAACATTCTTGACTTTCTCGACTCACCTTGTCAAATGGATCCTCCCATTAAACATATATCCCCAAGAGAGATTCGTGAAGAAATAGAACACTTAAATGTAAGAAAATCACCAGGTAATGATCAAATAAACGGTCTAATGGTGAAACACTTACCAAAAAAAGGGTTATTATTCTTAACATATATATTAAATGCTATACTTAGAATTAGCCATTTCCCATCACAATGGAAATATGCTATGATCATAATGATACCCAAAGCTAATTAATTGGAAAACTGCATTTCGTCATACAGACCTATAAGCTTGCTGGCGACATTCTCAAAAGTATTCGAAAGAATATTTATGCGTAGAATTCCGCCCTTGGTCGAAGAATGCAATATAATACCACAGCACCAGTTCGGCTTTGGCCACAAGCACGGCACGCCTGAACAATGCCATAGAATTAAACAATTTATAACTGAAGCCTTGGAGAACAAAAAATACTGCTCTGCAGTATTTTTAGATGTTCAACAAGCCTTCGATAGAGCGTGGCACGCGGGGCTATTGTACAAGTTAAATAAGCTTCTACCTACACCATTTTATTTGCTTCTGCGATCATATGTACTGGATCGTTTCTTTTATGTTAAATATATAAACGAATACTCAAACTTTTTACAAATTGAAGCTGGGGTTCCACAGGGTAGTGTCCTTGGACCGCTTTTATATACGATATATACGTCTGATCTACCAATATCTGACAACGTTCTAGTAGCCACATATGCTGATGACACCTTCATATTAGCTGCAAGCAATTCTCCGTCCGAAGCTTCTTTCTTTTTACAAAGACAGCTAGACATTTTACAAAACTGGCTTGTGAGATGGAATATAAAGGTTTTTTTTTTTTTTAACGTTTATTTGACAAGAAATTTCATATAATGTAGACCATAAATAAACAAATAGTAGTTAATATAACATAGTATACACTGTCCCGTGTTCGAGCACTCTAGTATATTTGCAATCAAAAAATCTAAGTTCTTTTTAGGAATATTGAAAAATTAACTTACAGGTATTAAAATACAGATGTATAATATATTTGCAATTTTTAATGTGGGGAAAACAATTGAAAAAACCACTTTAGTATTTAGATAATTAAAATGGAAAAAAAGTTAAGAGGTAAAAGAAAAATTTTAGCTACCATATCGGTCTAGCCACCAGTATTTTTTAGTATTTAAGTTTGGCAACATGTTTTTGTCCCTCAAGTAGAGGGTTGTGTCATATCTTTTATTTTCATCTGTAATTTGTCTGCAGTTTATTGCCTTGACATTGGCTCGCCTATAAATATGGTATAATACCGGAATTCCCATATTATTTTGAATATATCCCTGTTTATCTAGGTATAAAAATGCTTCCGGTGGCACATACCCATTTTTTCGAGTTACCTCGATATATTCTTCACTGACGTAGTAGGGGGCCATAACAAGGTTATTTAACCTGCATTCAAAAGTTTTTATAATATGGTTTCTTATTAGATGAATGATGAAATTATCTATTCTACTTATTTTTGAAGCATTATATAGTCTCTTGTTAGAAACGTATTTTTTAAATTCACTATCAGGTGACCTGAAGAGTGAAGTGCATGCTCTAAGGCATTTCCATTCGAAAACTCTCATTTTCTCCATATATGATGGAGAAATATTGTACCAAATTTGGCAGCCATATGTTAATATTGGTCTAATTAAGGATTGGTATAGGGTTAATTTAACCGAAGGGTTTATATAATTAGAATAAAATATTTTCCTGTACATAAAAAAAGCTTTTCTTGCCTTTGTTATTTGTAAATCTATGTGTTTGTTGTAATACAGAAATTTATCAAGATGAATTCCTAAATATTTTACCATTTGCTTATTCACAATATTAACGTTCGCGCCAGTTTTAACCTCAAATTCTTTCCAGTGCTTTCTTATATTATAATTGCACTTTCCAACAGGTGGGCGGAATAAAATAGTCTCGCATTTGTCAATATTTATTTTCATTTTCCAGTCATTGGCATATTTTTCTACTATTTGAAACAAGTCTTGTAACTTTCCATTTACTTTCCAAATTGTATCATCAGAGTGAAAAATTATAATATCATCGGCAAATGCAACAATGTTATTTTTGACTTGTTTCAGCAGATCTAAAATATATAAATTGAAAAGAATTGGAGCGTTTACTGTTCCTTGTTGCAGGCCATTTACAATTGTGAATTTTCTCCTACTTATTTGGCTCTTATTCGATACAAGAAAATTTTTGTTGCTAAGCATATTGAATATTAAAATAACCTGATGAAAAGGCATTCTATATTTTGTAAGTTTATATATTAATCCTGGAATCCATATATTGTCAAAAGGTTTTATTCCAATTCCAGTTAATATTTGACACTAGATAATGAGCCGCATGCACAGTGGAATGCTGAAATTTAAAGCCGAACTGCCGATCATCAATTAAATTATTATTTTCGCAGAATTTAACTAAATTATTGTATATACACATTTCGAATACCTTACTGATGTTTGGAAGCATACTTATTGGTCGAAGATTCTTAAGATTGCTAGTATCTTAATTTTTCTTTGGTATAATTACCATTAATGCTGATTTCCAGGCATGGGGAAAGTATGAGTTGTTTAACATGTTGTTAAATAGTGTACAGTATTCGAATATTATTTCGTTTGGGACGTTCTTAAGTATAATATTAGGGATATTATCTATGCCAGAAGAAAGTTTTTTCCGTAGATTGTTAAATATATATAGGATTGAGTCCCTGGATATAAAGTACTGTTCTTCTAAATCATTTGCCTTTCTGCTTGAACTAAATGTAGTAATCGTTGAGTTATTTCTTTCAGACTCATTTTTTTCCTCCAAAAATGTGCGAAAATTTCTATCAACGTCCATGTGAGTATTATTATCAGCTTCAATCTCTTTATGAGAATGAACTGATTCAAAGTAAGTTCAAATTGAATTAAGAATTTCTTCCTGATCCTTAATTATGAGTTTGTTACTACCTATTTCCTTTTCCAATGAGCATATATCTATCCCAGTATATCTAAACCAAGCCTCATCATCATGACTTATCTTTAAGATATCTATACCTAACGATTGTGACACTCTGAATTGCTTTTTAACCTCGTTGAATGTGTTTGAAGGATTGCGTCTGTCCATGATGGCCAGCCGCTCCCGGAAATGGTTGTTGACCGTTAGTGTGAAGTTATCCTTAATAAGTTTTCTTACCAATTTTAGTTGAGATTTAAGTAAATTTAGATCCGTTTGTGTTAAATAAAGTTCTAATCTATTGTATTGCTTTATTTTGCTTAGAATTTTGCTTTTTTCCAGGTTTAATTTTCTTATTATTGAATTCGAAAACTTAGCAATTGGGTCCGCAGTTTTAAATTTTGGCACCGATTTCTCAATAGCTGTATTTATAGACTTTTCAAGCTTGAGTAGGAAGAAATCAATCTCAGCGTTAGATAGATTACGGTCGTTTGGGACATTAGTATCGTTGTTATAATCATTTACGAGACTGTTTCTAAATTTTTTGTAGCATAGCCTTTTAAAATTTCGTACTGTACTGTGATTTGCATTGCCCTATGATCACTGTCATAGTCCAGTGTTTTTAAACAATTAGGTGTGTTGTTTTCCCTATGTATATCTAAACGTGAGTCTGCGATACATATGTCCAAATATGACGCAGCCCTTGGGAATGAAGGTTCAGCAGAAGCATAAAAACTGCATCTGAAATGCAACTCATTATCTAGTAGCCACTGTCTCAACATATTTCCTTTTGTATTACATGTATCATTTCTCCAGTCAGTGTGTTTACAATTTAAATCACCCGATAGTATATAGAAATTATTAGGGTTCTGTAAATCTAGTGTTTGAAAGAGCCTTTGCAGTTCATTCTTAAAAGTGTTGTTGTTGTTGCCAGAAGGATAGTAAACCGATATAATAAATAAAATTTTATTTGCTAATAGTGGAATTTTAATTATGCATGTTTCTAGATTTTTAAGTGAGTTATTAAAAGTACTGTAGAAATTCTTGTATTTAATATCATTTCTGATTAATATTGCCGTTCCACCGCCTCTTTGGGCGTTCACTCTATCATTTCTGATAAAATTATAGTCTTTAAAGTTTACTTTGTGCCTAGTATTTAATTTCGTTTCATTTAATAGAACTAAGTCAGGGTTATGTAAATTAATAAACTGAGTCAAATCGTATCTTCTGCTTAGTCCTATTAGAGAATTGACATTAATTTCAATAATTTTTAGGGTTTTTTCAATTGTTTCATCCATTTTTAAAGATCTAGTTCTCTAACATCGAGAATATGGAATCTATTCTCGATGCCTGTAAGTGTATTTGTTTTTGTAAATTAATTATTTGATTAGTAAGGTTCTGCATTGATTTTTGAAATTCTTCTAGTGCTAGATTTATTGGGTTAGTGTTATTAACAATTTGAGGATTATCATTTTTTAAAATATTGGCAAAAGAGACACTTGGGTTTATGTTATATGATGGTGTTGGTTTATTCATTCTTCTCTCAGTCAACGCTTGTTTTCTGCTTCGAAGCTTCTGCTGGAGCGCTTTGTATTTCTCGCATCCCTTGTATGATGCTGGGTGACCATACTTATTGCATAGCACGCAAAATATCTTTTCTCTTTCGGTTTCAGGAACTTCTTTTAAGGAACATTGTCCAATTTCATGTTGTTCTTTACATTTGACGCATCTTGAAGGTAAAAAACAATTCGATGCGCTATGGAAAAAGCCTTGGCAATTCCTACATTGCGGTATCTCCGGTTTTCTTAGGGCCTCCCAACGAATGCATCGATAAAGTAGACCCTTAATGTTTTTTAAATCATTGACATTACTCTCATTGCTTATTTGCACTAAAAACATTGGTAGCTCTATACCGCTTTTTATTGAATCTTTAGTTGAGAATTGGCTCACTTTCACAAATTTCAAGTTTTCATTTTCGAATTTTTTTAGTTCATCTAGAATAGTTGCAGGCTCGGTATTACCGCTTAAACCTTTTAATAAATAAGTTTTTGTTTTAGTATCTTTAGGTGTAAATGTAAAGAAATTGGTTTTGGTTTTTTGTAAGTAAGCTTTTACTTTATTATAGTCGTTCATTGAAGCCATGAACAGAGCTATTTTTTCATTTTTAAACTCTTTTATTTTAAACTCATTGATTTTAAGTCCAATTGAGATAAACTCTATCAGTTCATTGGGATCCACATCAAATATATTGAGTGGTGGAATTTTTTTGGTTTTTGTTTTGTTTGGTGTTTTTTCATTACTAGGATTTTTTCGTTCATTTAAATTATTATTTGGCAAACCGGTTTGCGGTGCAGTTGCATTGTTTTTGTTTGACACAGGCTTTTCAAATTTTTTATATATTCATCATCGCATTCTTTGTCGTTATCAAGAATTGCAAAATAATTATTGCGTGATTGTTTAGAGATTGTTTCACTATTCATGGCGTTTTTTCTTTTAAGATTTTTTTTCTCAGTATTTAATATTGTGCACTTGATTATATTGTTTTTGTCATTATTTATGGTTGAGTTTTGAGCCAAAGGCTCACTCATTACTTAATTTCAGTATTGTTTTTTTTTAAAAAGACTTTTTTTTTTTTTTTTTTTGAAACAAAAAGAAAGTAATATAGAAAATAGAGAAGCAATCAGTAAGATTTTTAGCAAAAAAGAATTGAAACTCGCATAAACGAAATATTAAATTGATCTCCGCTAAACGTCCGTCTTTCATGACAGTCACGATCGAACTCCGGAATATAAAGGTTAACTCTAGTAAATCCAGTCATATAACTTTTACCTTAAGGAGATAAAATTGTGAAGCTGTCAAAATTAACAATGAAGTAATACCTCATTAAACCTGCGTCAAGTACCTTGGGATGTACATGGAAAAACCATATCAGAATCAAACGTGATCAACTAAACATCAATTTAAAAAAATTACACTGGCTTCTGCGCCCTAAGTCCCCACTGAGTGTTGAAAATAAATTAAGAATTTATAAAGCTATCCTCAAACCAATTTGGAAGTATGGAATTTAACTTTGGGGGACAGCCAGTACCTCCAATATAGAAATTTTACAACGTTTTCAATCAAAAACCCTTCGAAGTTTTTTGAATCTACCATGGTATGTTACAAATAATATAATACATTTCGATCTCAAAATGCCAAAAGTGAAGGATGAAATCAAAAGGCTTACTGAAAAATATCTTAAAAGATTTAGGCCCTTAATTTGTAAAACGCAACGCAATGCCAAAAATAACATTGAAAGCAAAAACAATGTAAAAAATTTGTCAAAATTTTGTTGTTGCTTTCAACAGAAATACACATTGCGTTTTAAAATTATCAACGCCACAAGATATGCAGCGTTTAAAATTTAAAAACTCAATAAACATTTCTATAGGAAACACCAACAAAATTATGAAAGGGCCTAAGTGAACACCCCAACGTATTGGTCATTTGTCTTTCAGACGAAACTAATGAAATGAGAAGATTAAAGAGAATACATTTTTTGGATCTTCCATTTAGGATATAAGTATGCCTTATTTTTATATAACTTAAACATAAATATTTTAATGCTTAATTTAAGTGATATTATATACTGATATAATATACTATATGTAATACAATTTTTGTAATAAGATGCTTTTAACAAATTTGCTTAATATCATATGTTGAAAGATTGCAAAATAAAAACGTAAATAAAAAAAAATGTTCGTCCGGGTCTTAGAAAAGATTTAAATATTTTTGGCAAATTAGGTATAGCTTATGTCTCTGATTGTCTGTTGAATGGTCTGACCTGATGTCTATGTTATTTAATGATTGGGATAACTGCTGTTTTATAAGAACCCTTATTGAGTTTTTAAATAACATCAGGTTTTTTGAAGAAAATATTATGGCGTTGAGTTTTTTTAGACTGTCGCGACATGTCGTTGCCAAGTATGTCGTGAAATGATTTTAAATTAGGTAATACATATGAAAAATTTTAGTCTTTCGGATTGAATACCGAATATGTTAATGAACGTGTGGTGAGTTATTGGAATTTTTCCGCCAACAGAGTTAGCTTGGAAATAAGTTTCATTTTTAATTTGGTTTTTTTATTAGAGAAGCCTGAATGTAGTTTTAATTTAATCCTGTGGCTATTAGGAATTTGAGAATTTGTCCGTTGATTGTCTTGCACTCATAATATGGAAGAGTGGAGTGTGTTAGTCTAAAAAATTTTTTTTTTTTTTTTTTTTTTCAATATTTATTTATTGAATCTTCATATATTTAATATGAACTAACAATAATTAATCAAATCTTATCCTAATACTTTATTTATGTCCTGCCATTGCCAGACAAAAATGTTCTTCATCAAGGGTTCTGTTCACATATATAAGTGTTTATCGCTCATCTAACTGGGTAAGTGCTGCAGTGTCTCTTCTTCTTAAGCGAGTGTGGCCGCCATGATTTAAGATATTTCGAGCTAGTGGATTTGGGTGTTGTTCAAGCCTTTTTAAATATTTTACCGCATATTTTGTAATCATAATTTTTACTAATGGCACATTGAGATCCTTATGAATGTTTGAGTTTTTAACATACCAGGGAGCGGCTGTGATTATTCGAAGAAGTTTATTTTGGAGCCTTTGAATTTTTTCGATATTAGAGGCCGAGGCAGTGCCCCATAGTCAGTAACATTCTCAGCCTTTTTGTACAGTCTTTTAGTAAGTCCTTAAGTTGAGGGGATCTGTGCAATTGCCACTCTCTACGAGCTCTCCTTTTTTCAGACAAAAGACGCTCGACATCTGAGGAATATATTTTATTATTTTTGGTTTTTTTGGGGGCAATACTGGAATGTTGTACAGCTAGTTTTAGAAAACTGTCAAAATTGACAATAGAGCGATCTACATACTCCGGTGTGCTAAGCGGAATATTTTCTGTGCAATGGGTACTGAGATATTTTTTATATTTTAACCAATTTATATGTGTAGCTGACGTCGCTATGTATCCAGAGGGAGATTCAATTCTATTGTTGTTTATTATAGTAACTATTGTAGGTGTGTGATCAGAGGATAATTCTAAGGAAGCTCCAACGTGAATCGTTTTTGTGGGGATGTTTTTAACAACGCCAAAATCGATGACATCTGGAATTTTTTGCGCATCAGCAGGCCAATATGTTGGTTGGCCACTCGCGACAACATTTAAATTCATTTTAGAGATTGTATTAAACAAAACACGACCCTTTGGTGTTATAAGTCGTGACCCCCAGAAGGTATGTTTTGCGTTGTAATCGCCAGCAGCCAGGAAACAGGGCCCCAGTGACTTATAATATTTGTAATATTGGCTTTCTGATATTGCAAATCTAGGTGGTGAATATAGAGATGAAATTACTATGCTTCGATTTAGCTCTTCAACACAAATGTTTGTTGCTTGGAGATAATCTTCACGATGATCACACATTGGGTAGTGTTTAATTCGGTTTTTTATTAAAATGGCAGAACCTCCACAAGCTCTATCTCGAGGGTCCTTGGTATCATATAGAGTATAACCATTGATTTTGAACGTATTTCTTGAGGTCAAATGAGTTTCAGAAACCATCATGACATCAATTTGTTTATTTTTAAGAAAGTATTCTAATTCATTTTTATGTTGGCGGATGCCGTTTGCGTTCCAAAAACAAATTTTTAAACAGTTCATGGCTTGTTAAGTACAGCTTGCAATAACATCGATTGCATTCTAAGAATTTCCTGCATCATATAACCCATTGTGTTTGTAAAATTATTTACTGTTTGCACTAATGTTTCCATTGTTTTTTCTAGCCGACTTAGATTAGAAACTGGAGTTTCGTCATTACTTGTC
Organism: Pollenia griseotomentosa; assembly: GCA_963931875.1. Lineage (NCBI taxonomy): Eukaryota > Metazoa > Arthropoda > Insecta > Diptera > Polleniidae > Pollenia > Pollenia griseotomentosa. The sequence goes on along the minus strand of OZ007565.1, from coordinate 5,957,194 downwards.
GAAGCGCCTTGCATTGGTACATTGTTTGATTTTAAGACGTTAGCATAAGAGATTCTGTTACTACTAGGCTGGGGGGCCTGAAGGTCATTACTGTTTACTTGATTTGTTACCTGAGGGGGATTAGTTTTCGGTCCAACCGACTGCTTGACGATAGTATATACAGGGCAACCTCTATAATTGGCAGTGTGATTGCCACCACAGTTGCTGCATTTTTTTACGTTGGGGTCGTTTTTAGACTTGTCGCAAAGAACTGTACCATGTAATTCGCCACATACTACGCAAACAGGGGGTAAGTAGCAGTATGCCTTAGTATGGCCAAATTCTTGGCAGTTCTGACATTGAACGGGACCACCTCTTTTGTGCGGCTCCTCTATAGTTACTTTTCTGTACAGAATGTATTTTAAGTTATAGATGGGATGCGTTTCATTTTTTTTAAGTTTAACGTCGCCGGGTTCAAACTCCACTCGAAAAAGTGGTTGGGGAATTTTTTCTCTATTTTTAATGTTTAATACATGTTTTACCTTGAAGCCTTTTTCTTCAAGGAATGTTTTTACCTCTTCTGGGTCCACATATGAGTCAATACCCTTAATCACTACCTGAAGGCCTTTACTGCTTTTCAGTTGGTATGTATAAAAATTTTTTTTGAGTGCCTCAAAGTTGCTTACAATTTTTCGAAAATCATTCTCATGATTGATTTGTATTTTTGTTTCGTTTATACTACCACGCTTGATAGCAGCTACGTAAAACGAATTTTCACCTATAACCGATATCAAACTCTTTATGAGATCATTAGAATTTTGCTCTCTCAGATATATCGGGGGAGGCTTGGACGAATTTATTACAAAAGTGCTTCAGAGGATTCATCCTCCAGAATTGCAAAACGATTTTGAGAATTTATTTTATCAAAAGATGGTACTTTTGAGGCCGAAGCAACTGCTGCAGAGGTAGGGCTGCGTCCCCGTTTAAGCACTGTTATGTACCTGTCCATACCAACTTGTACTGTAGGCTTTTTTTGAATTAGTTTCTGTTTTAATTGCCTCAATGTTATTAATTATTTGTACTTTTGTTGGATGGTGTACTTGTACTGATTGTGGAAGTGGTCTTACGCCTGAAAACCTTCCATTTTTTGGGGCTGGCCTGTTCATATAATTAACCATTCTTGACCTTAAGGATGAGTCGACCTCAATTGGAACAGGGGGTTATTGTTGAGTTGGTCTAGATGTTGGTTGGTCATTGGTTCTATATAAAAACTGTTGGTTTTGAGTGGTATTGGTTGTGGGTTTAGTCTTTGGCTGAATTGTTGTACTTGCGAGCGCATATTGTTTTGGTGGGCATAGTTTGGTTTTTGATAATGTGGTATGTGGGGCAGATAAGCTAATTGATGATTAAAAGATTGATTCGGGTAATGACTATTATATTTCCGTTGTGGTATCGGGGGTATTATAGTAGTATTGGTCGCATATTGTGTTCTAAATTGTTGGTTTTCTAATTTTAGGCATAAGTAAGTCCGAGGGTTCTCTCATTCCTTAAGGTCTTGGCAAGTCACCTCTAAGTCCTCTTACAAATGTATCAAATGCCTTATAACGATACGTTTTTGTTAATAGATGTATGGATGCCATACTTTCTTCCATACAGGCAATTTTGTTTAAAATTAGAGAAAGATGTGCGTAGATTTCTATGTAAAAGTCCTGTACTAAACTATTACCCTGAGTACATCTGGTAATTCAGTGTTCCTCGGTCCCTCTTGTCCGCGTAATGTGTTGTAGGTATTTTATGCTGCAGTCCCAATTAAGTGGAATGTTATAGGACTCCAATGCAATATACGCGTTACCCGTAATTTTGTTTCTTACAACGTTTAGTATTCCAAAGTATTTCGGAATCTTAAGGACTCTTTCTACGCTTTTTTCCAAGATACGAATTCCGTCGGGTTCCCAGAAAAGTCCCTAAGACATTTTACTATGTCTGGAATCTTGTCGAGATCTATTAAGTTGTTGTTATACTGAGCATCTATTCCCTGATCTACTATTATTTCTTCTCTATTTCTGGTTTGTTGCTTTTCTCTTTAGCTCTTCTAACTAAATTAACGATCTGTGCTTCGATTTCGGCAGTTAAGATTTTGGGGCTAGGTACTTGGTTCCCTGGGGCTTGATTAATGACTTGCGGCCTAATGAGATTGTTTGGATTAGCCATCCTGATTATTTAGTCTTTTTTGGCGTAAATTATATAAGTACTATCTACGTTCCCTATTCAGTCGTACCCTTTTTCTAGCTAAAGTTCTGTTTGTGTCGTATTCTACTCCCGAGTCGTTATTTAAAGAGATCATGAGAAGAAATTAAAAATTTATTTCTTAGTATTAACTTACAGTATTAGAATTATTGATGCATGTTGTAGATTTTTTCCTTGATGTGAATTAGTTGTCTTCTTTGGGTAGACGGCGTTTTTTGTTTATTTCAAACATAATTTATCTTTTATGTCTCTTTTTAATGTTTTGTTGCTTTTCAAAAAATTTAGTGGGGTTTCTTATTTAACAAAAAGGTTTTTATTTCAAAAAGTTAAGTTTATTTTATCAGTTCCGATAGTTAATTTTAAAAAATGTGGGTTTCACTGGCGAGTTTACTTTCTCCCGTGTAGTTTTTTAAAAAATTTTTTATTTCATATTTTGTATTAATAGTTAGAAAAGTGTTTTTATATGTTGGTTTTTTTAGACTATTTAATTAAACCTATGACGCTGACACCGGGGAATTAGTCCTTTTCATTATTTACTTAGGTTCCCGCTTGGTGTACTTATTATGCGTTTTGTGGATACCTCCTATAGAAGCTAAGCACTTTTTTTTTAATTATATACTTGTTTAACTGCTTAAGTATGGCACTACTTTAGGGGTTCTTCACTTAACAGTTATTAAGCCCTACTTTAGGGCCTTTTTTACTTTGTGGTTTTTGAGCACTACTTTAGAGCATAGCCACGTTGGGCGCCAATTAAATAAAACTAATATTTTGTTTAATTCCAAAAATTAACTGACTTTATAACTTAAACATCTTTTGTTTTTATATTTTTTTAAATAAACATAAAGTAAATAAAATTAAGATTAATCGGAATTTTAAATATTGATGATAAATAAATTTGTATTAAAATTAGTTGGAAAAATATTACACAGGAAATAAGTTGACAGCAAAAATAAAATAGTTAAAATTGATCAGCATTTAAATATTGTTTAGAAAATTAGTTGGAAAGAAATTATTTGGGAAATAAGTTGACAGCATTAAATATTGCGCCTGCATTGATTTCCTGAGTTCTGGGAAATCAGTCTGCACTTGCACAGTTTAAATTGGGGCATTGCTGTTGTGGAATTAAAATTAATTTGCTTTGAGATTCTACGAATTATGTGGTAAAGATTAGGGAGATTGTATTTAAACATTAAGGGGGTAAACTTGCATAATTGTACTTTAACCCCACTGTTAATACTAGAATGTTCGTTATTTAGTTATTTTAATTTATTGGAACTCCTAAAAATATGCCTTAGTTTATGATGCATAATAACTCAAATTAATTCAGCCATATAGATAATAACTATAAATGAATAAATTTAATTAACAAAATAGCCATTAGGTTGTGAGTTGTGAATAAAAGCTGTAAATTACGGTTGTTAAAGTGACTAAGTTCTTAATAAATAAGTGTTAGTTAGTTTTATTTAAATTGCAATCAACGAACTCGAAACGGTTTATTATAAAGGAAATACACCAAAACGTTATTGAAAGGCAGTAACGTAACAATATGTATTAATAGAAGTTTTTCTTGCTAATATCATATTCTTTGAATTATCTTATGCAGTAAAAACTTGAAAGTATGCCCTGGAAATTGCTAAAAATATGCCCTAAAAATTACTAATTTGAAAACAAAATATTTAACAATTTAATAACAGTCCCATTTAATAAAAACAATCCTAAAATTATAATTGGTAAAGAATACAATCCATGCTAAACGTCGCCGGGCTCCAGCTCCACTCGAAATAGTGGTTGTGGAGTTTTTCCCCCTATTTTTAATATTTACGACATGTTTTATTTTGAAGCCTTTTTCTTCCAAGAAAGTTTTTATTTCTTCTGGGTGCACACATGAGTCGATTAATCACTACCTGAAGACCTTTGCTGCTCTTCAGTTGGTATGTATAAAAACTTTTTTTAGTGCTTCAAATTTGTTAATAATTTTGGGAAAATCATTCTCATGATTTACTTGTATTTTTGTCTCGTTTATACTGCCACGCCTCTACGTAAAACGAATTTTCACCTATCACCGAGATCAAACTCTTTATAAGCTCATTTGAGTTTTGCTCCCTAAAATATATCGGGGGAGGCTTGGACGAATTTATCCGGTTTGGTGCTTCCGAGGATTTATCCTCCAGAATTACAAAACGATTTTGTGAATTTATTCTATCAAAAGATGGTACTTTTGAGGCCGAAGCAACGGCTGAAGAGGTAGGGCTGCGACCCCGTTTAAGCACTGTTATATACCTGGCCATACCAACTTGTACTTGAGGCTTTTTAATTGAGATTTTTCCAGTGCGTCTGTGTTGGAGTTCATGGTATCATTTGTTACTAAGATTGTTTTTGCCGCTGCGGAAACACTTCTGTGGCCGTATGGAAAAACTAGTTAACTCCACTTTTAGTGAAAAATGAGATAACACCAAAAATAGAAAGCGTGTTTCATTTACTATCACTCTGTCAGATCGAAATTTTAATTTAGTTTCTCATTTAAAAGTTATTTGAAAAACAAAAATCAGAAAAATACCATTTTTTATGTAAAAACTAGATAACTCCATACATTTTTTGAAAAAACAAGGTAACTCCAGAGTGTCTTAAGAAACAGAAAAATTAGAAGTTAAAAACGACGTTGTGTCGATAACTAAGAGGAAAAGAGCGAAATAGAAAAAATTCGGGTCGCAAGCTCTTTGGGTCAAAATTTTAAACCTAAAATTTGCCACTCCCGATAATTCAAAGAATATTATAGAGTATAGAATATTATATCATTTCTGAAGTTCTTGATATATAGAATACGACTGCCAAACACCCGAAATCTTTCCGAGTAATAGCTTTTAACCCATAAAGATCTACCGTACTCTAAGTGGTACAGTAACTTTAAAAAACCTTTCGACTTACCAAATACTTTTTTTTCTGTTGCAAAGATAAGACAGTGTTTTTGGTCAGCTAGACTAAAAAACAATTTTATGTAGCCCATAAACTGGTCTATGAATTTCATAAAATCAAGAAGGGTAAGCCATAAAGGGTAAACCTTTTATTTGAGTTTATGCATAAGAACAGACAGAAACTAGGCTTATCTATAAATTTTAAATTGTAACGTTACTTACTGATTCATTACCGCACAGCCTAACCGCCTGAAGCTATACACTTGAAATTTGGAGACGTTGTTGGTCTCTCACCAACTTAGACGGTATTTTTTTAAATCCGAAAAATATCTCCAGAACTAAAAAAGATACAAAAAAATGTAATAGGTATCGTTGTTCTTTAGAAAAATAGCCGTACAGGTGTCAGGTACTTTTTTGAAATTCGCCCCTTTAAGGAAGTAAGCGAGTGAAACATATATTTTGGAACTTTTTTGCCACATCTACATTTCAGTTCAAATTCGAATTCGGTGCTTTTTGGAAATCGAATATTAATTTTTGAGCTCCCACTACAATATTGTAATTTCTGATAATTTAATGGGGAGAAACAAAATTCCAAAATGGGAGAAAAACGGAATTTCTTTCCTTAGCTTTTTGTGTTACATTTCACGTAAGTGAAACTTTTATACTTTACATATAAACATAAAATTCAACATGCAACGTCCTGGGTGAATAAAAACCTGTGAGTGAATTTTTTGGTACTCTTTGTTCTTCAACTGGTATTTTTTGAATTTCCGTTAGTATTGTAACTTAAAAAAAATAATATTAAACATGCAAGGTCCTCTGTGAATGAGGATCTGTAGGAGGTATCTTTTTGGTACTTTTTTCTTCTTTGACTGGTACTTTTTTCAATTTTCGTTAATATTGCAGCTATAAACATAAAGTTAAACATGCAATGTCATGAACGGATGTGAATAACTGTTTGGTACTTTTTTGTTTTATAACTGGTCGCTTTTTAATCTAGAAACATAATCTTTGGCATATATATACATAAGTCCACGAAAGAAAGGAAAACGCTCACGAAGTAGCGGAACTAATGCTAGTTTTTTATATATAAGCATATATAAAAGAAAACAAAAATATTTTTGGAAAACTGTGTAACTTAATTTTTTCCTAAAAAAATGGGTAAATTACAGTGCTGAGTCAAAAAGTTAATGTTTTTCCACAAATCATTTCTTAACTTGTCTTAATTCCGTTAAACTTTTAACAAAATTGAAAAAAAAAGTTTTTTCGGAAAAACTAGATAACTCCATTTTTCGAAAAAACAAGATAAGTGACATTGATTCTCGGTTTTAGAGCCCAAAAATTAGTTCAGTGGAACCAGAAATCTTAAACACTATTTAAAATTATGTTCTGTTTAATGCGCATGCAAAGTAACATAAATTCATATTAAATAATAAGCGAAATATGTTTAGAACTTTAAGTGTGTTTTTCTCATGTTTTCTCAGTTTTATTGTTGTTTCATTGTTTTTACTCATACAAAAATTTATTTTTGTTTTTCACTGTTTTGCTGTGCTTTTATATATTTTTTTTATTTATTGTATTTTGCAACAACACCAAAGATAAGAAATTTAACTAAAACGTTTTTGCTCAGAGTATGTATACATACACATGTATGAACACTCATACGTATATATTTTTATACCCTTCACCACAGGTGGAAAAGGGTATATATAAGTTTGTCATTCCGAGTGCAATTTCTATAATATTGATCTTAGACCCTATAAAGTATATATATATATTCTGGGTCCTTATGAGGAGAGATGATGATATAACGATGTCCGTCTGTCCGTCTGTCCGTCTTACGTTTGATATGTGTTTTTCGGATACTCCAGACATGATAGCGACTAGGTTGTTTTACACGTATGTCTTACCATGTCTACCATTTCTTGCTATTGAAATTCAGCAAGATCGGTCCACAAATGGCTGAGATATGAGCAAAAAACCACGACTGCCTCTGATTTTGCCCAAAAATCCCTTGTTTTTGTTGTATTTTTTTATTTCTGTATATCTTGAGAACGGCAAGAGCCAAAGTTTCCAAATTAGGTACACACTTTAACGTTATCAATACACAGAATCCCACAAAATGTGGGCGGGATTGAAGAAGTGGGCGTGGTACCTCCCGTACAAAAAATATCAAAAATTGTATAAAAGCCTGATTTTTTGGACTGTCATATGACCTTATATATCAAAAGATCGGACATTTTTAATAGAAAATATTTTCTGAAAAACTCGGGAAAATCGGTTCAGATACTAAAAAGTTATGACCAAAATATTATTTTTTTTTTGAAAAATACCCATTTTCGGGAACCATAGATCTTCCCGAGTCCAAGTTTTATAACCAAAATAACTGGCAAATTTCTTCTTTAACACGTCGGTATATAAATCTGTCGAATCGGTTAAGAAATAGCAGAGTTATGACAAAAATACTGAAATCCCAAAAATTACTCTTTTTATAATTAAGTTTGTTTTTTATACCCTTCACCGAAGGTCCTATACCCTGTAAAGTTCTGGGTATTCTGGGTCCTTATAAAAAGCGAAGTTTAAATCCAGTTGTCTGTTACTTTTGTTACCGTTAATTTTTATTTGGTTTATAATTTGATTGGTGTTATTAATGTTTCTGTTAATATAAATTTTAGTTTAACGTCGTGTTTGATAAACTGCGTAATGTAAATAAAAGGTGCATTTCAAAAATAAAATACAAATTCCAAAATATTTAAAATTATGAGAAAGCTATCGCGAACCGTGGAAAATAGTATTTTAACCATGACAGAGAATGGCTTCTCATCGAGAGTACAAGCCAAAGAAATTCAAGTGAGTCAGTCAGTGGTGATAAGAGTCCGGAAAAGGCGAAATATTACTTCCCAAGCGCAAGTTTTGGGTCGCCGCAGACTTTTAACGGATGGCGACGCACGTTTAATGATGAGAAAGATGAAGGCAAATCAATCTTTAACGCCAAAGGAAGCTTCCCTAGCAATAAATTAAAATGTAAGCCGATGGACAGCAAGAAGAGCGCTGCACAACATTGGCTACATATCAGCTTTTAAGAAACCTAAACCAGCATTATGAAAGAAAAATGTTGCAGCACGATTAAAGTTCGCATTGGAACACAAGAATTGGACTGCCGATAATTGGAAACGAGTATTCTGGTCAGATGAATCCAAATTCAACCGATTACAGTCAGATGGTAAGCAGTATTGCTGGCGCCGCCCTGGAAAGACCATACAAAGACACCATGTTAAACAAACTGTTAAACATGGTGGAGGAAGCGTTATGGTATGGGGCTGCTTTACTTGGTGGCATATTGGACCACTGCAAAAAATTGATGGTATCATGTGAAAAGAGGATTATTTGAACATTTTAGAGACCCATCTTCCCGGTTTTGTGGATACGTTCGCATATCCTGAGGAGAAGTCATATTTCAACAGGATGGTGACCCAAAGGCACACCTCCAAAATCGTTAAGGAATGGTTGACTGGGCAAAATTTTCAGTTAATGCAGTGGCCACCGCAAAGTCCCGACTTCAATCCAATTGAGAATTTGTGGTCAATCGTGAAAAGACGGTTGGGACAGTATCAAACAGCCCCATCGAACTCAAACAAGCTATGGCACAGTGTGCAGCTGGAGTGTCAACGCATTCCTGATGAAATTATTCAGAACTTGGTAGAAAGTATGCCAAAACTCATAATAAGTGATAAAGGACTATGTACTAAATACTAAAAATGTAATCAATATTAATTGTAGTAGGAAGGTGCAAAATTTAGTACATAAGAGTTATTTAAGTTTTGTTTATGTTTACCTATGAACTTGTTGTTTTTTTATTTTGTTTTAAATTGAATTTTGCCAAGAATTAAAAAAGAAATAAAATACAAAAAAAAAATTTAAATAGCTTTATTATTGTTTTTCTTATTCCCTTAGAAGTGCAAGATATACAAACATGTACTCACCTTTGCTCCCCACTGTACATGGTACAAACTATTTTGGTGATTATAGGCCACCTATTATGGTTCACAACTCAAATATGTAGTTGATTTATAATTTTGGTATTATGGTTTACAACTTAGCTTTATTGTGGCGAACTAAAACATCAAAAATATTACAACTCAACTGTGTTGAGTTGTGAACTGTAAACTGATCATATTTACTTTTAATGATATTCATAAAACGTTCCTTCATGGTCCAGTTGTCTAGGGGGTTTGCTTAGGTTAGAAACTGTGAGTCCCTGGTTCGAATCTTGTTTTTTCAAAAATAAATTTTTTTTTAATTTTGTTATGTTCTGAAACGATTTAAAAAAATATTTACCAGTTTTAACTTTTTAAATTTAATTTATAATGACGTTTTATGTATTTTATATATGTATGTTTATGTAGAATTTATTTAGGTTTTGTCTAATTGCTCTGTATTCTGCTCGCACAATGGTGAAGGGTATATACGATTCGGCACAGCCGAATATAGCACTCTCTTGTTTGAAATAAATTTATTGAAATATTATGAGCAGAGCTGCCGTTTTTGGTTATTTCTAACCAAAATTGGCACAGCCGAATATAGCATTCTTACTTGTTTGAAATAAATTTATTGAAATATTATAAGCAGAGCTGCCGTTTTTGGTTATTTCTAACCAAAATTGGTTATATTTTTTTTTTAATGTGGAGATGTGAATATTTTTTTGCATTTTGGTTACTTTTTTCTAAAACAATAATTTCTACAACAATAATAATTACGAACGAAAATGTTTTTCTGGGTACAATTATTTACGAGCTCGAATAATTTGTACTGTGTACTACGATTTTTTTATTATTTGTTACCAATGTACGGAAGTTTTTTATAATCCCTTTCAAAACAGCAACCAAATAATTTTTTAAAGATTTTTGCTAAGAAAATGTTGCCATTTGTGATTTTTATATTAAAAACGCCATGATCTTAATAGAGATTTTCAATTATTTTTTTTTTAATGAGCGTAGTTTTTCTTGATATTAAGAGAAGTAAGATAATTAGTACTTAAAGTAGGAAGTGCATAAATTCATCCGGAATCGATTTTAGAAAAATACTGAAAAATTACACAAAAGTCGTTTTAGTGTTTCTACAAACTTGAAAATAAGTTTAAGGTTCTGAATTTAGGTAATTACCAGAAGTATATTTATATACATATTTGAAAATACATATAGGAAATTTAAAGATTTTTTAAAATTACATTGATTTATCAATATAATTTTAAAATTTTCTTTATGAAATGGCTGTAGGTTTAAAGAAATTTGAAATTTTACTGTTTATAACTTGTCGGAATGGTTATTTATTTAATGTTTTTAAAGATAATTATTTGGTAAAAAAAAACTTTTGACTGTCAGTCATGTACTTTTGTCTCATTGAATGTACGTTGCGAAAGGCGAAAGGCAGTAATATTTTACAATTATTTACAAAATATTTCATATATTGGAACAATTTTGAAAAAATTTTTTATAATAAGAATTATAAATTTGAAATAAAATTTACACAAAAGAGAAAAAAGTTTTTATATTATTTTAGATATATGTAAATTAGAAAATATTTACATAAAATGCATTTCGCATATCGCCAAACGTAAATTTCCATCGACAAAAGTATTAAGAAATCTCCACATTTGACAGTCCTGCCAATAACAGCTAAAAAGCGGAAAACTATTATCCATTTTTGTTATTTATAACTGGCATATCAAAAAAAATTTTTTTTTTTATTTATTCCTCTAACTCCCACTGGGCGCCAAAAAATAAAAAAATTTTTTTACGAAAAAAGTCTCAAATAAATAAAAACTTTTAATTAAGTTTTACGTTATTTTTTTAATATGTAAAAGAATCACATTTCTTGTTTTGTTTTCTTGATTTATAATTATTGTTTTACTGGAATGAAAACTTAACACTTAATTTTTTGCGTCGAGAATTATTGTAAATAAGACTTGGTTATTTTATTTATTAATATATTTATTTATTTCTTTTATTTCTTTTATATTTAAATAATTGCGAACAGCCGCTTGTGCGACTGTTCTTCTCATGCTTTCATTTATTAATAATTCTTTAAAATTATTCTTAAGTCTAGATACTTAAAATTACACTAATACTAAGGCATTTATTTTGAACAAAGAATCATTAATATGATACTTTGTTCAATGCCACTTACAAAACATTGTTGGGAATGTGCTAGTCAGCATAATCCCAACAATGAGTTTGGCGTGTGTGGACATTGTTGCTTCAACAAAGTGTGAAGCTCGTGTTACATACAGAAGGTATGGTAACAGCGACTAGTCAAACACACTACACCTCCCTTTTTCGGAAAAGAATAATCAATACGAATAATTGATTATTCTTTTATATATTACAAAAAAATTTTGGTATACTTTTTTCATTATTATTTATTTATTTATATTTATTTAAGTAGGGGCTTTGCTGTCCAGTTCCTGTGACCTTTACATTTCCTTCCCCCTTTTTGAAAAATTGAAAACACCCAAAAAAAGGTTTTCAGTTTCAAATGCTAATTATTCATGAAGTGGGAAAAAAGTTTGTTGTAAGTGACAAATAAATGCAACAAATTTAATAGAGGGATTTCTTCTAACATTGAATGAGAGAAAAAAAAAAAATATTTTGTTGTAATTAAAAAATAAATGCAATAAAGTTAATGAAGTGGTTTCTTCTAACTTTGAATTACAATTATCAGAAAAAAAAATATTTTAATTATGTATTTATACAAAATAATTAAATTAATATTTGTTTAATATATGTTTTATGTAAAATTATATATTTAGGAGAAAAAAAAAACTTACGACTTTATTTACAAAAAAAAATAAATTTTGGCCGTTTCTTGTTTTATTAAGTCAAAAGAAACGGTAAAAAGAAAACTTATTGAAAAGCAATTATTAACATTAATGTGAAAAATTATGGGTTCACTATAAGTAAATTGGGAAATGTAATGAAAGAAAAAAAAAAACGTTTTTGAACGTTCTAACTGAGTGACTACACATTACTAGGGGAAAATTCTCCATTATGGAGGTTTTTGACTCTGTTCTTATGGACTGTGAACAGTTTACCGTTAGTATCTATCAATGTGACATTATTTAAGAGGTCAATTTCTTTTACTGTGAAGGGGCCTTTATAGACTGCATCCAGTTTATGCCCTGCTTCATTGCGGACTAGAACAGAGTCGTTAACATAGAGTGTGGTTGGATTTGAATCTTCATTGGAGAACTTCTGTCTTAGAAGTTTAGCATTTTCAATTAGACTAGCGGCTCTACGTTGTGCTACTTTGAGTCTGAATTTGGCTTCCTTTTCATATGCATCAACGTTATATATTGGGTCTATGCTGTTAGTATTGGTAAAATCTAGCTCTCTGGGGACTTTTCCATAGATTAATTCAAAAGGACAATATCCATGAGCTGTAGATGGAGTTGTATTGTAACAATATACAAAAAATTTTCACCAATTATCCCAATCGGATTTGTCTGATGACACATAAGATCTTAAATACTCGTTGAATGTTCTGTGAGATCTCTCAACAGTACCGAGCGTCTCATGATGGTAGGCTGTAGAGTTTAATTTCTCTATCTTCATCAGTTTGCATAGTTCCGTAAGTACTTGATTCATATATTCAGTACCTTGATCCGTTACTATGGTGTTCATTGGACCATATATTAAAATAAAATCTTCCATAATGGCTTTCGCTACATTTCTGGCAGATTTATTAATTATTGGGATAGCCACTAAGTATTTTGTTAAATCGCATATTATAGTCACAGCGTATTCATTCTGTGAATCTGACCGAGGGAGAGGTCCTATAGTGTCGATAATCACTCTTTGAAAAGCTTTTAAAGGAGTTGGTGTTAAAACGAGGGACTCCTTGCCTTTAACCGTGGTTTTGTTGGTTTGGCATTGAAGGCAATGTTTGACATACTTGGCTATGTCTCTAGTCATGCCTTTCCAATGATATTGAAGTCTAATTTTTTTTATCATTCGAGTTATGCCTGGATGTCCACCAGTGATGGGATCATCATGATATTTATGCATAATTCTTAGTTTTTCAGAATCAGAAGAAACTTTAGTAAGTTTTGGAACGAGCACAATAGTTAAGTTAGAATCTTGCAAGATTATATTACCTTTACTTTTGCAGGTTTCAATATCTGTTCCTAGGTAAAATAGCATACTGTCATCTAGTGAGAGTAGCAATGTTGTTAGACCAATATTATTAGCTATTTTTGCAAGCTTTAGAAAGAGGTGACCTAGGTCGACTTTTCTATTAATAATGAGGTCCGTCAACTTAAAATCGGAAAGAACTTGCTTCCCTTCATTGATAATTACCTTATCCTTAGTAAAATACAATCTAGGTATTTTACGGTGCTCGTGGGCATTTATAGCCTCATAAATTTTAAGATTATTTGATTCTGTTGGCGGTATAGAAGATTTATTTTTAATTGACACGCCTGCTTTAGTCTGAAGTCTGGTTGTAACCTTCAGAACTGTGTTGACTTCAATGTTCTTAATATCCTGAAACTCTATGCGTGACAGCGCGTCTGCCACTGTATTTTCCTGACCCCTAATATACTCGACTACAAAGTCGTATTCCTCGAGGTCAAGTCTCATGCGCGTGAGCTTGGAGGATGGATTCTTTAATGAGAATAGGTAGGTGAGTGGTCTGTGATCACTTTTGATCACAAACTTTTTGCCGTAAATGTATGGTCTGAAATATTTTACAGCCCAATGTATTGCAGTTAGTTCCTGCTCTATGGTAGATTTGTTACTTTCGCCTTTAGTGAAAGATCTAGAAGCGTATGAAATTGGCATTAGTGTACCGTGTTTTTCTTGGCTTAGGACAGCGCCACAAGCGTGTTTGCTTGCGTCTGTGGTAATAAAAAAAATTTTAGAAAAATCAGGGTATTGCAAAATTTTAGGACTTAGTAATTGGTTTTTGAGGTACTGAAATGATTTTTCACAATCTTCATTCCATTCGAAAGGTACATTTTTTTTCGACAATCTAGTGATATCCGGAGATAGACCCGAGAAGGCTAATGACATCATACGTTGAAATGAACTAGGGGCTATTTTAATACCATACGGCAATCTTTTAAATCTGAAAGATCCTTTATCAGTGGAAAAGGATGTAATATCTCTAGATTCTTCTTCAAGTTCTATTTGGTGAAAACCTGACATCAGGTCAAGACAAGAGAAGAATTTAGCTCTACCTAGTTGATCAAGAATATCGTCTATTCGAGGCAAAGGAAATTTATCAGCTACCAAATTTTTGTTAACTGCTCTGCAGTCTACTACTAATCTCCATCTTTTTTGAGTGGTACCAGGCAAAGGTTTCTTTGGTACTAGAAGTATGGGGCTGTTGTGATCTGAAATTGATGGTTCAATAATATCGTCTTTAATAAGCTTATCAACCTGGTTGTTTACTTCCTCTTTTTGAGAATGAGGTATTCTGTAATTTTTTATGTAAACAGGTTGTGTATTATTTACTTTAAGCTTTTGCTTATAAAAATTATTAACCGATATGTGTTCAGATTCTAAGGCAAAAATATCTATAAATTTATGGCATAAGGAATTTAAATCTTTTTCAACGAAAGATGGAAAGTTCCTAGACAGTCTTTCCATTTTTTCTTTAGAGTTAGTGGGCATAAAATTTTGTTTCGCGATTTTGTAATCTTTGAGATTTTCAGTAACAAGATTAATATCAGAAATTATTAAATCTTGCTCAGTGGTATTAATAATTTTTACTAGGGGGTTTGATTTAGAAGTGATAGTATTGGCGACATAAACGCCGTCTTGAATAGTTTGATATGGTATCAAAACGGTTTGTTCCGATGATTCAAAAGGTATTGATCTTATAACTTCAGATCTGGCAGGAAGTGATATTGAATTTATGGAAGGACCGTTTCTAAGTGGTATTCCAATGTCATGATCAATTTCATTTGATCTAATAATCATTAAATCTTTATCATTGGAATATTGTAAAATACAATTATACTTTCGTATGAAGTCCATTCCAATAATTCCATCTGCCTGTATTTTGAAATCATCTTTAACTACATGGAAAATGTGTTTTATTAAATATTTGTCTATTTTTAATTCTGAACGTACACTACCTAACGTTGAAATTATGCCCTGGCCAATGCCGTTTAAGTTTTTTTTGTTATAGACATTTATAGATTCATTTAAGACCTGGTTGTGCTTGATGACAGAAATATCAGCACCAGTGTCTATTAGAAAGATAGAAGTAGTAACATTTAGAGTAGTTCTACAGCGCAAATAGCTACATAAATTTAAATTGATATTGTATGTTTTAGATTCTACTGAGTATTTAGGGGTGGTTGCCCGTTTCCCGAGTTGTCTTCTGCAGTTAGATTTATATTTCTGTTTTGATAATTATTATGGTTTGTATTGCGGTTTCTGTTATCGTTATTATTACGATTTGAACCTGAGTTATAGTTGTTGTTATTATTGCGATAAGAACCTGAATTATTGTTGTTATTGCCATTATAACGGTTACTAAGGTTTCTGTTCCGATTGGAACCATTATTATTGTTCCTATAATTGTTGTTTGAAAAAGTATTATTTCTATTTAGGTTACTATTATTATTAGAACCTGGTCGTCTAAGACCATAACTAAGGATTGAATTTTCTTGACCATATATTTCAGTACAACTACTTATAAATTTAGTTAGTACTTCATTCATGTTGCAGAATGTTCCTGATTCCATGATCAGTTTGACTCTGTCGTTGGACGCATTTTTATTGCTATATTTCTATTTCATGAGGTAATCCGTCTCTAATATAGGCAGTTTCTAGTTTTTTCGTTAATTCCTCCATTTCTTTGGCATAAGAATTAACGTTTTTACCGCTTTGTCTAACGCTCATTAATTTTGCGTTAATGACATCAACGGATTCTCCTTTTACTGTTGTTTTTAGTTTGGAAATGATTTCAGATAATGTTGATTCAGAAGAAATTAAATTTCTTGCTGTTCCTTTAAGTTTTGTTTTAATGAGGTTAACAGCTACTGACTCATGAGTTTCCTTTATCGAATCTACTAGGTTAATAGCATCGATAAAGCTCTGCAGGTTTTCAGAATTTCCATCGAAATCTGGGATTAACCTTGAGGCAGTATTTAGGAATTCTATGAGTGTTTGAGGCATGGTGGATTTTTGTTTTTGTTCTATTTCAGGTAAGCGATTGAACACTATTGGTTCATGAAGAGAGTGTGGGACAAAAACTTTAATATTTTTCCTATAACTTACGGAAATTAATTTTTCACGTAGTTCAGAATAAAAGGTCTCAGCAGATGTTTGATGTGCTTTTGTTAATCTACTATAATTTGTATTTAGTAGTACTCTAAGCTTTTCTAACTGATTTTGGAGGATGTTTATATGCTTATTGACAGTTTCAGGTTTTGTATCCCTGTCAACGTTTAAGCATTTATGAGATTTAAGAAATTCTTCTCTTATTGCTTTAGCTTTAAATACAATTGTTTCCCATTCCATGAATTAAGAAACAATTTGCATAAGAGGGTAAAACATATAAGACGATTGAATTTCTTTAAGTATTTGATAAAATCAAAATCAATAAAGATAATAATAATAAGGAGTAATAATTGTACACTCAAGGCAATTATAACAAATTAGTAGAGCTGATTTTTAAATTTTTAATCAAATTAAGAATTTAAGCCTTGTATACTTTGTTTAAAGAGAAGTTCTTAATATGTAAGAACTGATAAAACTAGGAATCCTTTTTTCGCACAATAAAAAGGTTAGACTTTGTCTAAATTAGTTGCTAAGGATGCGGCTCTAGTGTAAGACTTTCTCAATGATCTTTTGTGTAATTGATAAAGAGTAACTAAGAGTTGCGTAGCTATAAGGCAAATAATTATTATAAAATAAACGGCTGGGAATTCAACTTTTACTATGATGTCATTAATGACATTAGCGTTTGGTTTTTCAACCTTTGAATCCGTACCGCCCATTGTAAGGAAAACTTGTAAAAATTAAGAATATTATTAGCTTATTACGCAAAATAAAATGAGGAAGAGTTTAATTATTAATAAAGACAATCAAGAGGAATTCTATAGGGGTTTGATGTGTCTATCTTAATAGAAAACAATTTTGGTATTAATCTAGTGACTATAGTAATATTTGAAGATGCGCCAGCGATATCTTGGCAGAATCAGTACTATAGGAGGGTTCACTTTGATTAATGTTAAGTAGTTATAAGGCTGAATTGTCGAATTCATTTATAGCAGAGGGTACTGAATTAAAAAATAGATACAAATAAGAATAATAATTGTATCGCAAACAAATAAAGTTTTTATAAAAGTGATATAAATTATTTTAAATAAAATAAAAGAAGGATTTATTAAATAAAGAATATAAAGTTTATCCACTGAATTATTTTAGTAGAAGAATTATCATTATTATATATCCAGTAGAAGGGTACGATCAGGCTATTGGAAGTGACGAGGCCTTCTTATAATTAGGTTTGGGTAAATTACCTTAGATAGATTTATAAAATTAGCGAAGAAAGTTACTATATTAATACCATAAATAGGTATTACTCAATAAAGATACTTTGCATTACTGAAACGAAATATTCGAAAAGAGAGTTGAAATGTTTAAGCTAAGCTTTTTGGAACTGTTACGTCCGTTAGTGGCTAGACCGTTTACATTTGCAATGGCAAGTTTACATTAATTTTTACTTAGACTAAGTTTACACGGCCAGCGACTTGTTAGTTTGTCTTTAATGTCCTGGGGCGTATTAGTTCTTAAATTTAAAGGAACTTATGTCATAACGACCGTCACCATTGTTGCAGGGTGATTATTGGTCATGGCATAAGTCGGTCATCACCAAATGATGATCGAGAACGGTTAGATCTTTTTTGGTTATACCACTGCAGGGACACGTATGTATACAGCGGTGAATTAGTTTTTAGTAGAAGTGTTATTTAATTATCGATTTTTATTTTATTATACCATTTTTAATGGTTATTTAATAATGATTATTGATTTTTCTTATTAGGGTTAGTTGTTAAAAAGTTAAAAGTTATATATATATATAAAAAGATTTTAAAAATATTTCATTTCTCAATTTTTAACTTTAAATTTAAATCATATAGTTAAGTAGAATAAATTTTTAATTAATTTAAAGAAATTGTTTTACCATTAACAGTCAGTGTTTTTGTTTTCATTTAAATTTAATTAGTTCTGATTATTTTTAAACTTTAATTAAAACATTAAGTTACTTTACGTTAATTTTATTTTTTTGTTTGTATAGAAATTAACACTAAATTTTTTTTGTTTTTATTTACGTTACACAAGAGTTTTGTTGTTTAAAATAATTGTTTTTTGCTCTATCAAATATGATTTTTGTAGAAAAATTAAAACTTTAATTAAAAAAATTAAATAAAAATGATTAAATAAAGAATTTTAGATCTAATTATGCTGTCGTGAAGTGTTATTTAAAAAAAAAAATTTTTAAGTAAATCTTTTTAATATTTTTAATATGAAATATATAACGATGTTTATCAGGTGTTGTGAGGTTAAAAATTTTCATGAATTTTTTTTTTTTAACTACTTTATTTTTAATTTTATTTTAAAAGTTAGATATATGCATTGTTTATTTTTATTTTACTTAGAACTTTCAACATTTTTGTAATTTTTTTTTTTAATTATTTCTTTTTTTTATAATGTGTAATGGTTTATATAGTAGCAATATTACATATATAGATTAATACATAATATGTATATAAACTATTTTTGTTTTCTTATTAAAAGAATTATTAATGTTTAGCTTTATGTTTCCTACTGTTTTAATGATGTTGAAAAAAAGTGCGCTGTTGCTGTAATTCCTTAGGATTTTGTTTAGTTTATTTAAAACATTTAAGATTTAACTCTTGTTTTTCTCAAATTTTTTTTTTCTTTTTTTTTTAAAAAAAATTTTACGTACTTAAAGGTGTGTTTCTTATAAAATTGTTAACTGAAAATCACAGATTCCACCTTAACTTTATTGTATTAATTTATTTTGAAACAATATTTTTCCTTAAGTTGTTGTTAATCCCTTGTTGGCTGGTCCTTGGCCGACCAGTCTGGCAGGATCGCCATGTAATGAAAACTTTACACTTAATTTTTTGCGTCGAGAATTATTGTAAATAAGACTTGGTTATTTTATTTATTAAAATATTTATTTATTTCTTTTATTTCTTTTATATTTAAATAATTGCGAACAGCCGCTTGTGCGACTGTTCTTCTCTTGCTTTCATTTATTAATAATTCTTTAAAATTATTCTTAAGTCTAGATACTTAAAATTGCACTAATACTAAGGCATTTATTTTGAACAAAGAATCATTAATATGATACTTTGTTCAATGCCACTTACATAGCGTCTTCAACTGACAATTTTTTGTCATACCAAACGTCAAAGTCTATATAAAAAAAACTCGAAAATTTTTGTCAGCGTTTTTTTAATATGAAGTTTGACGTTTGGTATGACAAAAAATTGTCAGGTAAAGACGCTATGTTACAAAACATTGTTGGGAATGTGCTAGTCAGCATAATCCCAACAATGAGTTTGGCGTGTGTGGACATTGTTGCTTCAACAAAGTGTGAAGCTCGTGTTACATACAGAAGGTATGGTAACAGCGACTAGTCAAACACACTACATTACTATAAAATGCAAATAACCTTTGTGTTACAGTGTATTACAATGATTTTAATGATTTTCTCAATTAATAAAATGCATTTTAAATTTGGTTATATTTTTTTACATTTGGTAACTTTTTCAAAAATTTTCGTTGTAAAAATTTAATTTGTTGTGGCAGCACTTATAATCTTTTATGTAGTTTATTATGAAAAATATACAACTATTCATTTCAAGCCATAATAATACGATATAATATTTTTTTTTATTTAAGCAGAACGAAAAGAAAAACATAAATACATATATTTATTTTAATACTAATTAGTTTTTGGATAGTTAAAGAATAAGATTAACTACCTGTTATTTTACATGTATCAAATACTTATGGCCAAGTTAAAAATAAGAATTGAACTATAATAGTTACTTTTCAACATATATCCCATAAAACTTATAACTGTTATGTCCTTGCTAAAAATCAGTTGTTTTCTAAATATGCGGTTTAAAAACAAACAAAAGTTTTTAGTAAGCATAAAAACCAATATATGTATTTATGCAGAACAGCTTAAGTAAGCGAAGCCGGTGTTTGTAATACCATAGAGGAGAAAATCTGTTCGCCCGGCCGAAGGCCGGCTATTTGGAAAAGCTTTATTTAACGAAGCCGGTATTTGTTATACCATAGAGGAGAAAGTCCTTACGAAAGGCCGAAGGCCGGCTATGCGGAGAAGCTTTATTTAGTGCACTTGCGTAACATTTTGATATAAAATTGAACTGTTAAAAACCTGTATTAGGAGCTAATGAGTTAAAAAGTTTTAAATAAAGTTTCAAAAGCGTTCAAATGATACCAATATTGGCCATATACGTCCAGAAATGTAGTGGGAAATCGCAAATTCATATGAAAACCTCAGAGGTCCATTACTCGGAAACTATGCGTTTCCGAGAATTATGCCATTTAATTTTTTGTTCTTATTTTTTAATTTTCTATTATAGCTATATATGTAAATTTTTTTATTTGGAGCTGCGTTGGTATACTGTACTGGTTCTCCCAAAATAAATAAGTTTTTAATTTTTATAATGTTTTTTATAAAAATATTTTAAATTTGCAGTATATTGGATGAAAATATTAAGTGATGTTTTTATGCAATCTTACATATTATTTTTCCTTTATTATTGCAAATATATTTTTAGGTGCTGAAGTATCTGCAGTTGTATGTTGAACTTTGTAATGGTCTGTTTAAAAGTTCGATTTTGATAAGTTTCAGCAAGTTTTAGTGTAACAAAAGTTATCCAATTTAGTATTTCTCAACTATGTGTTCTAAAGCTCAATTTAGTAGATTTTAATGATATTCAAGAAGTTAATAATTATATATATTTACATTTGTTTAAAAAACATACATTAAAAAAATTAATTTTTATAAATAAACAGTGTCATATTTATTTACCTACATATATACAACATATACGCGCATATACAGGTAAGTTTATTAAATTTTATAAGATATATTTATTTAATTTTATCATTCAATTACATAAAGCTACTTTACACTATTATACTTTGTATTAATACATGTCAAAAAGTCAAGTTATATTCAAAAGGGTGATAGTGTGAATGCATGTGTGATGAAAATCACAAGAATTATGGAAAAAAGTTTGACATCCCATACGACTTCTTCGTTTTTTGAAAAATTTCTAAAAAAAAAACAATACTTTTCATTTGATCAGGGTTGCATGTTATTTCATTATATTTTGTCACAAACTGTTATGTTACATTAGATTTTTTGACATTCGCAACAAAACTCATTAGATTTCTATCTCACAAAGTATTATATAATACATAAGACTTGTGAGATAGTGTAATCTAGCCTTTACAAAGGAATCCAAAATCAAAAAATAGTCTCTTTTAAACTCTTGCGTTTTTTGTTTTTTCGAGCTGGCATCCCTAAATTTCTACAAATATGCAAACAGTACAGCCACAACGCAAGTACGGCAAGGCTTATTATAACGGTAAAAAGTAAATGATGACAGACAAACAACTACATACAAAAGAAAGGGACAGCTAGATTCCTAGTGATGTTGCCATGTTTAAATGAACCTTGATTGGCGCATTTCTAATTTTCCCTTGCATTTCAAAAAAAGTTTACGGCAGTTACAGTTGTTTTAAGAAGTGTAATTTTTCAAATAAAATTTTTATATATTGTATTTATCAGGTCTGATTTAAAAATCTCATTGAAAAAAAATATCAGCCAAGCTATACATCACAATCCTCTTCCTCAAACTCAAAAATTAGTTTTTCACGCAAAAAAAAGCAACCATCATTAACTTTAAATAAAAAATTGAAAAAAGTTAAAAGTTGCGATAATTGTTCAACACGTAGTCTTCATTCCAGAAAAATGTTTAATTCTCATTTAAAAAATGAAGAACAAATTAAACCTAAGGCAGCTCCCCCAAACAGCAGTAAAGTTATTAAAAGCCATCCAAAAAATGAAATTGAAGTATCAAGCTCTTTAAGCTCACGTTTTAAAGCCATTTCCCATACCAGCACTGGCCCCAGTTCTAATGTAAAATTAACCACCAACACCTTTGAAAATATTAACAAAAATTCCACAGAAGTTTACTTAGATTTTTCTAAAGAACACTTGGCAACTAAAACTGCAAGTAAAAACTTTAATACAACCAACGGTTCCAAAAAACCGAACCCCAAAAAGAAAAATAGTTCAAATTTATCGTGTGACACTTCCTTAAATTCAAAAATGAATTTGCCTCTGACGAATAATAGAACCACCAACAAGGATTTTGACACAAATCAAATAGAATTGGCTGAAAATGAAAATGTCAGCGCTTCAAGTTTACGTTTTAAAGCAATTAACCATAAAAGCACTGGAATAAGTAACAGCTCTAATGTAAAATTAACCACCAACATCATTGAAACTATTAATAAAAATTCCCCAAAAATAAGCAATTTCTTTGACAGTAATGTATTCGTAACAAACGAAAGCTTGTCTGTGTATTTCCCTAACCTAACCATTGATAATTCAAATTTATCGTGTGAAACTTTTTCCATAAATTCAAAAGTGAATTTGCCTCTGTCGAATAATGGAAACATCAACAAAGATTTTGACACGTACCAAATAGAATTGGCTGAAAATGAAAGTGTCAGCGCTTTGAGTTCAGAAAAAGAAATAAAGTTTATTTCAAAGTTGCCAAGAAAAAATAAGGATCGTTTAAATATTTTTAATCAGCTAAGAATGAAAGGAGATTTTATGCACAATGCAACTCAATCATTAAATACTGGAGTCTTAATTGTTAGTAGACAGCAAAACTCTAAGGTAAAAATTGAAATAAACCAACTTATACATGAAGATGCAAACGAAATTCTAAAAACTCAAATTTTTCCCCTTTTGAGAACCGATGAAATTACCAAAGCTATTCGTTACGACGATCTTATAATAAAGTATGGAAATAAAATGTCTGAAAAATATTCTCTCATACATCAACATGACAGGATACGGGCACACATGCGCTTATTAGGACGCTATAAACTTGCAATTAGAGAATTGTGTCCTGGTGTTCAATATCTGAAAGAAACATTTAAACCCCAAATGTATGACACTTGCATAATGGCAGTACGAAAAGTTGCAAACTGGGACGAAAGATTGTTGTGGTGCACACCACAGGCAGTGGCACAGTGTTTAACCTCACTAATAAAAAAGTGTGGAAACAAGCCAAAAACTGAATATATCAAAACACAGGAAAACGATTTAAAAAAAAATGTTAAAGATTTTTTGCATCTATGGGAGGCACTTCAACACTGATAAATAAAAAAGCTTCTGAGGACGTCACTCGTTACCAATATTATTATAAATTATTTGTTTTTGCAAAATTCTTAAATTTATATAAATAAATAAATTTAATTAAAATTAATAAAATCAAAACTTGTAAACATTCTTAATCATTAACCCCCGTATTCACCCAACAAACACGGAGGTTTGATTTCAAATTAAAAGCGATTTGAAATCAAACGTTTTCTCAAACGACAAACGTTTGATAATGATTTGAAAATCATAGCATTCTTAACAAAAAGGAGAAATTATTTTCAAATTGAAAAATGCCTTTATTTTAAACTTGATTTCAAACGCAATTCTCAAACGTTTTTCAAATGTGGATTATAACACAATGTGGAACATAAATAAAAATATTTAATTTTTTTAATTTAAATTCGTTATTTATTTAAATAAACTGTGGGATAAACATTCGGCACCATAGCTAAAATATGAAATAGTTTTCTTTCCGTCCTCTAATTCTTGCAAAGACGAAATAATTGGCACCCTTTTATTTTGAGGATTGTAGCACCGCGATCATACAACAAACTTAAAATTTCTTTACTTCCCCGTTTTATTTTTTTAATTCGTATTTTTAATCATTGTTACTCACAAATAATTTAAATTTTTCACAAGAAATAAATCGTTCACTTGTAAAACACATTTAAGTACCAAGCAAAAATTTTTCTTTAATCGCCATTTTTAATGTTTACATTTATTTTTCGCTTTGGTAGTGCCAAGTTTAGTTTTGGATTGAATATAACATTTGATATTGATTTGACGTCAAATTGATAAAACATTTGATGTCAAATGTTTATTTTCAAATCATTATCAATTTTAATTTAAATGTTAAAATCAAACATTTGAAAAACGTTTGAGAATTGTGTTTGATGTCAAATGATAAAGTCATTTCATATCAAAGGATTGACTTCGTGTTTGTTGGGCATAAACAATTTTTAAATTTAACAAAGGTTATTTAAGTAAAATTTTCATAGAAAATTTGTTTTGTAAACCTTTATTAAATTTAAAATTTGTTTATGAAAACAGGCATTCGACCTCATCCATATTATGAAACATTGGCTGCAGAAACTTTTTTCAATTCTCTTTTGAAACTGCGTTTGTGTCCATACAATTTAACTTTTGTTTAAAGCAATCATGCATTTTCTATGCCTGTTTTTTTTTTCAATAAGTAACTCACAAAAACTGATTGTACATGAAACTAAGTACATACACATTTCCATTCAGTCTTTCCTCTTTAATCAAGAAACACAAATGTTTCGCCGCAAATGCTTCATAATATGGACTTCGTTTTTTATATGAATTACTAAATGCAAAAAGGGAACTACTGACATTTACTTCATGTACCTTATTAAAGTATTGCTAAGAAACCAGTAAAAAAAAGTGTCATTATTATTAACTACACTGTTTTAATTGATTATTTTTTCGTACATAGCTGCCAGATATGAATTAAATACAAAACAAAATACCTCCTCTTTTAATTCGTATTTTAATTTAAAACCAAAATAAAAGCAATTATAATTTCAGATTTTTTATTAGAATTTTTATTCAAGAAAATTGTCAGAAAAACAAATTATTCAAACAAAAAAATATGTACATACAGTGATGGACTTAAGTATAGGCACAACAGCCATGTAGCATTAAAAGATTGTATTAAAAAGCAGAGTGAATATTTTTTTAATATTAAAATTACTATAAATCTATTCGGGCTGAGTTATAATTTAAGATTATAGCAGTTTTATTCGTATAGAAAGATGAGTTAGTCCGTTTAATAATAAAATATTGGGATAAAACATTTGCAGCTCCGTTAGTTATCAGCTGTTGCTTACGTAGCAAGATATTTTTATTTTTTTTATACATTACTATTTTTTAAAAATTTTCCAATTAAAATTTTTTGACGTTTTATTACTGTCAATCTGCGCTATCTTTAATTTTTATTGGCATTATTGCTCCATTTTCAAAATATTTTGCGAAAGTGATTTTTACAATTGAATTAACATAGGAAAAATGGGAGAAGGGAAAAAACTCCCAAGGAATTTTTATTAACGATAGGGGTGATTGTGTTTCCTATCCTCTCAAGGGGGAATGTCATGATGGATTTCCTGTTAAAAAAGAAGGTAAAACAAAAAAAAAATAGTTAAAAAATTAACATTTTCGGGATTGAGTAAAACCCGAAAATTCCAGGATTAAAAAATTTAAAGCCCGGGCTTCGGGATTCGCTGGATCCCGAAAAAAGCAATGTGAATTTCTGTTGAAGGCAACAACAACATTAAAAATTATTTATGATTTTGTTTTTGCTTTCAAATTAATTCTAGTCGATTTCATCCATGTAAAACAAAAATTTTTTCAAATAAATATGTTTGTTTTTTTTTTATTAACTTAAAAAAGTTTTGACGTTTTAACATTTGTATCGATATTAAATTAATTTTAAAAAGTTACAGATACATTTTAACAAAAATTACTTTTTAAAGATACTGAACACTACATTATCGATTTCAAATAGTTTTCTTTTCAAAAACGTTTTCCATCACATGCTTGAATATTTCTTAACAAAAAAATTTGTCAAGGCGAATTCATACTAGGTGGTCTTATTTTGAAAACGATTTACAACACTGTAAAATATTTTAACGTTTTGTCAAAAATTCAGGTAAATATTTTAGTTTGTTTTCAATTTTAAATTGTGTGTTTGAAATGTAATAACTTAAAAAAGTTTTCAATTTCATAATTTTAAGCGAAAATTATAGAATTTAGTAAAGATTCCCCAGAACCACTAGAACGGTATAAAATTTTGACACAAGGTTAGTTATCAGCTGTTGCTTACGTAGCAAGATAAGTTCACCTGGTGTAAATTCGCCTTGAAATTTGTTAACTTAAAATAGAGAATAACAAATTGGTTAATTTAACCGAGATTTCTCGTTACTTAACGATATCGGTAGTTAAATTTTAAAAAGTTGCAGAATTGAGGTACTGATAGCTAAAGTTTAAAAAAATGAATTTTCAAAGAAACTCAAAACTACATTATCGATTTCAAATCGTTTTCTTTCCAAGAACGTTTTCCATCATTGCAAAATTTATATAATACAATAAAAAAATAAAAATAGTACATATCGTTAGCTAAAATGCAAAAAGGCGTAACTAACAAAAAATTCAAAATCGAGTTTTTGATTGATTATTATAAATGCATTGAACTACATGCCTTCACAAAATTTTACACTTCTGCGATCAAAATAAATACCATTTTATGAATGCAAAATTACGTAATTACCCACTATTTTCAACAAAATATAATGAAATAGTTTCCTTTGAAAATGGTTTAAAGAATTCCATGGACAAGTTATCAATGCAGGATTTCTCACATGTTTATAGTTTTCATTTAATAAAGTTTTTTGTTTCTCCTGTAAAATTTTATTTTTGTTAGTTACGTCTTTTTACATTGTAGCTAACGATATTTATGTATTTATATATATCTCCTATGGTTATCAATCCACGATTTGATCTGCTGAGGAGTTCTATTAAGCACTGGAAATTTTTTTGTAACTTCTTGGCATTCTACAAGGCTGGGTAGTTTTTTTAAATCTTTCAGGCACCCGAAATGTGACGCTATGATTCCCCTTTCCTCAGAAGTCCAACGGAATCTTTTAGTTTTCCCATAAGGCGAAGCTAAATAATAAAAAAAATATAAATCAAAAAATATGTGTTATATATATGTATGTGTATTAGAGTATCTACTTGGAAGAGTGTTCCCGGGGACACTTTTTTTAAATTATTTCCGGGAATTTCAAATTAAATTTTTTGAAATTTTAATTTTTTAGCATCGTTAAAATCAAAAACGAGCAATAAAAATATAAAATACTAAAAACTACCTACAAATCGAACTATTTTTCATACGCCAATAAATCAAAGGTCATTTGAATTGCTGATGAAATGTCTAAAAAGCTTCTTCTTGCAAAACATTTTTTCTGGCCATATGAAGCTAAGTTTTTTTTTTTTTTTTTTTTTTTCTCATTATTTATTTATTGAATCTTCATATATTAAATATGAACTAACAATAATTAATCAAATCTTAACCTAATACGTTATTTTTTGTCCTGCCAGTGCCAGACAAAAATTTTCTTCATCACGGGTTCTGTTCACTTATATAGGTGTTTATCGCTCATCTAATTGGATAAGTGCTGCAGTGTCTCTTCTTCTTAAGCGAGTGTGGCCGCCATGATTTAAAATATTTCGAGCTAGTGGATTTGGATGTTGTTCAAGCCTTTTTAAATATTTTACTGCATTTTTTGTTATAGTAGTTTTGACTAATGGAACATTGAGATCCTTGTGAATATTTGAGTTTTTTTACATACCAAGGGGCAGCTGTGATTATTCGAAGAATTTTATTTTGGCGTCTTTGAATTTTTTCTATATTAGAGGCCGAGGCAGTGCCCCATAACTGAATACCATAGCACCAGATTGGCTTTAAGATGGAGTTGTAAAGAAGAAGTTTGCAGTCGAG
Source organism: Pollenia griseotomentosa (assembly GCA_963931875.1). Taxonomy (NCBI): domain Eukaryota; kingdom Metazoa; phylum Arthropoda; class Insecta; order Diptera; family Polleniidae; genus Pollenia; species Pollenia griseotomentosa. Next base: position 5,929,051 of record OZ007565.1, on the reverse strand, counting down.
ACTAAGGACAGAGTTTCTACCAATAAGCCAATGAATTTGAATGGCTTTTAGTTTCATTTGAGTTAATTTTGCCTCTATATGGCATTTCCACGTTAATCGGCGATCCAGATGTATACCGAGATATTTTACATGCGAATGTTGAGGAATTATTTGATTATTGATTGTAATATGGGGGCAAGATTCCCGGCGCAAGGTGAATGTTATATGCACGCATTTTTGCTCATTGACCATTATCCTCCATTGTCTTAACCATATTTCTAGTTGAAATATATGATGCTGTAAGTAACGAGATGCTTCATAACGGTTTTCGTGGACGCTTAGAAAAGCTGTATCGTCTGCAAATGTTGAAGTTTGGGTGTAGTTGCTTGTTGGCATGTCCGAAGTATAAATTAAGTATAATAGAGGGCCCAGGATGCTGCCTTGTGGGACTCCAGCACCAATGGGCTGAGGTGAACTTAAGAAATTTCCTTCTTTAATAATAAATTGACGACCGACTAAGTAGCTTTCTAGCAGCTTGTGTGTGTTTGCTGGTAAATTTTTCTTCAATTTATGTAATAAGCCTTCATGCCAGACTTTATCAAAAGCTTGCGAAACATCGATGAAGAGTGCTGAGCAATATTTTTTTTCTTCAAATGCTTTTCTTATGACATTAACTATTCGATGAGTCTGTTCGATTGTGCTGTGTTTTCTTCTAAATCCGAACTGATGGTTTGGAATACATCTATTTTCACTTAAAATCGGTGTTAATTTTGAAACTAATAATTTCTCAAACAGCTTTGACATATTTGATAATAAGCTAATAGGCCTATATGACTCAACTTTTGTATGATCTTTACCTGGCTTTGGTATCATGGTAACTAAGGAAACCTTCCATTTTTGAGGATAGTATTCAAGGCGTAAAATAGCATTAAAAATAAAGAGAATAATTTTCTTTGCTGTGCGAGGTAGCTCTAAAAGCATTTTATTACTGATTTTATCAATACCAGGTGCCTTCTTAGTGTTTAAGTCACAAATAGCCTGTTCGATTTCTCTTATCTCAAATCTGAGGGGAATAGCTGCTCTAGCAGCAACAGGTGGTAACTCTACCGCAATATTGTGAGATATATTTGGTGTAAATACGTTTTTCAAGTGGCTAACAAACAGATTTCCTTTTTCAATATCGTTTCTTGCCCAACTACCATTCAAGTTTCTTAATGGTGGCTTAGATATAACTGGCCTTTTTAGATTTCTAGCTGCACGCCATAATGAGTAGTCAGATTGTGGAGTTGCATCAAGTTCCTTAAGATATTTTTCTAGAGAAGCCGTTTTCTGAGTCTGCAGTAACTTTCTTAGCCTTTTTGTGCACTCTTTTAATAAATTCTTAAGTTGCGGGGATCTGTACAGTTGCCACTCTCTTCGAACTCTCCTTTTTTCAGCCAAGAGCCGCTCGACATCTGAAGAATATATTTTATTATTTTTAATTTTTTTGGGGGTAACGCTGGAATGTTGAACAGCTAGTTTAAGATAACTGTCAAAGTTAACAATAGAGAGATCCACATTCTCCAGTGTACTAAGCGAAATATTTTCTAGGCAATGGGCACTGAGAAATTTTTTATATTTTAACCAATTTATTTGTGTGGCTGACGTCGCTAAGTAACATGACGGAGATACAATTCTATTTGGGTTCGATATAGTAACAATTGTAGGTGTGTGGTCGGATGATAATTCTAAGGAAGCTTCAACATGAACCGTTTCTGTGGGGATGTTTTTAACCACGCCAAAGTCGATAACATCTGGAATTTTTTGCTGATCAGTAGGCCAATATGTTGGTTGTCCGCTCGCGACCACGTTTAAACCCATTTTAGAGATTGTGTTAAACAAAACACGACCTTTTGGTGTTATAAGTCGTGACCCCCAGAAGGTATGTTTAGCGTTATAATCGCCAGCGGCGAGGAAACAGGGTCCTAATGATTTAAAATATTTATAATATTGGCCTTCTGATATGGCAAATCTAGGTGGAGAGTATAAAGAAGAAATTACTAAGTTTCGATTAAGCTCTTCAACACAAATAGTCGTTGCTTGCAGATAATCTTCACAATGATCAAACATTAAGTAGTGTTTGATTCGGGCTTTTATCAAAATGGCAGAGCCTCCACAAGCTTTATCTCGAGGGTCCTTAGTATCATATAGTATATAACCATTGATTTTAAACGTATTTCTTGAGGTCAAGTGAGTTTCAGAAACCAACATGACATCAATTTGTTTATTTTTTAGAAAGTATTCTAATTCATTTTTATGTTGGCGGATGCCGTTTGCGTTCCAAAAACAGATTTTTAAACAGTTCATGGCTTGTTAAGTACAGCTTGCAATAACATCGATTGCATTCTTAGAATTTCCTGCATCATATTACCCATTGTGTTCGTAAAATTATTAACTGTTTGCACTAATGTTTCCATGGTTTTTTCAAGACGACTTAAATTAGAAACTGGAGTTTCTTCATTAATTGGCGAAGAACCTTGCATTGGCACATGGTTTGATTTTAGAATGTTAGCGTAGGAGGTTCTGTTATTACTAGGCTGTGGAGCCTGAATGTCATTAGTGTTTAGCTGATTTGTTACCTGCATTTGAGGGGAATTAGTTTTCGGTCCAACCGACTGCTTTACGATAGTGTATACAGGGCATCCTCTATAATTGGCTGTGTGATTACCGCCACAATTGCTACATTTTTTAACGTTGGGGTCATTTTTAGATTTATCGCAAAGAACTGTACCGTGTAGCTCACCACATACTACGCAAACAGGGGGTAAGTAGCAGTATGCCTTAGTATGGCCAAATTCTTGGCAGTTCAAACATTGAACGGGACCACCTCTCTTGTGCGGCTCCTCTATAGTTACTTTTCTGTACAGAATGTATTTTAAATCATAGATGGGATGCGTTTCATTTTTTTTTAAGCTTTACGTCGCCGGGTTCAAACTCCACTCGAAAAAGTGGTTGGGGAATTTTTTCTCTATTTTTAATGTTTGCTACATTTTTTACCTTGAAGCCTTTTTCTTCTAGGAATGTTTTTACCTCTTCTGGGTCCACACATGAGTCAATACCCTTAATCACTACCTGAAGACCTTTACTGCTTTTCAGTTGGTATGTATAAAAGTTTTTTTTTTAGTGCCTCAAAGTTGTTTATTATTTTTCGAAAATCATTCTCATGATTGACTTGAATTTTTGTCTCGTTTATACTACCACGCTTGATAGCCGCTACGTAAAACGAAGCTAAGTTGGAAGAAATTTTACCGCAATAAATACATCTGCTACGGTTTGTTGCACGCACAATTCTAACGAACTTATCCATCGCAAAGTACCTATGGCATGTAAAAAAAAAAAGGTAGAACGACCAGCTCAGACGGTCTAAGGCATTGTTCTGTACCCCGTGTGGATACGTGCAATCATAGTAATACATGCCGATAAATCTTAAAAGCCTGAAGAAGAGCAAAAGGTTCCCTTCTAAACAAAAGTATGAGAGTGGTGGTTTTCTCCCCTGAGTGCACTTTTCCCTTTCCCTAACATCACATTTTTTTGTGATACACCTATGGCAATTTAAGCACCCTACAGTTTGTAAATAAATTGCCCCTTTTGAAATAATGTAGCAAGTACTAGTTCATTTTAACAATCTTTAAATGCATTCCCTTTATTGAAAAAAAATTAGATTTTCATATTTCTTAAAACAATGCAAAAGACGATAAACTCATTCTTATTACTTCTAATATAAATTTATATATAAAAACAAATAATTCAGTTTTATGCAATATTTTAGGTGAGTTGGTTTTGGATATTTATATATACTTTAAGAAAGTAGCAAAAAAAAATATATATAAAAATTTAAATTTATGTATATAATTTGGGTTTTTCTTTTTTTTTTCAATTGATAGAAGTTTAACATACAAAAACAAAATTTGTTTTTTTTTTTAGCGAAGTACCAACTTCCACATCTTTATATTTAGTAGGTTTTTAAAATGTTTAAACAAAACAAAACAAAGTAAAGGGGGAAAAAATTGGTTTTAACGATTTACTCACTTTATAATTGTAGATAAGAAAACTGGTGTTTCTCTCTTCTTTTGTAGTTAATTAGTACATGATGTTCGATGCAATGGCCATTGAGCGAGTCATGATCATATAATATGTTCTTTATCTTGATTTTTCTGTAAATGAGTTTTATATTGATTATAAAAACAGAATATCATACCAATATCAAATGTAATTTAATTTGCTACATACGTTTACCCAATTTTAATTTGCTTTACTTTTTACTTAACCTATGTGACACGATAGTTGCGCCACCCTGCTAGAAAGCAATTACAAAAAAAAATTTTATAATTTAAATTGCATAGCATTGTTTTTGTTTTCTTTTTGTAAACGTCTTCACACCTCCTTCATGCGATCATTCATTCATAAACTCCAAAAAGATATTTTTTTTTTTTGTTCTTTTCTCTCTCCTCCTTTTTCTTTTTCTCGTTTTTGGAGACTTTTGTCGGTTTCATAAATATACTCCAAGCATAATTAATTCATAAAAAAAAATGGATCATAAGAATGAATGATTTTTTTTTTTCTTTTAATATAAAATTACTGAATGGAAGTACTTGTGGTTTTTTTTCTTCTTTGTTTATTGCGTAATTTTATTGAAGTTAGGTGTGGATGCCCAGTAGAAATTTTAAAGTGCAATTTTTTTTTTTATGGAATTCTCATGGAACTAGACATTTTCCTAAAATAACATTTAAATATAAATTCTTCACAAGAATAATCGCATCTTTTTTTTTTTTTGTTATTATAATAATTACCATAGATAATCACCTTATTTTAACCAAGGAGGTGAATTATGTCAGTGAAATTATTCACGCACTGCAAATGATATCTTCGCAAGTCTTTTATATATATATATTCGATTTAATAATTATGCAAATTTTAGAAAAGAATCAAAAGATTTTTATGATATTTAAGAATTTTTTTTTCCACGTGATACACTTATAGAACAGTGCACAGAAAAATCAATTATTGAAATGTTTCTGTTAGTGCCTCTCTGACTGTCGATTGAATAAAGTAAATTAAACAGGAAATTCGAGAGATTTATCTAATTGAGCTCGCCTAAGACAAAAGTTTATTCAGCAGCTGTAACAGATGCTACCAAGTTTGTGAATGTCGTGTGACATATGTTTAGTAAAGATTTTATTATAAGGTGACCAAATTTGTTAAATGTCCCGTCCATTATAGCGATTTTCTCAATCAGACATTTCTTTTTCCATTAGATAAAATAATTCCGGCCTTCATAAATAAAAATAATCTTAAGAAAATGGAGAAAGAAATATTTCAATTATATTTATGAAAAATGTGAAATAAAACCAGGGGAAGAAAAAACAATCGCAACAAAACTGCTTCGTAATAGCAAAATTTAAAAGTTTTCGTAGTACGAACAGTAAATCGATTTTTTCTTTTCCAAGGCAAGTTGGCCTAAACGTGTGGCTCGACCCACAAAGCCGGGCAAATCTTATATTTTAAGGTCTGAAGCATGGTATCGACCGATGTAATTGCCCTTTAGATCTTCAATGTCGTATAAAATGTTGCCAATTCGCGATCTAATTTTGCACTTTACGTAATTTGGCATAAATTTTGAATTTAACCTTTTTGATTTATTGCTTAGTATATGATTTTTGCGGAAGACAATTTGTCCTTTTTCAAAAACAATTTTCTTAGATCTAAGGTTGTATCTTTTGCTTGCCCTTCTATGAGCTTCGTCCATATTTTCTTTTATTTTCTCCCTTATTCTCTGGAGTTTATTGGGGTTTATTGTTACACAAATATTATCGTAATTAAGAGAATTAAATTTTTCTAAGATTTTGTAAGCAGAACCATGTTGACACATGTTTTGACCAAAAAGTGCGTAGTAAGGTGAACAATCGATTGAACTATGGTAATCACTCCTTAATATTGAGAGGATTTGTGGAATATGTTTATCCCAATTAGAGTGGTCTTTATTACCATCTAGGAAACATTTAAGTTTTGTGATGATTTCCCTGTTAACGCGTTCAGAAGCGTTGGCCTGAGGGGAATAAAATCCGGTTTTGATATGTTCAATACCGTACAATGAAAAAAAATCTTTCATATCTTTTGATATGAACTGCTTACCGTTGTCGCTATGGACAAATTGAGGAACTCCAAATGTTGGGAAGAGTTCGGATTGGAAAAAATTAATAACTTTTTGTGTGGTAGCGGCTCGCATAGGCTTTAGAAAAATGAATTTACTTAAATGATCGAGGCATATGAACAGGTACGAATTTTGTGTTTTTGAACACGTATAAGGTCCCAAAAAATCACAAAACAGCCTTTGAAATGGCCTATACGTTTGAAATGATTCCCCCATTAGTGGTCTAGAAATCTTATTGTTGCTTTTAACAGACTTACATACATCACATTTGCCAATATGTTCTTTCAAGTCTTTTGCCATTGTCGGCCAGAAGTATTTTTGTCTTAGTCTTGCCAGTGTTTTAGAAAATCCGCCGTGACAAGACGTTGAAGAATTATGTTCATTATGAATGGCAGTTGCTGTTAACGAAAGTGGTAACCAAAGTCTCCAAACGTCTTCCTCGCTATTCTCCAAAAATCGTCTAAATTTCACCCTTTTAAATACAAGATTATCCTGTACCCTTAGATCCGGTAGGTTTTCCCTATTTTCAAGCGCAGTTTTTCGAATATTCTCATATTCCGGGTCATTAAAGTTTGAGCAGTTAAGATCAATATTATTCTCTACCTGTAATTCATCAATATCAAAGCGTGAAAGTGTATCAGGCACCACGTTTAGTGAGCCTTTGCGATGTTCAATTTGAAAATCGAATCGCTGAAGTTTAAGGCTCCATCTCGCTAGTCGGCCAGATAGATCCTTTTGGCTCATAAGCCACTTAAGGCTGGAATGGTCAGTAAGAATTCGAAATGGCAGGCCTTCAATGTATGGCCTAAATCTGTGAACTGATATAACTGCAGCTAGGCACTCTAACTCAGTGACGGTATAGTTTTGTTGCGCTTTGTTGAGCTTTTGCGATACAAATGCGATCGGATGTTCTTTACCCTGATCATCAAACTGGATTAAAACACCACCTACTCCGATTTTTGAGGCATCACACTGGATTACAAACTCTTTAGAAAAATCTGGTTGGGCTAGCACTGGGGCCGATGACAGGGCAACTTTTAACTTTTGAAACGCTTGAATTGCATCACTTGACAATTTAAATGGTTTGTTCGATTTCCTTAATGAGTCCGTAAGAGGACCGCTAAGATTGGCAAAATTTTGTATAAATCCGCGATACCAATTCGCCATACCAACAAACCTCCAAACCTGACGTGGGGATTTTGGGGTGGGAAAATCAACAATGCTTTCAATTTTAGAATTGTCCACTTTTAGACAGCCCTGGCCAACAATGTAGCCCAAATATTTAATTTCACGCTGACAAAATTTGCTTTTGCCTACGTTAATAGTGAGCTTAGCAGCCCTTAAGCAAGACGCAACTTCCCTTAAAATTCTACAGTGGGAATCAAAAGTATCACTACAAACTAGAAGGTCATCTAGGTAGATGAAGACATTGTCTCTGAGTCGAGAAGGAATAACCCTATCCATTAATCTGCTCATGGTCTGTGGACCATTGCAGAGACCAAAGGGCATAAATTTATACTGGTAAAGTGGTTTACCTGGCACGACAAATGCCGTTTTCTCCTTTGAAGATTCAGATAGACGAATTTGAAGGAAGGCGTCCTTCAAATCTATTCCACTAATAAAATGAGTATCCTTTAACCTGCTTAAAAGACCGTTTATGTGAGGAAGTGGATAGGAATCTTTTTTGGTTACGGCATTCAGTTGTCTTGAATCTATACAAAGCCTAACTTTTCCTGGTTTACGAACCAACACCACAGGTGAACACCATGGAGAATTTGACTCCTCAATCACCCCCATGGACAGCAAACGTTCTATTTCTTGAAATGCTTCAGCCTGTCGTGGCGGCGATAACGGATAGTGCCTAGCTTTTATAGGAGGGGAATCACTGGTGTCGATGTGGTGCTCGAGAAGATCAGTACATCCTAATCCCATTTTCTCGAATGAAGGAAATTCTAAGATAACTTTTTCCAATTGGGTTTGCTGTGTGGTAGTTAGCTGATGGAAACTCAAATTTGCTTCCTGAGATTTTTGCAACTCAGAAATACTGGGAATGATTTCCGGTGCAAGTGCAAATTCTCTCCAAAAATCGACACCGAGATAAACATTCTGTTGTAAATTTGGTGCCAAGTAAAAGCAAATGTCTTTGTACATATTTTTAAAATAAACTGGTAGTGTACAAAAACCAACAATTTTCTGTTTCTGCCCATTTGCAGTGCACAATGAGGATTGAAATTTTCTCACCTTTATTTTGTGTTTTGAAATAAAGTCTTCAGAGTCCCTCCCTAATACGGAAATATTTGCTCCTGAGTCAAGTAACCCAAGAAATGTATCACCAAGTATAGTTATCTTCGCAAACGGGCGATCATCTTCCCCTGCCAATATGGTAGATTCAACACTTTTTCGTAATAATTTTCTAAATTTATACCTTTGCCGACATTTGATGATTTTATTTGAAACAGGGGTGGTGGCAATGGATATAATGTCCCCACAATTTTCGTATGAATCTGGAACAATTTGCCCCTTTGTAATATGTTTTGTAAAAGTAAGAGAAGCATAATTTTTATTTTCTATATTTAAATACGGTTGTTTAATAGTATTTGATTGTTCATTTAAGGAAATATCATGTTGTGACGAAACTTGATTTTCCGAAGTAGCAAATTTTAATCCTTCTTTGAAACCGGATTGTGTTGGTCCGAACGAAATGCCCCGGTACTCATCTCGCTTTTCTTGAAGTTTTTCTGATGGTTATTTGGGCATTTAGTAGTAACAACTCCCCTAAAACCACATTTGTAGCAGAAAATATTTCTTGCTTGACTAGAGCAGTAAATATATGAGTGGCCGAATTCTAAGCAATTCCAGCACTGAATTTTTGAAAAATCTAGTTCACGTTTCGGAAATTGTAGTGCTTCTACTTGTGGATCCTCCTCAAACTCATCATTAGAACTTTCACTCAATTTTACTTCATTTACATGCCTAACCGAAGAATATAGCGGGTAACCCCTACTGTCTCTAAGAATTTCCTCACCTTTTCTCGCCATATCCCTTAATTCGTCTAAACTCTTTGGCTGTGAGTTAAATAACATAAATTTTAAATTTACATTAACATTCTTCTTTAATATCTAATAACGACCTTTCAGGTATTGGCTCCCTCAACCTAGAGTTCGTTGAAATTAAAGCAGAGTGAAAATCATCATAGCACTCTTTGTGGTGCTGTTTCCTTAAAGATATTTTAAGAATGATGTCGTGATCACTCTCTAGATTACCGAATTCTTTTGTCAATGCGTACTTAAGCAAGGAATAGTTAGCGTTTCTGTTTTGTTTCGTAAAAAGCCAAAACCAACTTTCAGCTTTGCCACTAAGGAATATGTGAAAGTTCGCCATCAAGTGATCGTACGAGCATTTTGTGCGTTCGCACAGAGTCTCAATTTTAAATAAGAAGTCAGAAATTGGAGTAGTTCCATCAAAGGAGACTTTCCATTCCTGTAGACGAATATTTGTATCAATATTTGGGGATGAAAACAAGTTAGAGTGATGAACGGGTCTAACATTTCCCGGTGCATTAATCCCCGAGTTAACACTCGAGTCATTTCTTATACTGCTTTTGAGGGATTCAAATTCTCTACGAAAATCCTCCTGGGTTTTCTTTAAAGTTTGTTGAAATAAGTTTATCAACGAATCCATAGAAGTACTGTTGGGTTGATTTGCAACCGCGGAGGTATTTGTTATATTTATAGAATCCGATGGCAGTGCTTGTGCCATGTTTTGAAACTGACTGTTTAAGTTTTGTTGGGCTGGTGTATTGAAATTTGCTGACAGGGATAAATGTTGTGTATTTGGAGTATTAATGGTTGATTGATTCAAGTCTTGCTCACTCTGAGCTCTACGGTTATCAAATGAAAAATTTTGAACAGATACAGAAGGTCTAGGTGGGCTATGTAGCACCTTAGCCTGTTGGGACGTGTTTAGAGAATTATTTAAATTAATTGGTATATTATTCCCAGACGGAGTGTTACTTCGAGATTTACCTCTATAGGATGTATTTGTTGGAGTCGGTTTAGGTTTTGCACCTCTAGTGTTCATGTTTAGAATGCAATGATAATTATTGTTTTGAATAAATGGAAAACGCGTTTATTTTTTTATTAATGAGTTCAATTTTCTTATATCGATAGGGAATGCAATTTAAGAGTATAAATTAGAACAAACATTTACTTGCTACTAAAGTTTTTGCAAAGATGCAGCGATAAGCTACTTATTTAATTGTACAATGTTTTTAAATCGGACTATCTGCAAAAATAAAATTCTTTTCTTTTTGTTTCATCTTAATAAATTCTGTTCCTAACAGGTTTTCCGTTACATATTCTCATTTCATAAGAAACGTACTGATATAAATAGACAATCGGAAAAACTAAAAGAAATGTTCCTAGCTTTTTCAATTGCGGCGCAATCTCTTAAGTTCTTCTTAAATATATTGGGACTAATCAAAAAAATTTTTCTAAGAACTGTATAGCTTATTGAAACAACTTAAACACATCACGCTGTTATAAAAAGGAAATACTTGGTTCCCTAAAATAAGTCTCTGAAATGAAAAAGCCATTAGGTGTCATAAATATATACTGATAATAAAACTATACTCGAATTTATTTTTATCCATTTACTTTTGTCTTGTAAGGAAAATTAGCAAAATTTGCGTTTATTTCAGCCAATTTCTAAATCTCTACAATTAATTAATATTTATAAATATAGAAATTCATGTTGACCTATTTCGTTGGGCGCCATCTATGTTGCACGCACAATTCTAACGAACTTATCCATCGCAAAGTACCTATGGCATGTAAAAAAAAAAAGGTAGAACGACCAGCTCAGACGGTCTAAGGCATTGTTCTGTACCCCGTGTGGATACGTGCAATCATAGTAATACATGCCGATAAATCTTAAAAGCCTGAAGAAGAGCAAAAGGTTCCCTTCTAAACAAAAGTATGAGAGTGGTGGTTTTCTCCCCTGAGTGCACTTTTCCCTTTCCCTAACATCACATTTTTTTGTGATACACCTATGGCAATTTAAGCACCCTACAGTTTGTAAATAAATTGCCCCTTTTGAAATAATGTAGCAAGTACTAGTTCATTTTAACAATCTTTAAATGCATTCCCTTTATTGAAAAAAAATTAGATTTTCATATTTCTTAAAACAATGCAAAAGACGATAAACTCATTCTTATTACTTCTAATATAAATTTATATATAAAAACAAATAATTCAGTTTTATGCAATATTTTAGGTGAGTTGGTTTTGGATATTTATATATACTTTAAGAAAGTAGCAAAAAAAAATATATATAAAAATTTAAATTTATGTATATAATTTGGGTTTTTCTTTTTTTTTTCAATTGATAGAAGTTTAACATACAAAAACAAAATTTGTTTTTTTTTTTAGCGAAGTACCAACTTCCACATCTTTATATTTAGTAGGTTTTTAAAATGTTTAAACAAAACAAAACAAAGTAAAGGGGGAAAAAATTGGTTTTAACGATTTACTCACTTTATAATTGTAGATAAGAAAACTGGTGTTTCTCTCTTCTTTTGTAGTTAATTAGTACATGATGTTCGATGCAATGGCCATTGAGCGAGTCATGATCATATAATATGTTCTTTATCTTGATTTTTCTGTAAATGAGTTTTATATTGATTATAAAAACAGAATATCATACCAATATCAAATGTAATTTAATTTGCTACATACGTTTACCCAATTTTAATTTGCTTTACTTTTTACTTAACCTATGTGACACGATAGTTGCGCCACCCTGCTAGAAAGCAATTACAAAAAAAAATTTTATAATTTAAATTGCATAGCATTGTTTTTGTTTTCTTTTTGTAAACGTCTTCACACCTCCTTCATGCGATCATTCATTCATAAACTCCAAAAAGATATTTTTTTTTTTGTTCTTTTCTCTCTCCTCCTTTTTCTTTTTCTCGTTTTTGGAGACTTTTGTCGGTTTCATAAATATACTCCAAGCATAATTAATTCATAAAAAAAAATGGATCATAAGAATGAATGATTTTTTTTTTTCTTTTAATATAAAATTACTGAATGGAAGTACTTGTGGTTTTTTTTCTTCTTTGTTTATTGCGTAATTTTATTGAAGTTAGGTGTGGATGCCCAGTAGAAATTTTAAAGTGCAATTTTTTTTTTATGGAATTCTCATGGAACTAGACATTTTCCTAAAATAACATTTAAATATAAATTCTTCACAAGAATAATCGCATCTTTTTTTTTTTTTGTTATTATAATAATTACCATAGATAATCACCTTATTTTAACCAAGGAGGTGAATTATGTCAGTGAAATTATTCACGCACTGCAAATGATATCTTCGCAAGTCTTTTATATATATATATTCGATTTAATAATTATGCAAATTTTAGAAAAGAATCAAAAGATTTTTATGATATTTAAGAATTTTTTTTTTCCACGTGATACACTTATAGAACAGTGCACAGAAAAATCAATTATTGAAATGTTTCTGTTAGTGCCTCTCTGACTGTCGATTGAATAAAGTAAATTAAACAGGAAATTCGAGAGATTTATCTAATTGAGCTCGCCTAAGACAAAAGTTTATTCAGCAGCTGTAACAGATGCTACCAAGTTTGTGAATGTCGTGTGACATATGTTTAGTAAAGATTTTATTATAAGGTGACCAAATTTGTTAAATGTCCCGTCCATTATAGCGATTTTCTCAATCAGACATTTCTTTTTCCATTAGATAAAATAATTCCGGCCTTCATAAATAAAAATAATCTTAAGAAAATGGAGAAAGAAATATTTCAATTATATTTATGAAAAATGTGAAATAAAACCAGGGGAAGAAAAAACAATCGCAACAGGTTTTAGGCGTATTTAATTATTTTACCAGAGTTGGCTTTATATGGGGCCTATGGTAAATTATGGACCGATCTTCACGAAATTTTACAGTCTTATTTCTAGTCCTATAAAACTGTGATGTGTTGTTTACGGTTTTAGGCGTACTAAACAAATAAAAGTATTTGCCGGCAAACAAATATTTGTCCAATGTGAACATAGTGTGAACACAAATTGTCAAATATTTTAGTTATTTTTGAGCAAACATTTGTTTGATGTTACAAAAAAATTGTAAGAGCAAACAACGACAAATAATTTTAGTCATGTTCCCAATAGAAGCAATTTTTCCTGCAAGTTTTCGGATTCTTTACAGTTTTAAAGATTTTTAATAATTAGTAGACTTTGCTATCATGCCGCTATTAGCAAATTTTTTGCGAATTTCCTTTAATTTAGCAATTTTTGTCGAATATATGCCATTCCTTATAGTTTTAGGGGCTTTGAATCAATTTTATGGCTTGTTTGAAATATTAAAATTGTTTCCAATATTTTGCATTTTTTTTTTTAATCGATTTAGCGATTTCAAATAAATTTTAGGTTTGTTTCCAAGTTTGCAATTTTTTTGAAAATCTTAGCCATTTTCGCGATAGAAGCGATTTCTTCATGTGATTCTTTGCAGCTTTAACGATTTTTAATAATTATTAAACTTTGCTATCATGCCGCTATTAGCAAATTTTTGCAAATTTCCGCTATTTTAGCAATTTTACCGAATTTTTGCCATTCATTATACTTTTAGGGACTTTTAGTCAATTTTATAGCTTGTTTAAAATATTAAAAATTTTCGCGAATTTTCGCTATTTTTGGAAAAAATATTTTTGTTATTTTTCCAAAATTTGTTTTTGAACCGATTTCAAATCAATTTTAGGGTTTGTTTCCAAGTTTGCAATTTTTCGCGAATTTAGCCATGCTCGCGAAAAAGTGATTTTTCCCTGTGAATCTTTACAGCTTTAACGATTTTTAATAATTAGTAGGATTTGCTATTACCGCTATTAGCAAATTTTTGCAAATCTCCACTAATTTAGCAATTTTTATCGAATTTTTGCCATTCCTTACAGTTTTAGGCGCTTTTAATAAATTTTATGGCTTGTTTGAAATATCTAAATTTTTCGCGAATTTTCGCTTTTTTTGCAATTTGTTTTTTCTTTTTTCCCGACATTTTGTTTTTTAACCCATTTAGCGAATTCAAATATATTTTAGGCTTTGTTTCCAAGGTTGCAATTTTTCACAAATTTTAGCCATGTTCCCGTTACCCATTGTCTTCCAGTTTTTTCCTTTCTGGTACGTTTTTGAAATTTGGTCCTTTTGGAAAATAAACGCGTAAAACCTTTACATATTTTGGAACTTTTTGGTCATGCCGTCTATCTTTTAAACCAAAACATTTTCCCCATTCATTGACATATACTTACTAAATTATGGGCTCCCACTACAACATTGAATTTTTTTGCACATAAATGTAGAGAAAAAAGTATCAAAAAGGATAATACGGAAAATGAACTTTCTTTCATTTGCTGTTGTGTTTTACGAGTGTTCTACGAATTTAAACAAGTTAAAACCTATAAAAATAAACTTTGGCATACAGATATGTCCACGAAGAAAAAAGAAACGCTAACAAAGTAGCGGGTTAAGTTCTAGTTTTGAATAAATGTTAAATTAAGCTATTAAAATTTAACTTGTGTTCTTAATATTTACTTACTGCTTCTTCTTATTGTCTTCGGTAATTCTTCCGAATCTTCAGATTCACTGGATTCAACTTCATTAGAAACTGCAATATTTTCATTCCCATTATCCATATCTTCATCCTCTTCCTCATCTTCATCCACAATTGCATTCATTAATAATTTTGAAATGCAAGTAATTTCAGCTGCTAGAAGCGACATTCTGTATACATTTTTGTGTATATCTTTATGGTATTTGCCAATCTGCCCACTGTGGCTTCTTCTATGTTTAAAAGAGATGTGTGTGTGGCTATGTATTTTCGCAACGTAGTGCCTCTTAAGCTTTCAGGCAACACAGCTCCACATTCTATTGAATACTGCCTTAGCAGTGGAGAAGCACGAACGTATTGGTTTGATAACTTTGAAACCCCTTTTTTGGAAAATATAAACTAGTTTGTAGAAGGTATTCCAGCAGTCTCTCTATATTTCAATATAAGGTCTAAAGCTTTGATGCATAGTGGGTTCAACAGAACACTAACCGTCCTTCCCAATTTCCCCCTAATTAATATTCTGACATATTGCTTAGCGAACTCCAACGATTCCTTTGACATAGTTTTAAGCATATCTTTTTGCATACTATCGGTAATTACTTCCTTATTATTATAGTTGCTTATTGTCAGTCTCTCTATTCCCCCTGCCCTCCTTCGATTGAAAATTTGGATAAAGATTAATGACGCGTTTATTAACTCAACCCAAGATTGCAAGCAAAATTTATCTTCTAAAACTTTTATATGTTGGTTAATTTTATTTTAAAGAAAAGTACATATATTTTTAATATCTTCTTTAGAAGGCAGAGTAATTTTCTTGTTGCGTTTGCAGTTTGTTTGGTCCTCAGAAGCTTTTTTATTTATCAGTGTTGGCACTTCGTCCTCCCAAAGATGCAAAAACTCTTCAACATTTTTTTTTAAATCTTTTTCCTGTGTTTTGATATATTCAGTTTTTTGCTTGTTTCCACACTTTTTTATTAGTGAGGTTAAACCCTGTGCCACTGCAGGTGTTTTGTACCCCAACAATGTTTCGTCCCAGTTTGCAACTTTTCGTACTGCCTTTATGCAAGTGTCATACATTTGGGGTTTGAATATTTCTTTCAGATATTGAACACCAGGACACAATTCTCTAATTGCAAGTTTATAGCGTCCTAATAAGCGCATGTGTGCCCGTACCATGTCATGTTGATGTATGAGAGTATATTTTTCAGACATTTTATTTCCATATTTTATTATAAGATCGTCGTAACGAATAGCTTTGGTAATTTCATCTGTTCTTAAAATGGGAAAAATTTTAGTTTTTAGAATTTCGTTTGCATCTTCATGTATAAGTTGGGTTATTTCAATTTTTACCTTAGAGTTTTGCTGTCTACTAACAATTAAGACTCCAGTATTTAATGATTGAGTTGCATTGTGCATAAAATCTCCTTTCATTCTTAGCTGATTAAAAATATTTAAACGATCCTTATTTTTTCTTGGCAACTTTGAAATAAACTTTATTTCTTTTTCTGAACTCAAAGCGCTGACACTTTCATTTTCAGCCAATTCTATTTGGTACGTGTCAAAATCTTTGTTGATGTTTCCATTATTCGACACAGGCATATACACTTTTGAATTTAAGGAAATAGTGTCACACGATAAATTTGAATTACTTTTCTTTTTGGGTTTTTGGTGGTTTGTTGTTTTGGAACAGTTGGTTTTATTAAAGATTTTCCTGCAGTTTTAGTTAGCACGTTTTCTTCAGAAAAGTTGCTTATATCTGAGTCAATTGCTTTGGAATTTTTATTATCTTGACAGGTGTTGGTGGATAAATTTACATTAGAACTGCTACCAGTACTGGTATGGGAAATTGCTTTAAAACGTGAGCTCGGAGCGCTGACACTTTAATTTTCAGCCCATTCTATTTGGTTTGTGTCAAATTTTTTGTTTGTTTTTCTATAATATGTCGGAGGTAAATTCGCTTTTGAGCTGAAGGTAAAACTATCACATGATACATTCGAATTATCAGGGATTGAGTTAGAGAAAAAGTCACTTAAGCTTTCGTTTGTTACGAGTACATTACGGTCAGAGAAATTACTTATTTTTGGGGAAGTTTTATTAATAGTTTCAAAGGTATTGGTAGGCAATTTTACATTAGAGCTGTAACTTAGTCCAGTGCATTTATGGGAAATTGCTTTAAAACCTGAAGTGCAGCCACTTTCATTTTCAGCCAATTCTATTTGGTACGTGTCAAAATCTTTGTTGATGTTTCCATTATTCGACAGAGGCAAATTCACTTTTGAATTTATGGAAAAAGTTTCACACGATAAATTTGAATTATCAATGGTTAGGTTAGGGAAATACACAGACAAGCTTTCGTTTGTTACGAATACATTACTGTCAAAGAAATTACTTATTTTTGGGGAATTTTTATTAATAGTTTCAATGATGTTGGTGGTTAATTTTACATTAGAGCTGTTACTTATTCCAGTGCTTTTATGGTTAATTGCTTTAAAACGTAAACTTGAAGCGCTGACATTTTCATTTTCAGCCAATTCTATTTGATTTGTGTCAAAATCCTTGTTGGTGGTTCTATTATTCGTCAGAGGCAAATTCATTTTTGAATTTAAGGAAGTGTCACACGATAAACTATATTTCTTTTTGGTGTTCGTTTTTTTTGGAACCGTTGGTTGTATTAAAGTTTTTACTTGCAGGTTTAGTTGCCAAGTTTTCTTCAGAAAAATCTAAGTAAACATCTGTGGAATTTTTATTAATATTTTCAAAGGTGTTGGTGGTTAATTTTACATTAGAACTGTTACCAGTGCTGGTATGGGAAATGGCTTTAAAACGTGAGCTTAAAGAGCTTGATACTTCAATTTCATTTTTTGGATGGCTTTTAATAACTTTACTGCTGTTTGGGGGAGCTGCCTTATATTTATTTTGTTCTACATTTTTAAAATGAGAATTTAACATTTTTCTGGAACGAAGACTACGTGTTGAACAATTATCGCTACTTTGGATTTTTTTATTTAAAGTTAATGATGGTTGTTTTTTATTGCGTGAAAAACTAATTTTTGAGTTTGAGGGAGAGGATTGTGAAGTATAGCTTGGCTGATATTTTTTTTTTTTTTAAGATGTATTATTAAAAACAAAATCCATTGCGGAGTATGTAGAACAGTTCTTCTTTATTTCCCTTGACGATATTGTGGATTTATAAAATTGTTTCGGTGAAATGGTTGACATCTTTGTGGCTTTTAGATTTAATTTATTTATTTTTATCTAAAATAGTTCGAATTAGATTTAAAAATGTTGTTTATTTTGGTTTTGAAAAGTTATGATTTAAATATAAAAAATATGTACATAAGTCTGGATGCATATAATGCTCAAAAAAAAAATAAACAAACTGTAAAGAAAAATTTATTAATGTGTTGTTTTGACATTTTTATTATACTTATGTGCGGTTTCTAGTTGGCAGACTCTTTTCTAGTAACATTCATAGGAAAATCAATTAGCAAAATTTAAAAAATTATTGGTTGCTTCTTCAAAACTAAATGTGTTTTGTCATTCAGCGTATTTCAAAATAAAAATCATTTCTTCTTGAAGAAACAAACTCCAAACATTGAATATTTTCGTTTTTGTAGGAGGAATTTTCATTTTTCATTCTCCCTAGATCTTCTCTTGAATTTGATTGATTGCAACTTATTTTAGATTTCATTCATTTGAATTGCTAATTCTTTTTTCTAATTCATTTGAATGAATTTAAAATCCATTCAATTCAAATAAATCTGTAAAATTAATTGCAATTCTCCTTAACAAATTCATTTGAATTGGGAACGAATAGCAATTCATTTTACAGATTCATTTGAATTGGTCAAAATGAATTGCAATTCATTAACAAAATCTGGTTAATTAAAAATGTTGTTTTTCTTATGTGTTTGTTTTCAAATGATAAATATATTTTTACTTAATTTCTATAATATGTAAGCCAACTTGCTGAAATAAATAGAATAAAACGTAAACATATAACTTTTTTTATCATAAATAGAATTAATTTATTGCTAAAAATTTGTATTTTTTAAACAATCAAAAAAAAATCAGTGCAATAAATTGCCTCTGATTTGTAAAATATATGGGAGATTTCATGTTAAGTGACCCAATTTTTGAATCGATGTCTTCCGATAGTAGTTTAGACACAAATTTTTAACAAGATCGGTCAAAAAGTTTTTGAGTTAGAGGGGGTCAAAGTTTGACATTTGGCCATTGTTGTCGAAAATTTGTGTCTAAACTACTATCCAATAGGACTAACCTTGGTCCAAATTTCATCCAAATCGGAAGACATTGATTTAAAAATTGGGTCACATTACATGAAATCCCCCATATGTATCTGACGATTTTGTTAAATGTTTTAATTAAATGATTTTTTAAGAAAAAAGCCTAACAACCCTGCTCACTAGTAATGTTGTTGTTGCTCGACAGTTTGCATGACCACAGCTCAATATGCCTGTGTGTGATTTGTTTGTGTAAAATATTTTTGGAAAAGGCAACCGGCCAAAGTGTATGTTGGATTTTTTGTAGGCAAAAATTATTGAAAAAAAATTAAAAGAACTGCACATATCGTCATCTTATGGCGTTTTCTTTTCTAAGTAAAATTCTGCATTTATTCTGCCTTTTACATTTTTTTATGTTCTTTTCTGAAAAACATGTGTTATTTTAAAAGTGTAAAGCGTTCGTTTCTGATAATGTTACCTTTAAAACTAAAAAAATGCTACATGTTCAACACTCATTTTAATTAAAGGGGCATGAGTGCAGCACTAGATCAAGGCGAATTGTTTTATGCCCTAATTTGTGTTCTTTTGTAAATGTAAAATATGCAACACTTCTTAAAAATTAGGGAAGCATTTAAAAATGTTGCCAAAACACATGTAACACACTAGAAAAGAAAACGCCATTAAATGCAGAATAATGTAACATCACATTTCATAAGTTTACATGCAAAGCAAAAAACTTTGTAAAATGTTAATTATTTAAGATTAAGAAGTAATTTTAAATATTTTAGCTAAAAATGCGATAACCGATATATTTTTTAAATATTATTTTTTAAGTTATGTGTGTTACGTTATATTAATTCGTAATTTTCAGAAACAAAAAGAGGTATCATCAACGAAAATATATTAGTATTAAGTGAAACAAACATTTAAAATATTAAATAATTTAATATTTGTATTAAATTACCGGAAAAATAGAATATCTGTATGTATGTATGATAATCACACGATTAATATGTAGCATCATTAGGTTTGCGTCGACATGGTAAAATAAGTGGGATTTTCTGATGCAGCGCAGGCAGTACTGCATTTCACAATGTGGAGAATTTATATTATTATTAGTTTTTTCCGGAGTTTTTCGATTCGCGGGAAATATTTTAAAATTTCCCGGGATCCCGCTCCATATAAATAATACAAAGTAAATTTGTTTTTAATCAATGAAAAAAAAACTTTTATAAAAAAACGTAAGGGAACTTGTTTAAAAAGTAAGTAAAAGAAATGCTTAAATACTACAAAAATGAATTGAAGATAAAAAGAGGAACTTGAATTATTATTACCTTTTTAATATATATGTAAATTCCGTATTATTATGCTCTAGATACAAGATAAAAAGATAACAAAAACCTAACAATTTAATTCATAAAACAATAATAAAATCAAACAAAAATTGAGTTTTTAAAACAACGTCTATATCAGTCAAATGTATGTCCAGGTTCATGCAAAAAATAGCATCAACCTCTTACAAACTCGTTCGTTTGTTTTTCTAGATATAACTATGTTGCAATAAAGGAGCGATATATTTTTAGGTATCTCCTATTTTTAAGACTTGTACACGGACAATGAAACTTTACTGCCTGCATTTTATTTTGTTCTTTATTAACTCTTCGCTAAATTTATTAATTATCAAATATTGCACTGCCCATTCTGCTTTTATTTTAAATACACATTCGTTACAAGAATACAAAATAAAAAAAAAACATTTTTCTGTTTGTGAATGTGTGCAGCAGAGATGTAAATGAATAATTCATTTTTGATTTTAATTCATTAAGAATTAGCTAAATTTTGAATTAATTCTTTTCACACAAAAAATGAATTGAATGAAATTTGAGTCAATTCATTTGAATTTAACAAACATGAATTGCAATTCATTTGCAACTCAAATGAATTGGGCAAAATGAATTACAATTCATTATACCCTCCACCACAATTAGTTGTGAAGAGGGTATACTAAGTTTGTCATTCCGTGTGAAACTTTTTTATTATTCATCTCAGACCCCATAAAGTATACATATTCTGACTCCGTGAGTAATTAAAAGTCGATTAATCCATGTGCGTCCGTCTGTTGAAAACACGCTCACTTTCGAAAAACTCAAAAGAAATGAACAAACTTGGTGTCAAATTTATTGTAGTTATCCTAAGCAGTTTGGATTTCATTTGAATTTCAGCAAAATCGGTTCAGTAGGACCAGAGCTATGAATCAAAATGTGGAACCACCACCTTCAAAAACTTGATAATTTTGTTACAAAAACTAACATTAATGATGCAAAAATTCACGGAATGACATAAGATTTTGCACAAGTCCGTTTTATTCGACTAGAAATGACACTGTAAAATTTCGTGAAGATCGGTACATAATTTACCCTAGGCCCCATATATGCCCTACTCCCGGAAAACAGTTTAGTCTCCTAAAACCATAATTAATAACAAATCGTCACAGTTTAAGATAATAATAATAAAAAGACATCATACAGATATTACTCCTTAAACATTCGAACTGTCGGTGGAGGGTATCAAAGATTCGGCACAGCCGAATATAGCACTCTAACTTGTTTTTAATTCAAATTAATTGGTAGAATGAATTGCAATTCATGTCCAATTCATTTGAATTGAATTGACTTTGAATTAATTCAAATGAGTTAGAAAAAATGAATTGCTATTCATTTTCAATTCATTTGAATTGATTTTGAATTAATTCAAATGAGTAAGAAAATGAATTGCAATTCATTTCCAATTCATTTGAATTAATTCAAATGAACTCGAAAAATCAATTTGTTATACATTTTCAATTTATTTGAATTGAATTAATTTTGAAAAGACTACTGTAAGTAAATGTAAAAAGTTAGAAAAATTAATTCAATTATAAAAGTAACTTGTAATTCATGTTTGGAGGGCTCAGAGCTGAAGCGAACCAAGTCAAAAAAGAAAATTCGAAAATATATTGAGTTTGAGTAAGTAAATTGCCATTAATTACTGGAGCCACTGACTTGGGTTTTTTACTGTTATCTTAGGAACGAAACTGTTTTTGATTTACCCCATTACAGAACTGGATTGAGTTAAATTTTGCAGAGATTTTCTCACCAGATTTCAAATACATATGCGTGATATATTTTATGCATTTGTTCGCTTCAGCTGAGCCCTCCAAACATGAATTACAAGTTACTTTTATAATCCATTTGAATTAATTTTTCTAACTTTTTACATTTACTTACAGTAGTCTTTTTCAAAATTAATTCAATTCAAATAAATTGAAAATGTATAACAAATTAATTTTTCGAGTTTATTTGAATTAATTCAAATGAATTGCAATTCATTTGAAAAACTCATTTGAATTAATTCAAAATCAATTCAAATGAATTGCAATTCATTTTTTCTAACTCATTTGAATTAATTCAAAGTCAATTCAATTCAAATGAATTGGAAATGAACTGCAATTCATTTTACCAATTCATTTGAATTGATTTTGAATTGCAATTCATTTTGCCCAATTCAAATGAATTGACTCAAATTTTATTCAATTAATTTTTTGTGTGAAAAGAATTAATTCAAAATTTGCTAATTCAGTGCATTAATGATTCACGAATTAATTCAAAAATGAATGATTCATTTACATCTCTGGTGTGCAGAAACAATATACGGTACACAGCGAGAGTGAGCGTACATGTACAGTATTTTTAGCGTACTTATTTGTACTTTTTATTGAACACGTAGTGTTTATTAACGTGCGTGTACGTATTTTTTTAAAAAGCAAAGAAAATTTTATAAAATCAAAAAAAAAACCCAAAAATTTGAAGATTTGAAGGTGAGTTGTATAACCGGAGTGCAGAAATTTAAGAAACATGCAAAAGTGTACTAATATTTTATGGAGCAGAGCATTGGTGCCTATTTCAGCAAACAATTGTTTTTGTTTTTTACGCGAAGAATGCACATGTGCGCGGCTGTGCTTAACTTTGTTCAATTACAGTGTGTTAGATAAATTGTAATACAGTAGTTTTGACTTAACTGCCTTTTATTTACGTGCACTTTTGACTTAACTGCACAAAATTGAAAATTTTTGGCATTAGTCTTTATAATCCCATACAAATTCCTTTTTTAAGTGCACTTTCTTTACCTGCACATTTAAGATAAGTGCCCAACATTTTTGGCATTTTAAAATTATTTTCATACAAAAAATTCAAGTTAGCTGCACTTTGACTTAACTGCCCAAAATACATATTTTCTGGAATTATTCTTCAAAATCCTTGTTTACGTGCATTTTGTATACCTGCATATTTTTAATATTTTTGGGCAGCTTTAAAATATTTTCATACAAAACATCAAAGTTAGCTGCACAAATGAAAAACATATGGTGGCCACTTTTTCACATAAATATTCAATTTAAGATGTTTATAAAAATATAAATCGCGATAATTTTTATGTTCTTTGTGAATTCTCATTGTTTTTGTTAATGTTCCTTTTATATTAAATATACATACATATTAAATGTACATACATGTATAAAATGATCTGTTATTTGAAAGAAAATTTTAATAAAATATAAATTTATGTACGTTGTTTTCGGTTCATTATGCCCAGCTTAATTGAGTTTCCCGATTTATTGCACTAAAAATCATGGAACGAATCATTCAGTATAACTGTCAATGTAAAAATACCCGTTTGGTTGAGTTCCGTTGAATCGCGTCACAAGCTTAATTATTTCGCAAAATAAGACCGCATTGCGAAAAACCAAAGCAAATGTTTGGTTGTTTTAAAAAAACCTAAACCATTGTTTATGTTAATAAATAAAAAAATTAGTTTTATTTTTTACCTACACATGGGAGTTTCGCTTAATTGCACATCTTGCTCAATTAATGAAGCGATTTATTTTTTAATTGCATCGGCGATTCATTGAATTCCCGTGTCGTGCATTTTTAGAAACTCAATTAAGCGGGAATAACTGTATTAATAAAAAGATTTTTTATTCCACTATTAAATCAAATACTTTACTTTAGCTGCACTTTTGTGCCGGTAACCACAATTGTGTACCTTCACATTAAGGCAGCTAAATGCATTTAAGATAGCTGCATTTTTGATTTACCTGCACAAAAAATCGTGCAAAGGAGATTGTGCAGCTAAGACAAAATTACTGTATAAGGAATTAAAAACATATTTTATCATAAACAATGTCTTTGTTAATGTCCACAGTCTTTTATATTATTAAACATTTGAATGGCATAGGGAAAATGTTATTAAGAGGCATTATTATTATTTTTATAGCTAAATTACTGAGTACACTGATAAGAAAAAAAAAGCTTTTTATTAGAATTGAAAAGATTTTTTGGCATGGTTAACAGGCGAAGAAAATGATGAAAATAAATCAGATTTTATTAAAAAAAAAAAAAACAAGTTTTACAACCAAAACAACTTCTTGTGATTAAATACTAATAAAAATTTTGGGCTGGGTTTTGCCTGTCACTGTACATTCTCTCGCAAAACATTTTTGTGCATCAATGCATCAGAGAAAAGAATGTTGTAAGTAATGATCAGCGTTGTCAACTTGGTGCGTTTCGCACCATTTTAAGTGCTTTTTTAAATTTTTTGTGCGAAAAATACGTGGCAACAAAGCAAAGACAAAAATTTGTCCTTATGCTTTAAACACATTCACCACAGCAGGCTACACGAACACAATACTACAAATGCTGCTGGCTGAAATTTTAGTCGTGTAGTCAGCTACTGAATTATGTTGAAGACGGCAGCTACAATTGAAAAAATACAAACAGCTGTTTTTGTTTACTATGTCTTTATATTTCAGTGGTGCCACTATCATTTTTTTTTTCTTTTCTTTTATAAAATGGAAAAACATGCATAATTGCAGACTCTTATTCAAACTTAATTTAAGATTATCAACAAATGAATTTATTAAAAAAAACTTAAAATATTTTAATTTTGTTGTTTTTGTAACTAATAAACAATATAATTTTAACGGCAAATTAAACAAAAAATACATATAAATTGCTTTTAAAATAAGAAAATTTGTTCTTTCAACACACGTGGTATAGTTCGTAAAAGTTTCAGAACACTTTGGGTGCGTACGTTAATGCATAAAAACTATGTATTACTGCTGCAGTGATGCAAAATGTTGTTGCTGATGCGTGATTACCAGTTGCAGTTGTGTTGCTGATACTTTGCACAACAGCTGTACAAAGTTTGAATTTTTGAAATTTCAAAAGTTTAATAAGCAAACATTAAATAATAATAAAAATGCTTTTTACAAAAAAGATGACAAATTTAATTGAAAATATTGAACCAAAAAGTAACAGTTTTCTTATAAATGACGATTAAAAGAATTCTTTTTTGTCAAAAGTTATTGCTTCAGAAAATTAACTGAAGCAATAATTGCCAAAGTTTGCTGCAGAGCTGCGGCATTACTGCATAAAAACTTTTGACTTATGAGAGTGATGCCAAGTTTCTTACAAGTGATGCTTTTACGAACATTAAACTTTACTTCTGCGCAAGTGATACCCAACAACTGCATTTACGAACGTACCCTTTATCAATAACTTTTTAGGTAAAAACTGGATCTAAGAAGTAGTGGTATTATTAGAAACTACTTCGAAATAGCTTCACTTGATCTTTAAAAAACTCCGATGTATTAGCCCGTTAAGGGCCAATTTCAAAAATAAATATTTCTTGAAAGATTTTTCTACAAAACTTAAAATTTTGTCAATATACATATTTATTAAAACATAATATCTTTAGGGAAGAACACTTCAATCTTTTATATATGCACCATATTTTTAGTAACTTCATCATATAAAATATTAAATTTATTAGGCTTTAAAAAATTTAATTTTGGAAAATTAGTCAATTTATTTAAAAGTTTGATTAAAAATATATATCTGGTAATAATTTATGTACTTCTTACATATTCATCCCAATTATGAATAAAAATTCCCCGGGAGTTTTCTCCCTTCTCTTATTTTTCCTATGTTAATTCAATTGTAAAAGTAGGAAAAGGGAAAAACTCCCGGGGAATTTTTATTTATGATTGGGCTGATTGAATTATTGTAATATGTACATAAATAATAAGTGTTCTGCAACGCCGAAAAACCGCAATTCAGAAAAACTTTATTAAGCAAATATCTTAGGGTAAAATAATTATTGTTATATCGACATGATTTAAATATAAAGCCAATTTTGTAAAAAAAATTCAGCCACGGAGTATAAATAAACGCCATAAATGCCATGTGGAACACACTTTAAAGAATTTTCCAATGATTCCCATATTTTATAGATTCATTTTATACCTAAAGAGATATGGATAAAGTATTTTGAAACTTTTACGACCTATAACTCCTGAACTAGAAGCGTTGGCGCGAAAAACATCTTCCTATAGAACTTCTTTCAAGGATATAAAAAAAATTATATAAATAACAATTAATATTCTTGTTTCAAGCCGATTCTTTTCTGTTAAACAAAAAAAAAAAAAATTTTAGCACTTATTTTTTAAATATTTTTTTATATTAGCAGCACTTTTTCTGTTTTGTAGTGGACAAAAATAGAAATTAGTTTAATTTGACTACAACGACAAAATAAGCACAGACAACAACCTGCAGCCATGTATCCGTGTCGTCGTGAAAATAATCATTTCCATATGCACACATGTATTCTAGTTTTGACATATTGAAGTCGGTAGCTTGCTGTCTCGAATGTGTTTAAAGCATCAAGCAGTCAACATTTGTAAGTCAACTATAATTGTCTTTAAGAGCTATTCTGTAATGAAATTTTATAAATGTCTATTGGTACCCAATATTAGTAGCTAACAACACAAAAAAAGTACACATAACGATATTATGTGTAAACCAAAAAAAAAGCCATAATCAAATATGGTCCGATTCCAAAAAAACTGATTAGGTTGCACCAAAATATGTTGAATTTTTTCCGAGTCAAGTTTTATGAAAACTAAAGAAAAGAATCGCTTAAATTCTAAATATTTAAACCAAATTATTTTTAAAAAAGATTATTCGATAAGATCTTAAACTATTGAAATAATAAATAAAAAATCTCACAGTTTATTTTTTAATAAATACATAAAAATATTAAGGGAAATCACGATGGGTAGTGCAAAGTGTGCAAACGATGCAAATGCGTGCAAAAATACATACATTTGCACAATACAACAACAAAAGTACGTATTTGCAATTTGCTCTTTTTTACTTCGTTTGCACTAAAAAAACCATGAGCAAGATTAGTAGTGCATATTTGCTCCGTTGCAAACAAATGTAAACAATAACATTTGACATATTAAGTGCCATATTGTTTTTAAGGCAACTTATAATTTGAACAATTTCGTGGTTTTTAATACAAATTAGAGAATTAAATTTAAATTAATTAATAAGAAAACATATATTTTAATTTGCTTGTGTATAATTCTTAACAAATTCACATTTTTTACAGTGCTGCCAGAAGTTTTTAGTGTGGCCAGAATAAATTTTTAGAAAAATAGCACATTTGCACAAAAAATAAAAGTGGTACGCTCACGATCAATCATAATATGCACTGAAAATTTACACAATGCAAATTTGCACAATGACCATCGTGATTACCCTTATTATGTATAAATTATAAAATATGTTTTTCATATTTATGAATTACTTTTTTGTTTGCTCGTTTTAGTTCAAGAATTGTTTTGTTCGTTATGTTTTTGTTTTTTTTTTTTTACTAATAAACTCCAATAATAAATAATTTTTCAATTTTTATTAATTGAAAAGACTTAATTTCTAACAAAACTTTATTAATCGGTTAACCGATCAATAACAAAATTAACCGATTATTAACCGATTAAACCAAAACCTCGATTAATTAATCGAGCGATTAACCGATTAAAGCAAATGCCCGATTAAATGAATACCCTATTAAGAACCAAAGTTTTATTTTTTTTTAAGTTTAATTAAAAATGTTTTCAGATTAACAGCCAGGCCCACGATGTCACACGTTAACGTTCGCATAAAAAATTACATTTAAAACAAAAACAAATTTTAGAAATTGTTTTTGTTTTAAATGTAATTTTCTGTGCGAACGTTAACGTGTGACATCGTGGGCCTGGCTGTTAATTAATAATAATTCATAGTAAATAAACATGTAAACAGACAAGCCTTAAATAACTTTTTCCTTACTTTAGAGGAGAAGGAAAAAACTTAATAAAAATTATAGTCTTGTAGTCGCGATTTTATTTAAACGCAGTTTTTTTTTATTAATTTCATTAAGCAATTTAAGAAAAAAAAACTGCGTTTAAAAAAAATCCCGACTACAAGAATATAATTTTTATTAAGTTTTTTCCTTCTTCTGTAAAGTAAGGAAAAAGTTAGTAAGGGCTTTTCTATATTAAAGTAACGTTCGTTATGTAAGTATGTATAATTAGACTAACCTTTGTTTAAACTATTAAGAGGTAAGCGTAGATTTTTTTATTTGCTGCTTATATTTGGCAATGGTAAGCACCGTATTGCCCACTTTGTCCTACTGGGTCCCTTGTAGATGCTAAAAAATAAACATTAAACAATTTATAAAAAGAATATAGGTACATGTATAAAACATAACATCACTTACATTTTCTAATATTTTTCGGTCCTGCCGATGTTAACTTTCCGTAGAGACCTTTTGTGGATGAAATTTTTTTTATAAACTCTGCGTCTTCAATGCAGAGGGAAAATAATGTCATTCCATATCATCGTTATCTCAATTCAATTTGAATGTATGGTACAATTAGTAGGTCTTCGCAAAACGCCTTCTGATTTTTTGCAGAGTTGTGTTTTGTTCTTGACATTTTTATAACTTTCAAACCAAACCAAATGCGTGTTAATTTTTCTATTGCTGCATTGTTGAAGTTTTGCGCAGACCTACTAATTGGAGTAGATTTGAATAGGATCGAATGGCGTATTTTCCTCCTGCATTATTAGAATTCTGAAAACTAAAATAAAAAATTAATAAAATATAGTTTTATTCATAGCATAAAAAGTACATTATACTTTGATAAGTATATGGGTCTAAAAGTAAATTATGGTCCGATCTTCACAAAATTTTACAGTGTGATTTCCGCTCGAATAGAATGAATTTTTGCAAAATCTTATAGCATTCCATGCATTATTCCACTATTTATGTTAGTTTTTATAACAAAATTTTTTTATCATAACCGAAAAATGTATCCATATGGATACAGTCCAAAAAACACATTTAGGGTACATTTTTTCAAAAGTGAGTATTAATTGTTGTTGTTAGGGCCAATTATAATAAAAATCCAAAAAATTGGATTTTTAGTAACCCAGGAAAAACTTGTAACGAAAGGGTTAAAGAAATTTGGATTTTTAGTATACATATACATGCTTACATATCGATGCTTTTCTTCCGCAACCACGTTAATCCATTTTTTCCGATTTTTTGTTTTAACCGGAAAATTAATCAGTAAATACCGCCTTACAAAAAATGAGATATAATTTTGTAGAACAAACTTTTTGTGTTTGCTTGTGCTTTCGTCAATTGGAAATCACACCACAAAACACAAAAACTGTATGATCTACAGAACACCGCAAAATCACACGTGTGATTTTAAAAGCACATGCGATTTTTTAAATAAAAAAAATATAAAAATTTTATTTGAAAAATCACTTACCTCAAACAACTGCACCTGCTGAATACTTTTTCTGGAATGAAAGGGAATATTAAAAATGCGCCAATCAATGTACATTTAAACAAGGCAACATCATTAGGAATCTAGCTGTCCCTTTCTTTTGTATGTAGTTGTTTGTCTGTCATCATTTACTTTTTACCGTTATAATAAGCCTTGCCGTACTTGCGTTGTGGCTGAACTGTTTGCATATTTGTAGAAATTTAGGGATGCCAGCTCGAAGAAACAAAAAACGCAAGAGTTTAAAAGAGATTATTTTTTGATTTTGGATTCCTTTGTAAAGGCTAGATTACACTATCTCACAAGTCTTATGTATTCTATAATACTTTGTGAGATAGAAATCTAATGAGTTTTGTTGCGATTGTCAAAAAATCTAATGTAACATAACAGTTTGTGTTCACACCATCACACAAAGTATAATGAAATAAAATGCAACCCTGATCCAATGAAAAGTATTGTTTTTTTTTTTAGAAATTTTTCAAAAAACGAAGAAGTCGTATGGGATGTCAAACTTTTTTCCATAATTCTTGTGATTTTCATCACACATGCATTCACACTATCACCCTTTTGAATATTACTTGACTTTTTGACATGTATCAATACAAAGTATAATAGTGTAAAGAAGCTTTATGTAATTGAATGATAAAATTAAATAAATATATCTTATAAAATTTAATAAACTTACCTGTATATGCGCGTATATGTTGTATATATGTAGGTAAATAAATATGACACTGTTTATTTATAAAAATTAATTTTTTTAATGTATGTTTTTTA
Organism: Pollenia griseotomentosa; assembly: GCA_963931875.1. Classification (NCBI taxonomy): domain Eukaryota; kingdom Metazoa; phylum Arthropoda; class Insecta; order Diptera; family Polleniidae; genus Pollenia; species Pollenia griseotomentosa. The sequence continues at coordinate 5,898,531 of OZ007565.1, read as the reverse complement.
AACAAATGTAAATATATATAATTATTAACTTCTTGAATATCATTCAAATCTACTAAATTGAGCTTTAGAACACATAGTTGAGAAATACTAAATTGGATAACTTTTGTTACACTAAAACTTGCTGAAACTTATCAAAATCGAACTTTTAAACAGACCATTACAAAGTTCAACATACAACTGCAGATACTTCAGCACCTAAAAATATATTTGGGATCTGAAAGGTATGAAGTATTTAAAGAGTACAAAAAATTAAACACCGTTGCAATAATAAAGGAAAAATAATATGTAAGATTGCATAAAAACATCACTTAATATTTTCATCCAATATACTGCAAATTTAAAATATTTTTATAAAAAACATTATAAAAATTAAAAACTTATTTATTTTGGGAGAACCAGTACAGTATACCAACGCAGCTCCAAATAAAAAAATTTACATATATAGCTATAATAGAAAATTAAAAAATAAGAACAAAAAATTAAATGGCATAATTCTCGGAAACGCATAGTTTCCGAGTAATGGACCTCTGAGGTTTTCATATGAATTTGCGATTTCCCACTACATTTCTGGACGTATATGGCCAATATTGGTATCATTTGAACGCTTTTGAAACTTTATTTAAAACTTTTTAACTCATTAGCTCCTAATACAGGTTTTTAACAGTTCAATTTTATATCAAAATGTTACGCAAGTGCACTAAATAAAGCTTCTCCGCATAGCCGGCCTTCGGCCTTTCGTAAGGACTTTCTCCTCTATGGTATAACAAATACCGGCTTCGTTAAATAAAGCTTTTCCAAATAGCCGGCCTTCGGCCGGGCGAACAGATTTTCTCCTCTATGGTATTACAAACACCGGCTTCGCTTACTTAAGCTGTTCTGCATAAATACATATATTGGTTTTTATGCTTACTAAAAACTTTTGTTTGTTTTTTAACCGCATATTTAGAAAACAACTGATTTTTAGCAAGGACATAACAGTTATAAGTTTTATGGGATATATGTTGAAAAGTAACTATTATAGTTCAATTCTTATTTTTAACTTGGCCATAAGTATTTGATACATGTAAAATAACAGGTAGTTAATCTTATTCTTTAACTATCCAAAAACTAATTAGTATTAAAATAAATATATGTATTTATGTTTTTCTTTTCGTTCTGCTTAAATAAAAAAAAATATTATATCGTATTATTATGGCTTGAAATGAATAGTTGTATATTTTTCATAATAAACTACATAAAAGATTATAAATGCGTTGTTAAGATTTTAAAATCAAGACGCAGATATTTGGATAAAAAATACGTTTTTTGCAGCACTGCACCACTGATATTCACTTGCGAAGCCTTTGCTGCCTGTCCCTTTTTGCGAATGTAGTTTTAGATGGCAAAGTATGTATAAACAACATACAAAACAGGTACAACCAATATAAATTTTTCTCGTGTAATTCAATCACACTCTTAAGCCCTTATGACACTACATTTTTTATTCATTAATTGATACAGCATTGATAGAAAGAAACAGTAAATGTTAGAAAGAGCTAACTATACATAATGTAAATAAAGATTTTTGTTTTTTTTTCTCTTGTTATGGTTTTGTTTCAGGGATGGCGTTGAGAATTTTTAAAATTGTACCAACAACCTTTAAAACTTTTACTTTTTTACCCTAATTGTACTAAAAGATTTTTTTTAGTTGAAATTAATTTTACTTATGTTCATAAAAAACACCAAAAAAAGGTATTATAAATCTTAGTTTAAAAAGTATCAACAAAAAAGTACAATTGAAACAACTTAGCCATCCCTGTTTTGTTTATTTTATTAAATGTTGCCAACTTTTTGTTTATGAGAAACCTAAAAACAAAAAGCGGTAAATCGCTGAATTTGCCCATAAACCGCTGATTCAGCAACACTTTTAATATTTCAAGCTTGAAATGTCAATTTTAAGTTAAACAATTTTACATTTTTTTTGACATAACTTCATTTTTTATCGATAACTTTAGTAAAATTTTTGACGGTTTGCCATTTATCTTAATACAGCTTAACTCTTTGCACTTGGTAAATTTTTGTATTACATTATATTTGTACTGCTCACCAAAACTTGAACAATGCATTAAAAATGTAGTGTCATAAGGGCTTTACCGACACCAACATCATGTCGATAGCGTAGGTCATACAGACGTGTGTTTGGCTTATAATCAGTGCTGCCACAACAAATTAAATTTTTACAACCAAAATTTTTGAAAAAGTTACCAAATGTAAAAATATATAACCAAATTTAAAATGCATTTTATTAATTGAGAAAATCATTAAAATCATTGTAATACACTGTAACACAAAGATTATTTGCATTTTATAGTAAAACAATAATTATAAATCAAGAAAACAAAACAAGAAATGTCATTCTTTTACATATTAAAAAAATAACGTAAAACTTAATTAAAAGTTTTTATTTATTTGAGACTTTTTTCGTAAAAAAATTTTTTTTATATTTTGGCGCCCAGTGGGAGTTAGAGGAATAAATAAAAAAAAAAATTTTTTTTGATATGCCAGTTATAAATAACAAAAATGGATAATAGTTTTCCGCTTTTTAGCAGGACTGTCAAATGTGGAGATTTCTTAATCCTTTTGTCGATGGAAATTTACGTTTGGCGATATGCGAAATGCATTTTATGTAAATATTTTCTAATTTACATATATCTAAAATAATATAAAAACTTTTTTCTCTTTTGTGTAAATTTTATTTCAAATTTATAATTCTTATTATAAAAAATTTTTTCAAAATTGTTCCAATATATGAAATATTTTGTAAATAATTGTAAAATATTACTGCCTTTCGCCTTTCGCAACGTACATTCAATGAGACAAAAGTACATGACTGACAGTCAAAAGTTTTTTTTTACCAAATAATTATCTTAAAAAACATTAAATAAATAACCATTCCGACAAGTTATAAACAGTAAAATTTCAAATTTCTTTAAACCTACAGCCATTTCATAAAGAAAATTTTAAAATGTAATAATATTTCAATAAATTTATTTCAAACAAGTAAGAATGCTATATTCGGCTGTGCCAATTTTGGTTAGAAATAACCAAAAACGGCAGCTCTGCTTATAATATTTCAATAAATTTATTTCAAACAAGTAAGAGTGCTATATTCGGCTGTGCCGAATCTTATATACCCTTCACCATTGTGCGAGCAGAATACAGAGCAATTAGACAAAACCTTAATAAATTCTACATAAACATACATATATAAAATACATAAAACTTCATTATAAATTAAATTTAAAAAAATTAAAACTGGTAAATATTTTTTTAAATCGTTTCAGAACATAACAAAATTAAAAAAAAATTTTCTTTTGGAAAAAACAAGATTCGAACCAGGGACTCACAGTTTCTAACCTAAGCAAACCCCCTAGGCAACTGGACCATGAAGGAACGTTTTATTAATATCTTTAAAAGTAAATATGATCAGTTTATAGTTCACAACTCAACACAGACAACTGGATTTGAACTTCGCTTTTCATAAGGACCCAGAATACCCAGAACTTTATAGGGTATAGGACCTTCGGTGAAGGGTATAAAAAACAAACTTAATTATAAAAAGAGTAATTTTTGGGATTTCAGTATTTTGGTCACAACTCTGCTATTTCTTAACCGATTTGACAGATTTATATACCGACGTGTTATTTTAGTTATAAAACTTGGACTCGGGAAGATCTATGGTTCCCGAAAATATGTATTTTTCAAAAAAAAATTAATATTTTAGTCATAACTTTTTCGTATCTGAACCGATTTTCCCGAGTTTTCAGAAAATATTTTCTATTGAAAATTTCCTATTGATATATAAGGCGTAACCATAGGTCATATGACAGTCCTAAAAATCAGGTTTTTATACAATTTTTGATATTTTTTGTACGGGAGATACCACGCCCACTTGTTCAATCCCGCCCACATTTTGTGGGATGCGGTGTATTGATAACGTTAATGTGTGTACCTAATTTGGAAACTTGCCGTTCTCAAGATATACAGAAATAAAAAAAATACAACAACACAAGGGATTTTTGGGCAAAATCAGAGGCAGTCGTGGTTTTTTGGTCATATCTCAGCCATTTATGGATAGATCTTGCTGAATTTCAATAGCAAGAAATTGTAGACTATATGTGACATAAATGTAAAACAACCTAGTCGCTATCATGTCCAGAGTATCCGGAAAACACATATCAAATAAGACGGACAGACGGACATCGGTAAATCAACATCTCTCCTCATAAGGACCCAGAATATATATACTTTATAGGGTCTAAGATCAATATTATAGAAATTACAAACGGAATGACAAACTACCTGTGGTGAAGGGTATAAAAAGGTGGTTTTTAGAGATTTATAGCTAAATTCACTTATTTTTTAAGAAATTCAGCTATTTTTAATTGCCTTTGTTATATAATATTTCAATAGTTTTATTTTAAACAGGGTGGTTTTTAGCGATTTATAGCTAAAATCTCTTATTATTAAAAAAAATTTAGCTAATTTTTTGTGTTTGTTTTATAATATTTTAATAATTTAATTTCAAAAAGGGTGGCTTTTAGCGATTTATAGCCAAATTCACTTATTATATCAAAAGTTGAGCTATTTTTAATTGTTTTTGTTTTATAATAATTCAATAATTTTATTTCAAAAAGAGTGGTTTTTAGCGATTTATAGCTAAATTCGCTTATTTTTTAAAAAAATTAAGCTATTATGTTTGTTTTATAATATTTCAATAATTAATAAGTTATATATTTTTCATAATAAACTACATTAAATGTTATAAATGCGTTGTTAAGATTTTAAAATCTAGACGCAGATATTTTGAAAAAAATACGTTTTTTGCTGATTTTACATCTAAATTTTGCCTTACCCTTGATGCTTTGAATGTGTTCTACAATCTATATTTTTTATAAAATTTGTTAAGAGACTCCTGTGCTTCTTCAGAAAGCTCTCCAATTGGCAAAGACTGGTACTCAATTATATCTTTGCCATGCGCCAATATTTTATGGACGGTCGGGGTCAACTTCTTCTGTGGATACATTTCTGCTAAAAAAAATGCAGTTTTCGACGCATATTCTCCATATTTTGTAGAATTGACATTTTCTTTGCAGTTTAAAACATCTAAGATCGTTCCGAATCTTTTCACGATCTCCTAGAAGTGTTTCCATCGTTTGAGTTACCGTATCCGTGCTTGGGACAGTCTACTTTTAGTCCAACTTGTTTAAAAAAAGCATCCTGTATTTGCTTCTTTCTGATCTTTTCCTTATCCTTTATTGATGTATTTTCATCGAAGTTTTCCTCCTCTTGTGGTAGGGTATACGCCAGTTTTAGCCAGAATTCCATACACCTTATCCTTGCGTGCAATGGTGACATTCCATATTCGTAATTCTCCTCATTTGTAGAATCGTTTAAATTACCAAAGTTCTTCTGACTCTTTTTGCAAATCGGGCATGACATTGTTGAGGTTGTTCCTGTCAGTTCGTTTACGACTTTTCCGTCAACCATGGTCAGATGGAACTCGTAATTGCATTCAATATATTTTCCTTCTCCAATTTGCAGCTTTGTAGGCTTAATCTTGCTTATTTGTTCTTCAATGCCCTTCACCGTGGTCCTTATGAGTTCTGCCGATTCCCTTGCAAACTGAAACATTATTGGTCGGCAATAATGCACTGATGACGGACGTGGATTTTTCCAGTGTAGGGAAACATCAGATTTAAGCCGCAAAGGAACAAAAGATGCCATAAACATATTTCCGTCCGATATTGTAGCGTCATCGGAAGATATCCTTTGCTTATAAACGCTTTGTCCGGATGATCCATCGCAGCCCCATTTGCTGATCAATGTCAACTTCTCAGGAAGAATTTTCACCTCATTTTCAGGAAGACTCTCCAACAACCGTTTTGCTGTATGGCCCATGAGATCCTGCAGATTGGCTTTCCCAGAGACTTCCGTAAACTCCGTATGCAGTGGTCGTGAATTTATTGGCTTGCGTAATATGCTTGTATCCGGTAAAACGTCAGCGCCGTGTCGCGTTAAAGATGCCCGTAGTTTCTCATATTTCTCTTTGGAAAGTTCTAAGTCCATAAACAAGGCCAAGGCTTCTTCGGATCCATACTTTTTAATGTGTGCGTTTGTGGGCGTGGGAATGCTTTCCTCAATCCTTTTTAGTCGCAGTGGGCTTGCATCAGCAACAGATTTGGTTATCTGCGACGTAACTCTTTCACTATCCTTTGTAAATTTAATAGACAGCGCGTCCGATAATTGCTTCGTGGTCAATTCATTGGTGGCATCGGCAAGTTTCCTCTTCCTTGTGAAAATTTAACACTCCTCAATACTTTTTTTGGCCTTCATTTTGCTCCTCTGGTTGATGTGGTGGGTTTATCTACTGCCAATATATCCAGGATGGTGTCTTCATTAAGCCAGTCCTCGTATTTGGAGTTGAGTTTCTGAATGGTTCGATTAGATTTCACCCATTTTGCCTTAATATTTGCATATATCAGATAAAAATTATTTTTTATAATTTCGCTTCTCTCAATATTTCCGTATAAGCTATCAAGTTCTTCTAAAGCAGCTTCCGTGAAAAAATTTGGTGTGGTTGACTTTCTAAACATTTCAAATAATTTTAAATTGTTCAACGCCATGTTTTCAGTACTTAAATTGTTAAATGGTTTCAGTAATTGTTGCGCCAACTTTCAGTCGTAGACTAATCCAGGCATTATGCTTATTTTGCAATATATAGGCTTATGCTACCATGCCTAAAAACTTACCTGTTCCCTGCATACATATGGATTTAGGCTGAATAATGCATTTTGATATTATGCACGTGTCCAAATAAGATTTGTGCCTACCTTTAGGGACCATAAGTCAATGTTGCTCTTGACCATTTGTACGCCAAAGTATTGTTTAAGTGAGGTACGTACCTGCTAATATCAATGAGTAGTTTTTTTCAAACGGGCACGTACGGGCAGATAAAACCTTTTGAATTATGTAAAGAAATAATCAAAGAACAGGTTTTGCAAATATAGAAAAATATAGATTTTTTTTATTTTCCGTCAAAGTTGAAAAATAGTGAAAAAACGGATAGTTTTTAAATAGTGATTTACCAGGAGAAACACAAAGCAAACAGTTAATTTTTTTTTTATCATTATACATTTAATAAATACATCAATCAATACAAACACAAAATACGGCGATTCGTTACCTATTTTTCGTGATATTGCACCTGAAATCGCAACAAATTTACTAAAAATTGTGTGTTTTTTTGAAAACCGAAAGTCGGTCAACTTTGAACGGCTATATCTTCTAAACTAAAAATGTGATATTCTTAAGAGTGGCAGATTTGAAATCGTTGAAAAGTTTCCTATAACATGGGTTTATTCAAAACTTCGTCGGCGCTCATGAAAATTTTGATTTTTGCAACCTCGTTTGCTCTACGGGCGCTACTGTGCGGCGGTTGGATTGCACCTAATATTTTCTATTTGGGTTATGCTGGGGTAGTTAAGGTGAATGGTATTAGAATTGCTGGCATTTCAGGCATTTACAAAGGCCAAAATTATTTAAAGGGACGTTTTGAGTTTTCTCCCTACACGGAAAACACTAAACGTAGTGTATACTACGTACGGCAGTTAGAAGTATTCTGTCTTAAACAAATTTCGGGCAAGATTGACATTTTAATATCACATAATTGGCCCAAAGGTATAACTTTGGTAATAAGCAGCAGTTGGTACGTTTTAAGCCATTTTTACGTGAAGAAATGGATAACGATAAGCTTGGCAGTCGTCCTTGTAAAGATTTGCTTAATATGCTGCAACCGCAGTATTGGTTTGCCGCGCACTTGCGTTGTAAATTTTCCGCTTTGGTACAACATTTCCATTTGGTGAACACCAAACAATTCAAAGAAATATGTTCTTATAAATTTTTAGCATTAGACAAGTGTCTAACTTAAAGGAGATTTTTACAAATTCTTGTCATTAATTCTGAGAATTATACCGATGATTAGGGTCATTTAAAATTTGAATACGACTTAAGAGTGGATAACCATATTATATTTAACCAATCACTTGGTTAATGTTAAATAATCATATTATTATTTACCAAATGAAAAAAGTTCGAATAGTGAATGTTTCAATTTCACTCCTACAGAAGAAGAACTGCAACATATACGTAAAAAATTTGAAAACGAATTAAAAATAACCAATAACTTTTGTCGTACAGTCGAAGCATTCGATCCCAGTACATATCGCAAAGATCAAATTTACAAACAACCTAAATCGCAAATAAATCCACAATCGCTACAGTTCTGCGATATATTGGGAATTGATTTTTGTTGTTGGCAATGTTAATAGGTGGCAATGAATCAGCATCAATTTGTTTGTCATCCAGTAGTCCATTCAAGCGGAAAAGTAGCTCCTGGTTTAAATTTGTTTAAACCAAAAACCATAGGTGATGAAAGTCAAATTATAAATGCAGAGGAAATCATTTTGAAAGATGATATAAATGTTGTTAAGGATGAACTTAAGTTAGAATGTGCTGAAACAAATTCACCTATAAAACTACTACACTACACTAATAGAGGGAGAAGCAAATAATGTAGCAATTTCTCCGAAACCTCCAATTAAAAAATTTAAAAGGCGCAACCAATACATTTATCAAGAGAGTGACGAAAAATACGAGGAAGAAACAAATGAGACTACATAATAAAAAAACTTACCAAAATTTGTATTAATAAGTCCTAATTATGTGCAAAAGTTTAAATTAGGTAGGGATAAGATAAGATAAGAAAAATGTTATTGTTTTTATTTTCTTGTTATTCAAAGGTATTATAATATTATTTAAAACTTTATTTAAATAACTGCATGATTAAAATTTTTGTTTGCATAATCAAATAAATTCTTTTTAATATCATCAAAAGTAAACCTTTAACTGTTTAAAAGCTTTTGTACGTGGAAAATGATCTCTCAGCGTCAACCGAAGTTGAAGCATACTTGAAGGATGCCATTCCATTTGGAGAATATTAATTTGCTAATTCAGTAGCTCGTTTCTGTATTTCTCGCATCGTAAAATTTCTTACATGAAGTGTGAAACAAAAAATTCCATCGTTTCTCGATTTATGAGATAAAAGTGTTTCTGTATTTGAATGCGAAAACAGACACAACAAATTCTGTTTATACTGGAATACTTCCAGTAATTAAGTGTCAAATAAAAGCGAAACGTCAACAAAAGAAATAAATATAATAAAAACAGGGCTGCCACATTTGACGAGTTATCGCCATCTTGACGATTTTTTGTTCCGATATTAACAAAGTGACGTTTTGATGATTTTTTCTAAAAAAGTGACGAAAGCAAAAACAAAATCAAAAATATTTTATAATTTTGTTGTTACTTTCTATAGAAATGTATCTTGAATTTTTAAATTTCAAACACTTCTATTTTGTGGCGTTGAAAATTGAAAAAAAAAAGTAATATGAATGTCTGTAGAAAGCAACAACAAATTTATAAAATATTTTTGATTTTATTTTTGCTTTTAATGAAATTGTTGGCGTTGCGTTTTACACTATAAGCCCCTTAGTCTTCGAAATAAGATAATTGTAAATATTTTTATATGTTTGTTTATTAGAAAAAAAGATATCTTTAGAAACAAGGCTGCTTAAATTTTTATATTTATCCCTATTGTGAAAATTGTCCTCGAAATTGTTTGTTTCTTCCCTAAAAAATGTATCGGCAAAAGCAAAATTTCGAGGGAAAGTAATGGACCGACTTGGCTTATTTTGAACATTTAATACTTCTTATATACATATACAAAATATGATTGATATTTGATATTCTTATCTTATATGTACACTTTTGTGCCAAAACCATTATTCCGGCAAGAAAGAAATTTGTTTGTCTCCCAGTAAAAACTTTTTCAAAATGGATAGCTTCTTTCACTCGTTATTAAGTAGCTTTCTTCCATAAGAACTTCGATAACTACTTTTTTCTGGATGTATTAAGATAAAAAAAAAATGACTTACTTTTGAATTTGTTCTTTTTGGCACAACCCTTGTAAAATTCATTAGTTTTTCAGTAGAATTGTATGTAGTGCTTTTATATGTTTCTGATTACTTAACATATTATTTTGTAGGCGAAGATTTTACTGGGTCTTTAACCCGTTTATTTATGAACCGATTTTTTTAATTTTAACTACAAGGTATTCTACTAAGTCTATTTCAGGTAAAAAAGAAAAAGATTATAGGAATAGGTAAATTAAAGATTTATATCTCAATTATTAAATAATAATTATTAAATACCCATGAACTTTAACTATGTTTTTGTTTGATTATTTTTTAATAAAAGTCGAAACAAATTTGTTTAAAATTGATTTTAAATTGCACGATTTTTAAAACAAAAAAGACGATCTTTTTTATTTTTTTCTCAGGAAATTGACGATTTTGACACAAATTTATCTGGCAGCACTGATTAAAACCAAAACAAGAAAAGGCTAACAAAAATTTAAACTAACAAAATATAACAATTTTTTGTGTTTATTTTCATCATATAAATTATGCATTTATCATTTATATTCCTTCTGTTTTTTTATTTATTTAAAAAAAATAGCATATAAACATATTTTAAATTCAAAATATCTTCATTTTGTTTTTCTCGCCACCAATTTCAAATGTGACTTATTTTGACAGTTCTTGAAAGAAACTTTTCGCAAAATATTGTTATAGAAACACTTTTTCTCGCATCCTTCCAATAATTGCTGGAAAATTATTTAAATGACAGATAATTCTCGCAAAAAAAAGATACAGAAACACTTGTGTGAGAAAAACCATTTTTTGTTTCATTTTTCACTGTTTCTATCCCGATTCACTGGTTTCATTCGGAAAATTTTACGATGCGAGAAATACAGAAACGGGCTACAGATCCCACATTTGATTCCAGATCAAAAATAGTTGAAATTTGTTTTATTCTTTGAAATCCTGTATTTTTTTGCAACACGTTTGTCGGGTTTTTTTTCCTTTCACATGTTAATTTTACTTTCTACCATATCAATAAATTTGAGTTGACTATTAAGTGAACTAAATCCTTCCAATTTAGTTATTGTTTTACTCATAGCTGTTAAGTAATGATTAGTAATCGTAATAATTACTTATTAGACTACTTTTTTCATAAGGGTAAAGTAATGATTACAAATACGATTACTTTTGGTTTTGCATGATTACTAGTTGATTACGATTACAAGTAATCAAAATATAATCAGAAGTACCGGCGATTACTAAAAAATAATCAAAAAGAATCAAAAGTAATCAAAAAGTAATCCGATTATTTTCAACGATTATTTTTTGATTCTTTTTGATTACTTTCAACAATTGTGTTTTCATTTGCACTAAAAACTTTTTAGAAAGAGTTGATAACCTGTTTAAAGTTTTCATAATCAATAAATTTTAATATATTTATTTTAAAAATAACATAAACAACATTAACTACAGCACCTAATTCAAAATAGCTGAAGAAAAATAGCTAAAGAAATAGTAAGTTGAAAACTTTTAAACAAAAAAAAAAAAAAAAAAAATAATTTTATAACAATTTTTGATAATAAAAAAAACAAAAAACAACATTTTATTAACAAATGCCGAGCAACGATTATTGGCCGAATAACCGGTCGGACACTTATAATAACATATTTTTACAATTGGCCTTCATTAAAACTAATTTTTCAAAGGAAAAATCAGACAATGATTGTCGCCTTGGACTGTTGACGATCCCGGCAAAAGAAAACAGTCGTTCCACTGGAGCTGAAGATGTTAGGGGAGTATTGAAGTATATAAATGCTTCTTTTAGCAAATCATATTTTTGCCAATTTCCGTCAGCGCTTGAATTATCGTTTAGATAGCTGAAGAATTGATGCTTTATAGCGGATCGTCGGTCAGGTTTTGTATGGTCTTGTGAAGAAGGACCTGTATCAATTTCATCATCTGTAAAGTTAAGTCGCTAAAAATCAAACAAACTTTAAAATAATACACGCATTAGCTCACCATCAAAACTAAAATCAAAAAAATCAGGGACTGCCGATAAATTATTTTCAATTTCATAATTAAATGTTCTGCAATTTTTGGCGTAAAAACTGTAAAGTGTATCCAAAACTGTACTGGTTACATTCTCAACGGTTAATTCCGGCAATTCAGAGCTTAATCTTTGTAACACCTTGAGCCATTTCATTTTGATGCTTTGAGTTAATACTGTTGCCGCAATCACGATATTTGCCTCAGCCTGCAACGTGAAATATGGTTGAAACCTTTGTCTTAGCCGTTATTCCATTTTCAAAATAACTGAGGAAATTTATTGCAGCTCGTGTTTCCTACTTAGTTTATGTAGCCTATTGCTCAATGTCACAAGAGTGGGTATTAAGAATCCTGTGTGACAGTAGGTTAAGCAAAACTATGCATATTATGGTTGGGCCTTTACTCTCAATTCAGTAAAAAATATTAAAAACTTTTCGGTTTTCGAACTCACCTTATGTATATGACAGAAACTTAATCCCGTTTTAGAATTGAAATTTTTAAATAATAGTGATGAGCACAGCTAACCTGAGTGAGAGTGCAAGAGTAGGATTTTTGCGTGATTGTTTATTGATTCATTAAATATCCTGATACAAAACTTTAATGCGATTTGAAATATTTAACAATATTTCCGAAATTATTAAATAAATACAAGTGAAAGTAGTAAATTATTGAAAAAACATTTTTGATATGTTTTTTTATATATAAATATAAATAAAAAGTCCACCCGCGTGATCAGGAGTAAAAAAAAAAACTATAACGGTCCCATCTCAAATTATAAAACCAACAATAAATACCTCAAGCAATTGTTTTCAAATGCAAAAAAAAAAGAAATTAAGAAAAATGCAAACAGATAAAAACAATAAATTCGATAAACAATATCCAACGACACACAAAATCTTAGTATTAATTCTTTGCCCTTTAATCCATTCTTAGCCGGGAACCTAATTAATATGGATATATGTAAATATATACAAATATTTTAAATATGTTATATTATTACATTTATTATCAAGTTATTAAATATAATATCGATCAATATGATTACAGTTTTTGTTTGGTAATATATATTTACAGTCAAATACTGGTCCAATTTTAAATAGATAAAAGTTTTTGCCAGTACATTTTTGAATTATGATAACATTTAACTGTTTCCAATAAAAATAATTGTACGAATGAATACGCAATTTTTGAAAGTAATCAAAAATAATCGTTGAAAATAATCGGATTACTTTTTGATTACTTTTGATTCTTTTTGATTATTTTTTAGTAATCGCCGGTACTTCTGATTATATTTTGATTACTTGTAATCGTAATCAATTAGTAATCAGAAATTTTTTCTTATAGAGTTGAATAATCATTACGATTCTTTTTAAAAAGTAATCTAATTGATTACTAATCGTAATCGAAATTTAACAGGTATGGTTTTACTTATATATCCGAAGTTAGAAAATACAAATGCTCATTGACTTTTTATGTTATTTAAATTAAATATTTCTTTTACTTTTTTATTGCAGTTCTTCATTAACATTCTTAAACTGCTCAAAGTTTTTTGAATATAATTCTGAAGCATCTTTCCAGGTTCCCCTTCTGGTTAATATTGGCTGCGTGGTGACGGTACCAAGAGATACATTTCATTAAAAATTGCAACTCGTGAAGGAGCCTTTAAAAATATTTTTCCCGTATGAAATTAATAAATCAATATTATCGAATTGGCTTCTAATTTCCTCTGCAACTCGATGTTACCCATGTGCCAAGTTTTGAATAAATTGTTTTAGGACAATTGGCAGCCTTTACCATGTAAGGTGCTGCATCGGTTAATTAAATAATTAATTAAAACGGGTAAAACTTGTAGTCAGTACATTTTTTTGTCGGTCCATCTATCTTTTAAAGATATAAACTTAAAAATAAAGGTTAGATCACATTCGAAACCTATCTAAAAAATGCAAATACGAATTTGGTACTTTTTTAAATTCGAACGTTTAAGGGGTGAAAATCGTAACTTATGTTGGTACTTTTTTTAGAAAACATTTTGCTCCATTCTTTGGCATATGAGCATTTCTATTTTGACGTGTCGTGGTATTTGAACCACAAAATGTTAACAAATTAAATGATGTCAAATGTGTAAAAATACAAAGTAATGAAGTAGAACTATATTTAGAAAAAAAATTACAGTAACCGACGCTTAGGATTTGCAGATATAAACAAAAATATGCGCTGGCGTGACGTTAAAAAAACGGAAGTGTATTTTGACTTGCATTACAAAACTGAATAAGACTGCGAAGTGACGTTCTGTATAAAACCTTTTTTAGTAAACTTTGGACTTATATATAAGATAGATTTATTTTTCAAGCTATCAAATTTAAAAATCTTTGCTCGTTTTAAGGTACATATGGGCATTTTTAGCTAAAAGTCTACTTTTTTGAATGTAACGCCAGAATGCAAATAAGGTTGTATTTTAGGACCATGTTGTTCAACCGTTATCCCTTTTGGTTCTTAATGTAGAGCTAGTTGCGCTTTACACCAAAATATAAAAAATGTGACTATACGTATAAAATTTGTTGATAAAAAATTTAAACTAATTCTGGTGTGACGTTACAAAAAGTAGACTTTTCGCTGAACCTGCTCATATACGTATTAAATTATGGGCTAGAAAAAAAGTACAAAAAAAGGAAAATATGGGAAGTTAGTTTCTTTCTTTATTAACTGGTACTTTTTGAATTTCCGTTAGTATTGGACCTAGAAACAAAATTAACATGCACTATCCTAAGTGAATGGCAATCTATAAGAGGGAACTTTTTATTTCTTTTTTGTTGTTTAACTGGTACTTTTTGAATTTTTGTTAATGTCCAATAGAAGCATAAAATTAAAAAAGTGGGCGTGAACGCAACCGGTGAACTGATCTTTATGAAACTTTTACAGTATATTACATATGGTCTTGGAGCTAATATAGGCTATATATTATTTTGAAGTTTTAAGTGGGCGGGGCACGTCACATTCAAAGACTATATAGAATTATATATATCTATACAACGACAAGAGCTAAGGTTTCAAAATTGGGTACAAATATCTTGGTTATCAATACACAACATCTGACGGGATTGGAAAAGTGGTCGTGACACCTCCCATACATAGGTAACTTTTTCCGGGTACGTGTTACTTAAAGTCAAGAACTGCTGGACCGATTAACACCAAACTTCAAAAATAAATTAGTTTAGTCTGGAAGCTGGGTTCTCTAAAGTTTAATCCCGAAAGGTGGCGCTGTTGTCGTGATATTTACATTTTTTAATATATTCAATATATTTCTAGTCTGTATTGGAACATCCTTAAGGAATAGATATAGCGGGTAGGTTTGTTAGAAACAAATGATGGGGATAAAAAATAAAGTGGAGTTGGTCATATATTGGACCCATCTAGGGGCATCCTAAGCGCTGCACTTCCCAAATTTAAGAATGGGAGCCCCTCTAAAGGGTGGAGATAAAGGGCAAGTATGTTTTGAGAAAATGCTTAGGACAGAAAACTAATGGCGGTCAGTCAGAGATTTAATCCCCCTAGGGGCGACTTATTGGCAGTTATGGGATTTTTTCTTCAATATATTTCTAGTCAGTATTGAAAATGTTTTATTAGAGCCCCCTTAAGGAATGGAGGTAGCGGGTAGGTATTTTAAAAATATATGATCGAGATGAAAAATAAAAACTAGAAATATATTGAAGAAAAAGTCCCATAACTGCCAAAGAGTCGGCCATAGCGGGATAAAATGTATGGCCTCCATTAGTTTTTTTGTTAACATTTTCCCAAAACATACTTGTCCTTTATCACAACTTCTTACTTGTAAACAGACTTTAATTATTAACCCCCATTTTCATAAACAATTGTACAATTTAACAAATGTTTAAGTAAAATTTTCATAGAAAATTTGTTTTGTAAACCTTTATTAAATTTAAAAATTTTTTATGAATACAGGCATTAGACCTCATCCATATTATGAAACATTTGCTGCATAAACTTTCTTCAATTCTCTTTTGAAACTGCATTTGTGTCCATACAATGTAACTTTTGCTTTAAAGCATTCATGCATTTTTTCTATGCCTGTTTTTTTCAATAACAAACTCACAAAAACTGCTTGTACATGAAACTAATGGCGATTTCTTTTCTGAGAAAAATGAAGGCAAATCGTCGTGCCAAACTTATCTTGACGTAGGTTTACCATAAAAAATATTTTGGGAAATTGAATATGTATTTACAATATTGGTTTTTACCCTTTGTTTAACTTTTTGTTCTTATCTCACCATGGTGAAGGGTATATAAGAATCGGCATAGCCGAATATAGCAATCTTACCTGTTTTTAGTGAAATGTGTTTTATAGTATTGTTGGGTTTTGATGTTGTCGTTGTTTTTGTTGATTGAAAAATTTACATATTATTTTTCTTTCTTTTTATATGAGGTAGAGTAGATGTGTTGTTGCTAAATGTTCGTATTCTTTTTAAGTTGTTTACATATTGGACTTTGTAATCATTATTATCTTCATTGTAATGTTCATCATCATCAATATCCATATCATTATTAGATTTATTTTCTTCATTTAACCTCACCAATATCATCATCATCATAAACCATTTTGGCATTAAATCTATTTTCTTCTTTAAAACCAGCTTCGTTATTATCATCATCATCACCATAAGCCATATAAGAAAGATTCTGATTTAAATTAGATCTATGTAGTGATGGGGATGATGGTGTTTATAGTGATTGATATGATGGCAATCGTACTGTTCCAGAAGATTTTTTTGTCTTATCAAGTTTTTTTATTAAATGTTTTAAAGGTTTTGTTATAGGCTTAAAGGTTTCATCTAACATATTAACTTTCTCTATTTCATTAAGTTTAATATATTTAAATTTTTCCTTTAATACCGCTCTGGTTTCAACAATATCCTTTAACAATTCATTATTCTTACTCATGATTGTTGTATGCATATGTTTGCATTTTAAATTATAAACGATCTGCTGTATATCTGCTTCTGGCCTGCTTTCGATCTGCGTCTGATCTGCTTTTGATCTGCTTTATATCTGCTTTCGATCTGTTTTATATGTAATCTTACTTATAATTGAATAAAATTATTAAATTTTTTTCTTTCACGACTGCAATTAATTATATCATCCTTACTGACAACAATAAAACCACAATTATCTTTCCAACACATTATCACATATCAAATGCTTAGGAATTTTCGTATATGTTCACATATACTCCATTAAAGTTTTAAATTTAAATTCAGTCAGATAAGTCCATAAATGACAAAGATATGGGCAAAAAAAAAACCACAACTTCCTCTAATTTTACCCCGTGTTGTTGTTTTTATTTGTTTTTTCCGTATATCTGGAGAACGTCAAGAACCAATCATAATCATATTTGCATTATCACATATCAAATGTTTAGGAATTTTCGTAAATGTTTGACATAAATAGAAACAATCTATTAGGGAATTAGGGTGGTCTAGAATCATAAGCAGAGAAGACTAAAATGCTTTTTTTTGCTTTTTTTAGCTGTTTTTTATAAAACCTGCTGTTTTTTGCTTCTTTTACAATGGTGTTGCTTTTTTTTGGGATTTTTTTGTTTAAACTTCCCATTTTTGTGTTAAAAACTTCGTATGTTACCACCAAGGCGAATTCCTCTATAAAAGTGAATTCGCCTTCGTTACTACCTTTTTGCAACTCTGTTTTCATTTTAAAAACAATCAACTGATTCGTAGTAGGCTGTTAAAAATAGAAATAAATAAAAAAGTTTAAAAAATGCCGAAAGAGAAAAGTAATAGAAATTTATTATTAAAAATGGTAAAAACATATGAAAGTGTCTTTAAAATTTAAGAAAATTGGCTCTTTTACAATAAATGTTGCTGCAAAATAAATTGTTCGAAAAAGTCTAATGTGGATCAACATATACGATGTGGGAAACACCAATTGGCGTCTTCTAAGCAAGAGAACCATCCACAGAAAGTAATTACGGAATATCCAGTGACTCCAACTGCCACAACATTTCAAAAGGATCTTTGTAAAGCATTGTTAGAATCCAATATACCAATAAAAAAAGTTAGTTCTCCCAGTTTCAAAAATTTCATTGAGAAATAATCTCAAATGTCGGTTCCGTCTGAAACTTGCATCCGCCAGAAATACATACCAGAATCTATAGAAAAAATGCGTCAAGCAGCCAAAGACAAATATATATGGATTTCTGTAGATGAAACTATGGACAACATGCAAGTACTTGAAACGGCAAATGGCGCATCTATTGCAGCATTTTGTAATGACTCGTAATAAATATTGTGGCCAGATGGTAAAGTAGAAAAGAAATCGAGTTTAGATTTGATATTAATTTTCTGTATTTAGGCATAAAATATAACAAAGTGTTACTTGTAGTAACGGATGCAGCTACATATATGCTAAGTGGAATATCTTCTTTAAAGGCAATGTATCCGAAAATGCTTCATTTAACATGTTTTGCACATGGTATACATCGATTAGCTGAATTCATTCGAAAAAACTTTGAAAATGTCAATAAATTGATTTCCAATGTTAAAAATATTTTCTTAAAGATAAATATAACTATTAATCAGAGGTGTTCTGGAAATCGAAAACGCAAGAATTTAAAAGCCGTTTTTTTAATATGATTTTTGTAGTAAAAGAATTTTATGACAAATATTTCTTTTTTAAACAGAATTCTATAAGAAAATTGTAACGAACCTTCTAGCTGGGGTATAACTCGCCGGTTACCCAGGGTTCACTCACAGTAAATTTAGTATTTACTCGAGACCTCTTCATAAAAAAACACATTTACCAACTCTTTAAATTTTTCTCAAAACACACGACTTTATTGCCAAATAGAATTAAACCACTACTACAACGGCGTTTATGGCTGCACACGTTACCTCGGGCGACACGATCAAGGGATGGCGGGACGACAGGGATGCGCGATTTAGACGACAGTGGTAGGTCTGTACGGTGCGCGCTCACTCTAGGGAAGCCACCCAATGACAACGAGTCTGCGGGACGACCACGGATTCGCTGCGCTGGGTTGCTCGTAGTCGTGAACCTGCGGGACAACCACGGGCACACTCCTACGCTCGGCTTTGATGTCGGTGTAGCACCGTATTGTAGGCCTGCGGGACAACCACGGAATCTACAACAGGTGAGCGACGAGGACAGTATGCCTTGGAAACTATGTGTGGCCTCTCAAGACAGGACGCGCGTCCTAGAGGAAAACCACAACAATCCCGCAGCCGGTCATCTGGGGGTGCGGAAGACAACCCTACGGGTTGGGAGTCGATACTACTGGCCAGGAATGTCCCGTGATGTAAGAAAGTTCGTAAGACATTGCCAGTCCTGCCAACAATTTAAGGTGAGTCAACATAAGCCGGCGGGTGAAATGTTGACCAAAATCCCAGAAATCATGTTGGCCGCCAACTCGAGTGTTCCAGAAACCACGGGCTATTCGCCGGCGTTTTTTTCACAAGGTCGAGAGCCTCGGCTGCCACACACCCTGTACGAAGAGGTCACCAGGGGAACAGGGACAAAGCCAGCCAGCCCAGAAGAACGACGGACAGAGCAAGACGAGATTTTTGAGATGGTGCGACGTAACCTTAACCAAGATTCACAGAATCCGGAAACGTACTACAACCGAAGGCGGCGTCGATGGAAGCCGGGGATCGATGACACAGTGTTACTGCGACAACACCCATTTTCCAAGGCCACGAAGAATTTTGCTGCCAAGTTAGCCCAAACAAATTGGGGGGCCATATCCAAGTAGAGGTCCTGCCGTGAGACGAAGTAAACGGTCCGCGACGAAGGGAGGATGTGTGACGATGGAAGTCGGTGAACCTCGTTTCCACCCCCACTATTTATATTATTATACTTATTTACCATTTATGTTGAATTATTTTCGTATATGAAATTATTGGAATATGTTTATTTGTTATACAATATTATATTAGTTTTATCTTTTGAAATAAATTTAAATTTATTAACGGCCGTTTATGGTGACATCTAGTGGTAGCCAGTGGACGTAAATTGGCATATGAGACCCCCTAGCGGCGCGTAGCAAACCACACATGCCCAACAGATGGGCTAAACAGCTGATCAATCAGATGGGCAGATGCAGCCACCTTATGCTTACGACGACAGCAAAGTATAAAAGAAGAGCGAAAATGAAAATCGAGGTCAGTCGTTGCCAAGCGCAGTGGTAGGTAAGTCATTTAATACGGTGGTTGTCCCGCTGTATATTGTTAGGTAGTTCTGTTGAGTAGTGTTTGTGTGGATCAAATTGTAAATTCCGTGGTGGTCCCGCAGGTTTATCATTTGGTGTTACGCTGACATTCAGAACCGAGCGTAGTGGTGTGCCTGTGGTTGTCCTGCAGGTACACGACAGCGAGTCACTAGACACAGCGTCTCCGTGGTTGTCCCGCAGATTCGTGCGTGTCTGGCGTCTTCACTGGGCCTCATCGTTTGTGGTGTGTGTGTGGGGCCGGTTGTAGATTTCGTGGTTGTCCCGCAGGCCTACAATACGGTGCTACACCGACATCAAAGCCGAGCGTAGGAGTGTGCCCGTGGTTGTCCCGCAGGTTCACGACTACGAGCAACCCAGCGCAGCGAATCCGTGGTCGTCCCGCAGACTCGTTGTCATTGGGCGGCTTCCCTAGAGTGAGCGCGCACCGTACAGACCTACCACTGTCGTCTAAATCGCGCATCCCTGTCGTCCCGCCATCCCTTGATCGTGTCGCCCGAGGTAACGTGTGCAGCCATAAACGCCGTTGTAGTAGTGCTTTAATTCTATTTGGCAATAAAGTCGTGTGTTTTGAGAAAAATTTAAAGAGTTGGTAAATGTGTTTTTTTATGAAGAGGTCTCGAGTAAATACTAAATTTACTGTGTGTGAACCCTGGGTAACCGGCGAGTTATACCCCAGCTAGAAGGTTCGTTACAAAATTATATAAAATGAAATAAGAGTGTATTAAAAAGAACTTGAAAGTTCTTGCGTTTTTTTTAATATAAACATACATATGTATGTTAAAAATATATGTTACAAAAACAAAATTTTTACAGGCACCGCGAAGAAAACAACTCTTTCTAAAAATAAATCCTAATGTTGCACTTCCACCGTCTCCATGCCCAACTTGTTGGGGTACTTGGTTAGAAGCGGCAATGTACTACGCTGAACATCTTGAAGAAGTTCAAGCCGTTGTTTTAGAACTTGACAGTCAAGATGCCGACTCAATTGTGCAATCCAAAAAAATATTTGAAAACTCCGAACTAAGTTCTCAACTTGCATTTCTAAAATACAATTTTGCAAACATTTTGGTTGCTATAAAACAATTGCAAACTGCGGGTTTATTAATTTCAGAGAGCACTAATGCTTTATCGGCAGTTTTTGACGGACTACGCAAGATCGAGGACCAACAATATAAAAAGAAATTTGAGAAAATATTAAAAAGAAATCCCGGATATCAGCAGTTTTTGGAAATAAAATATATTTTATAGTCTGGTACTGTTCCAAAAGATGAATATGTAAAAAGTTTGTCCTCTAATAAAATTCTCAAATTTAAATATGCACCGTCAACCTCCGTTGATGTAGAAAGAAGCTTCTCTTTATACAAAACGCTTTTAACAGATCGACGTAGAAAATTTAAATTTGAAAACATAAAAGCCCACATGATAGTATATTGAAATAATTTTTATGATGTGGAAGAATTAGAAAAAAACATTTTTAGTGCTTTTTTTTTGCTGTTTTATCAATTTTTTGTTGCTTTTTTTATAATTTCTTTTTGCTGTAAAAGTATTGAATATTGCTTTTTTTTGTCTTCTCTGGTCATAAGTCGTAAGGTCATATTTGAAAAAATTTTACATATGTGAGTAGCATGATGTATTTTCTAAATCATAACTCATAAAAACGTCAAATCAACGTCAGAGCAAAAAAGAAAAATATTAAAAAATGCCGGCAAGAAGCGAAAAAGATAAAATTTTTACGGTTTTGTGTGAAAAGTTTGCATCCGACATACTAATGGTTGAAACAAGTAAGAATTTAATTGTTTGTTTTTTTTTTTTTAAAAAAGTTTATTTCTATGCGATGAATAAGAGGAAGACGATATTTATGAAAATTTTAGTATAAACATGATATGCTTGATGTTGAATCGAAGAAGTGTTCATCTGGGATTGCCAAAAAGTTCCCTCTGGCAGCACAAGGTGTTGAGAAACTATGACAGCAATAGATATAACCAAATGGTTCGCGTACGCCCAAAAGAGGACGATGGTTTTAACACAAATCTACGTACAGCACAACTTCCAATCGAGTTACAGCTCAAAATTGTGCTTTTTCGACTTGGCTTTTCACGTATATCTATACGTAAAATATCAGCTCTTTTTGGTATTGGGGATGGCGAAACTATTCAAAAAGTAACCAGACGTGTTTTCAAAGCCATTATCAGCTTAAAGGACAGATTTTAATATAGGCCTAATGAAACTGAAAGATTGCAACTAATTTCAGCCACAAGCCACGAGATGCCTGGATGCGTCGGTTATATTGATGGATCTGAAGTAAGCCTAGCTGAATCGCCCACTAAACGCCATCAATTACATTGGTCCCGCAAACGCCAATATTCTGTTAAACTACAAGCTGTTTGTGACCATAAACTGCGTATAAGACAACTTACAATTGGTTACAAAGGTAGCGTCCATGATGCTAAAATTTTTTCGAATTGTCCTCTAGCTAAACATCCAGAGCGCTTTTTATCTGGGCCCCAATGGATTGCCGGCGATAATACTTATCCATTAAAATCATTTTTATTGACACCATTTAAAAAATATAGTACAGAGCATACAAAAGAGGATAGAGAAGAATTCAACAAGTATTTTTCAAAATATCGTGTAAGGATTGAAAATTGTTTTGGGTTACTAAAAGAGAAATTCGGTAGCCTAAAGCAGCTTTCATTTAGAATGTTAACTCAACAAAATAAAAGGCAAAGAATATAAATCATATAGAATGCGCATCATGTAGAAGCAACATTTCTTATGGCGGGGTTTATCATTACGCACCGGTCTCATATAATTTCGCTCACAAATTTTGCAAAGGCAATTTGTTGTTGGTTTGTGTTCTCACTTAGAGAACTGAAGAGAGCAAAAATCAACGTGCATTAATTTATACACATGTTTGCTGTTTTTGCCAGCCAAAGTGTGTGCGTATGTGTTTTTTTTTTCGTTGAAACTGGTTTTTGTTGTTTTTTTTGATTGATTTCGTTTTGTTTTCAAACAATTATTGTGCAAATAACCTACGTAAGAGACAATGCGACCGATTGTGTAATTGTAGGGTAAGAATATGTGTTTTATTGTTGTAAAACTGAAACTATATCGGTTCGCACCGAACTTTAATTCAATTTTTTAGACAAGTTATTTACGTTATAGTCCATTTAGCGATATAAGCACATTTAACATATTTACCATCTATCAGCGACTAGAAGAAGGCAGTTTATGTTTTTACAGTCGAACTTCCATAACTCGAATCACCATTATCCCAAAAAAAACTTCGACTTATGGAGACTTCGAGTTACAGAATTTTCTTGTTGAAAAGAGAATAAATTGCAAACTTGGGTACATTTTGTATTTTTTGTTTAAAACAGGCACTATTTGAAAGCTTCATACCTAAGTTATAGAATACAAATTTGAGTATTTGGTTCGAGTTATGGAGAATTTCGAGTTATGGAAGTTCGAGTTACGGAAGGATAATTGTACGTAGTTTATTGTTTTAGAGCTACTGCCAATCAAATTGGTTCGAGTAAGAGCAAATTCGAGTTAGAGAGTTCGACTGTATTTTTATATTCCTATAAATCTTTAATTTTACAGAAAAACAGCATCTGAATTTCGGTGCGAACCGATATAGTTTTATCTGTACAACAATAAAACACATACTCTTACCCTAAAATTACACAATCGGTCACATTTGCTTTTACGAAGGTTATTTGTACAAAAATTGCAAGAAACAAAAATTCTTTTGTTAGGTTTTTGCTTTATTATACCCTTCACCACAGGTGGAAAAGGGTATATATAAGTTTGTCATTCCGTTTGTAATTTCTACAATATTGATCTTAGGCCCTGTAAAGTATATATATTTTGGGTCCTTATGAGGAGAGAAGTTGATTTAACGATATCCGTCCGTCTGCCGTCCGTCTTACGTTTGATATGTGTTTTCCGGATACTCCAGATATGATAGCGACTAGGTTGTTTTACATTTATGTCACATATAGTCTTCCATTTCTTGCTATTGAAATTCAGCAAGATCGGTCCACAAATGGCTGAGATATGACCAAAAAACCACGACTGCCTCTGATTTTGCCCAAAAATCCCTTGTTGTTGTTGTTGTAGTTTTTTATTTCTGTATATCTTAACGGCAAGAGCCGAAGTTTCCAAATTAGGTACACACTTTAACGTTATCAATACACAGAATCCCACAAAATGTGGGCGGGATTGAAGAAGTGGGCGTGGTACCTCCCGTACAAAAAATATCAAAAATTGTATAAAAACCTGATTTTTTGGACTGTCATATGACCTATGGTTACGCCTTATATATCAAAAGATCGGAAATTTTTAATAGAAAATATTTTCTGAAACAATCGGTTCAGATACGAAAAAGTTATGACCAAACTATTAATTTTTTTTTGAAAAATACCCATTTTCGGGAACCATAGATCCACAAATGGCTGAGATATGACCAAAAAACCACGACTGCCTCTGATTTTGCCCAAAAATCCCTTGTTGTTGTTGTTGTAGTTTTTTATTTCTGTATATCTTAACGGCAAGAGCCGAAGTTTCCAAATTAGGTACACACTTTAACGTTATCAATACACAGAATCCCACAAAATGTGGGCGGGATTGAAGAAGTGGGCGTGGTACCTCCCGTACAAAAAATATCAAAAATTGTATAAAAACCTGATTTTTTGGACTGTCATATGACCTATGGTTACGCCTTATATATCAAAAGATCGGAAATTTTTAATAGAAAATATTTTCTGAAACAATCGGTTCAGATACGAAAAAGTTATGACCAAACTATTAATTTTTTTTTTAAAAATACCCATTTTCGGGAACCATAGATCTTCCCGAGTCCAAGTTTTATAACCAAAATAACTGACAAATTTCTTCTTTAACACGTCGGTATATAAATCTGGCAAATCGGTTAAGAAATAGCAGAGTTATGACCAAAATACTGAAATCCCAAAAATTACTCTTTTAATAATTAAGTTTGTTTTTTATACCCTTTACCGAAGGTCCTATACCCTATAAAGTTCTGGCGTATTCTGGGTCCTTATGAAGAGCGAAGTTCAAATCCAGTTGTCCGTTTCTAGTTTGTCTAGTTGCTTTGTATTTTGCTCGCACAATGGTGAAGGGTATATAAGATTCGGCACAGCCGAATATAGCACTCTTACTTGTTTTTACGTTAATTTGTTTTTTTTTGACTTTGCAATGTACATACAAACACACTCGTGCACACACATACATATACGCTGATAAATGATGAAACAGAATTGAGTCTTCAACTTCAGGCAAAAATTCTAAAGCCCATAATTAAAACGTCGGCAGTAACTTCAAAATCTCTCTCATTTCTTTCTTTTTCTTTTGTTCTTATTTTTCTTTGTTGACAAATTGTATGAAATTGAATGAAAGTATGGTAGTATTGTTAAGAGAATAAGCGTCTTTATGTGAGAGCATTAGGAAAAACGTCCGCAAAATAAAATTGATTTTATTTCTCGACCGCATTCTCTGGCATAATTTTATGTCAAACTGTATGAAAAACATCGTTCAGCCCCAGTTCTGTTTCATCATTAAAGGCTCAGTTAGCCGGGAGTAACAGTAACAGTAACCTTATCGTAAAAAAGTAAGACCAATCTATTTCTTACAGATTGAGACGTAACATCTTACTGCTAACTATAATCGTTCTAATTGCTTTACATACAGCAAAATGAATCAGCTGATTTGCAACGTTACTGTTACTCCCGGCTAACTGAGCCTTTAATGGGAATTAAAAGTTCTCATAAACAACGAGAGAACGATGCATTGTTACGCTCTTTGTTTTTGCTTCTTTCCCTTTTGTCTTCCCGCCCGCATCATGCATTTTTTTCAAAAATATTTTAGTTTTCCTTGAGATGCGCATTCTATATGATTTATATTCTTTGTAAAAGGTCATGTAATGACTGGATTATGGTGTGTTGTATTCTGCATAGCATTCTTCAAAGTTTAAAAGACGATGAAAGCACCACTGAAATTAAACAAATAAAAATTATTCTAAAAATAGAGAAAGAAACTGTCATTAAATTCACAAAACAGCCTGACCATTTAAACATTAATAAAAAAAGCTTATAGGTATAAATCACAAAAAATAAACTGTCAATTTTAATTCACAGGACAGAAAGTTATATAAAATTAAAAGGCAACATTAAAGTTATTTAAACTTATGCTTGAGCTCTTCCATTGCTAGTCTTTCTTTCATTTCTAGCTCAAGTAATTTTAATTTTTCATTACTAGAAAACTCCTTTTTTTAACTTTTCATTACTATAAATCTCCTTTTCTTTTAAGTTAACTTCTATCTCTTTTACAACTACTTCCCTCTCCCTAATAACCATTTCTCTTTCCTTCTTTGCAAGCTCTTGATCCAATTTTTGCTTTTTTATAGCTACCATCTCTGATTGGATCTGCATGATGTCGGACACGGCGGTTCTAGAATAAATACCTTTACGGCTCGTGGAAGGTAAAATTTCACAATCAATTGGTGAGCCCTCTGCCGCTATTGAGGTCTCATTAGTTTCGATGTCAGTTATGTCGTAGTTCTCTGTTATGTTATTGATTGTCTGTAAGGTCTCTTCAACGACATCTTCTTCAATAATTCTGCTTCCAAAAACTTGATCAAACTCGTCAAAAAACTGGACATTTTAAGTAGAGTATCTAAAAAGAAAATCGATTTGGTATCAATAAAAATATAAAATTTCAAAAACTTACTTTTTACAGTGTTCTCACCCATACTGCCAGCGCCTGTTGAACCTTCCCAAGCTTTAGCTTTATTGTAACTTACACGCATGTTCCGTACTTTTGAGTGCAGAAGTGTCCACTCAATAGCAACACCTTTTTCCGCCGCGAAGCGCCTATAATATGATTGTGCTGCTGGTCTCTAAATTTTATAATTTTAATGCTTTTAGATGATTTAGCTAAATTCTTACACATGAACAAACCTCAACATCAAGATTGTCCATTAAAAAGTCAACAAGCGCATTTTCTTCGGTCACAGACCACCTCCTTGTGGGATTTTTTCTAACCCGCTTTGGCTTTATCTGTAACATCAGTTAATCAATGTTTTTCTTTTTTTGTGCATAAAAACTTACCGATATAGATTATTTTACTTCCATTTTATAAATTTGTATAACTTCCCTGCTTTTTTATATTATTTACTAATTAAATTAATGGTTTAGAAGTTTGCAAAATTATTTCAAAACAGAGGAATAACAAAATACAAAACGGTCAACAAATAACAGCTGACACTGAACATACTACATAGTACACATGAAAAAAAGACCATCTCAGTTTGTATTATCGTAAAATATATAAACATGAAAAATACCAACAACATATTTACAACTGTGGTAAAGTTGTAGTACATACGATAAATACAACGCAATAGTACACCATGTGAATTCCCTATATATGTTTATGTCTACCCATACAAAAGTAATCTCTTACAGTATCTTGTTTACCACAAATTACATCATCGGATATTATTAAAAGTCTGATAGTGTGAATGCACGTGTTATGAAAATGACAAGTATTATGAAAAAAAGTTTGACTCCCATACAACTTCACGTTTTTTAAAATGTTAAATTAGATTTTTTGACAGTCGCAACAAAACTCATTAGATTTCTATCTCACAAACTATTATGGAATACGTAAGAGTTGTGAGATAGTTAAAACTAGCCTTATGAATGATCGAATTAATGTTAGTCGTTAGAGAAAGGGATTTAATTATTTTATTCAATTAGATTGTTTTTATAAAATAGATCAAAAAGCTGACCGAAAGCAGACATAAAACAGATTAAAAGCAGATCGAAATCAGATCAAAAGCAGATATGAAGCAGATCAATAATAGTTAAATAAACTAAGCAAATTATTATTAGAAATACTGATGATGAAAATAAAGAAATCTAAAATTGTAGATAGCACACTATTAGCAAATTCAAT
The DNA here is from genome assembly GCA_963931875.1 of Pollenia griseotomentosa. NCBI lineage: Eukaryota > Metazoa > Arthropoda > Insecta > Diptera > Polleniidae > Pollenia > Pollenia griseotomentosa. Next base: position 5,870,208 of record OZ007565.1, on the reverse strand, counting down.
AAGAACGCTAATTGTTGGACCATCAAACTGTGGTAAGACTAACGTAATGATTAGACTTAAGCTGGGATCACACGATTGCCGCAAATGCACCAATATGACACAATTTTTATTGTGCTTCATTGACGCACAATAATGAAATTGGACCAATAAAATATTCTGATATCACACGATTGCCCTGTTTTAAACAAATTTAATTGCCGCTAGTTGGTACAAAGCGAAATGGTTACAACAATTGCCGCAGCACAGTCACACGATTGTTCTTACTTGACAACAGCGAAAACAGCTGTTGTGGTAAGTTTTTTATTTGTTTGAAAGTTCTTGTTGGTTTGTTAATTAAATTAAAATTAAATATGTATCATATATGTATGTATGTACTTAAACAAATTTTTGTTGAATAGTTTTATTTCAATTTTTTAAGAAATTCCAAAAATTAAGTCTGTTCAACAATTTCGTATGTTAAGGTTCGCATAGAAATGCCTTAAATAAAAATATTCGCACTGAACAGCTAAATATGCCTATGAGCATACATACATATTTTGTTAATAGCAATAATTAAAATGCCTAATAAATAAATATTTATCTTCATTACCTACTAAAAGAAACACAAAAAGTAAATTTATTAAAAAAGGCAAATATTGGTGCGTATTGTGTTGTTTGATTGCCGCACAAGAACACAATAAATATTGGTGCATTTTTGTTATTTTTATTGCCGCGCGGTTGCATAGCAAACAGTCACACGATTGCCGCACCAGGGTTGTATTTGATTGGTAAAAGTAAGCACAATATTGTCCTTGATTGGTACATGAGCCAATTGGTTGTGTAGTCACACGATTGGGGTATTAAAAAGTATGAAAATTGGTGCATTGCGGCAATCGTGTGATCCCAGCTTTATAGAAAGTCCTAATGGTCTTTGTTTCAAAAACATAACATATATTCAAAATCTTTATATCAACCGAAATATTGTTATTTAAGAAAACTTATTATAAAAGATTTAAATCTATTTACATTCTCGGAAAATGAAAAAGTTTTAGGTCCAGCTAAATCAATTCTACACTCTGTAATAATATCCGATGATGTAATTTGTGGTAAACAAGATACTGTAAGAGATTACTTTTGTATGGGTAGACATAAACATATAGATTGTTTCTATTTATGTCAAACATTTACGAAAATTCCTAAACATTTGATATGTGATAATGCAAATATGACTATAATATTTTAACAAGATGAAATTAATTACTTTCAATTATTTAAGCTTGAGGTCTTTTTATTTAAACAGTTTATAACAATTTTGAAGGATTGTTGGAAAGATAATATCTCCGTGAACATAACAAAGTAGTTAACAAAGGAAATCTTGTTTCACTCAAAAGAAAGAGAGCAACAAAATATGTCTCTCTTATCCTCATTAAAATTGTGTATTTCTGGCTGAGCAGAACTAAACTTAGGTGCGGCCAAGTTAAAAAAGCGAAATATTGTGAATAGATATGGTAACTTTAGCCATTTTATAGAGAATAATATCTTCTTCTTGTTTTCGGTGTATGGGAGAGTATTTCGGCTTTTAACAAGATAACAAAGTAAAACCGGAAATGATATTTATAAAATAATAAATAATTAAAATATTGCGACAAACTATTAGAAAACTAATATATAGCATTTTCAGTTTAAATTAAACCTTTTTCAAAATAAATGAAACCTTTTTCAAAATGAACGAAACCTTTTTCAAAATGAACGAAACCTTTTTCAGAATAAACGAAACCTTTTTCAAAATAAATTAAACTTTATTCAAATTGAATTTAACATTTTTCAAATTAAATTAAACCAGTTTTAAAATTTAATAGAAAACAAAAGAAAAAAAATAAAACATATTAAACATATTCATTTTGAATTAATATTTGTTAAAATTAAAGAAGAATTTGTCCACTGACCGCTTTAGGAATTATCATGATCATATCCATAACATAGTTCGCACAATCATTTTGATTAATTTGTGCGACACTTTCCTCAATTACACTTACTATGTTATGCTCTGTGGTAATGTTACTTAATAATGATCGGACGTGGAATTTCATCTTAGAAAATGCTTTCTCTATCGGGTTCAGCATAGGAGAATAAGGTGGTAAAAATTTAAGTGTACAGTCACTATTATCCACCATATTTCGAATTTCCTGAGTTTTATGGATTCTGGCATTATCCATAATTAACTCATTCAACTTTTGACTTTGAATGTTCAATTAATACTATTACTTTTATAATATATATATTCAATTGCATTGACCCCTATCAAGTAAAGAAATTAATCCAACCGTTATCAGACACCAACAACAATAGGTCATTTACAGTAATCGGTTAAAACAAATATTTGCAAATCAAAAAAAAAAATACAAAAAAATATGATTAACCTACAAATTTTAAAACTGGTTTAATTTAATTTGAAAAATGTTTAATTCAATTTGAATAAAGTTTAATTAATTTTGAAAAAGGTTTCGTTTATTTTGAAAAAGGTTTCGTTCATTTTGAAAAAGGTTTCATTTATTTTGAAAAAGGTTTCGTTCATTTTGAAAAAGGTTTCATTTATTTGAAAAAGGTTTCGTTCATTTTGAAAAAGGTTTCATTTATTTTGAAAAAGGTTTAATTTAAACTGAAAATGCTATATTTAAATTAGTTTACAAATGTTTGTGTTGGATTCCTTAAAAATATATATTTTATGTTTAAAAAAAAATAAATTTCTATTAAACTTCACTCATAAATTTCTATTGAATTCACTCATTTTTTCTATTGGCTAAGGGGCCAAAATAAGGACATCCTCCGAATGTTGGCTATATGTGGCGTATAGCTAAGTACTTAAGCTTCATTTTGGTATACACTTTATTTCAAACTTAAGTTTTTTTTAGAACAAAGTTTGAAAAATTAAATTTTTATTGAACTTCACTCATTTTTTTCTTTTGGCTTAGGGGCCAAAATAAGGACATCCTCCGAAGGTTGGCTATATGTGGCGTATAGTTAGGTTCCATTGGCAGCCGTGATCAAGCACAGCTCACGTGAGTCCATTAATTAGTTCCCGTTGTGTTACCATGTCACACCGTCTCCCATGGGTCCTATGTTGTCTGGCTGCTAGTGTTCCCACGCAGCCATCCTGTCGATTCAGTAAAGGAGTGGATCCTGTTTACATCAACATCAGAGAGACAAGTTTTGTCCCCAAGGGCTCTTCGACCAAACATTTCTAGTCTTAGATCTCCGAAAGCCGGGCAATTACAGAGAAGATGTTCCGTTGACTCTTCCTCCTCCTCGTCGCCGCAACTTCTACAAAGGTCATTGTAAGGGAGCCCCAGCCTCTGGGCGTGCCTCCCAATGGGCCAGTGGCCAGTTATAACCGCAATCAGGTTTCTTAGATGATGTCTGGACAGCTGTAGTGCCCGCCGTGTCCTTTTTTCATCTATGACGGGCCAGATTTTCCTGGTTTCCCCACAGGTAGTTTCATCGTGCCACCTCCGACTGGCGATAAAATGAAACTTGTGCGCTATAAGTTGCTTGCTCCTTGGGAGCGAAGCACCTACATTATATGTTGAACCGTCTCGGTTCAAGGTGGTGCCTGCATGCGCGAAAGAATCCGCCATGCAGTTCCCCAGTATGTCCCCGTATCCGGGGACCCAATTAAGGGTGACCAGTGAATGTCTCGCTATCTCATCCAGAGACATCCGGCATTCTCGGACAATTCTCGATGTGATGAACACATTCTCCAGGGATCTTATGGCCGCCTTGCTATCGGTAATAATGTGAATATCCCTTCCAGATATTTCACCGTATCGGATGCGTCTCGCGGCTGTGTGGATGGCCATTATCTCGGCCTGGATGACACTGCAGTGGTCCGGCAGCCTCATAGGAATGCTCCAGTTTAGCTGCTCGGAGTATATGCCAGAACCGACACCATACAGTGTTTTAGACCCGTCCGTGAAGATTTGAATCGCATTCGCGGGAATTTGTAGGTTATCATAGTGGACCACGTTATCCAAAATGCTTACCGTGAAGCCAGGATCAAAGATCGGCCCGGGTGTGACATAATCAACATCCATGTGCCAATTAATTTCGTTCAGAATATTAGCATGTCCGATATTGAAATCCCTCCATGCTCCGGTGGCCCTTAGTCTTACCGCCGCGTTCGCAGCCAGCCTTTTAGCCAAAATGTCTGGTGGTAACCAGTTTAAAATCGTAAACAATACCTTAGAGGGGGTTGTTCTAATGGCACCTGTTACCGCTATCGCCACCATTCTCATTGTACGTTCAAACCCAGTTTGATGACTCTTCACCTTGAGCGCCGGCCACCAAACAACTGCCCCGTAGAATAGAATGGGTTTAATGACACATTCGTATAGCCAGTATACATTCCTCGGGTTAATTCCCCAGTTAAGACCAATGGCCCTCTTGCAGCAATACAGTGCAGTTGCCGCCTTATTAGTCCTGGAAATGGTGTTCATCCTCCAGTTCAGTTTGCTGTCCAATATTAGCCCAAGATACTTGGCGCTGTCAGACATTCCCAGTGAGACCCCCTTTATCCTCGGGGTATCAAATTTAGGAATTTTGTATCTCCTTGTGAAAAGTACCAGTTCCGTTTTCGCAGGATTTACATCCAGTCCACATCCCTGGCACCATTTTGTTAGGACGTCCAATGCGGACTCCATTAGTTCAGACAATAGTCTGGGATCTTTACCCAGAGCCACAACTGCAACGTCGTCCGCATATGCAACCGTTCTGCAGCACGTCCTTTCCATGGCCCTGAGTAGGGTATTCATATTCAGATTCCAAAGTAATGGTGAGAGTGCACCACCTTGCGGGGTGCCCCTAGTCGCAACCTTGGAGATGTTCGAGGCGCCTAAGTTGGATTCGATACGCCTGAAGTGCAAGATGCTGATGACAAATTGAATAATCGCCGGGTCGATTTCCAAATGTCTCATTGCGTTAATAACCGATTCAGGTCTAACGTTGTTGAAAGCGCCCTCAATATCCAGGAATGCAACTAAAGCAAATTCCTTGTAGTGCAGGGATCTCTCTATGTGGCCCACCAATGAGTGAAGCGCAGTTTCAGTGGACCTTCCCTTCGTGTAGGCGTGCTGAGCCAGTGACAAGGAGTTGTGTCCCAATGATGATCTAATATGAATATCCAAAATCCTCTCCAGTGTTTTCAGTAGAAAGGAGGATAGACTAATTGGTCTAAAGTCTTTAGCCATAGTGTGAGATGTCTTCCCACTCTTGGGGATGAAGACGATTTTATATGTTGTCGAAGTTGATGGGACATGTGAGAGGCTCAGGCAGGCTCTAAATATTGCCAGGAGCCATGGCATCAATATTCCCAGGTTCTTTTGCAGGTCCGCTGGGATAATGCCATCCGGGCCTGGAGATTTAAAGGGATGGAAGCTTTTGACCGCCCATTCCACACGATGGCGAGTTATCGGAATATTAGAGATATCCCGAGTGCCACTAAATGTTCCTTTCCTAGGCACATTATCAGTGCTACCTGGGAAGTGTGTATTCATCAGGACCTCAAGGGTGTCCCGACTGTTTGTGGTCCAGGATCCGTCCATCTTCCGTATATACGATGGAATAGCTGGTTTAGAGGATAAAATCTTACGTAGCCGACTAGTCTCCGAGGAGTTTTCCACATCGCTGCAGAATTTCCTCCATGACTGTCTCTTGGCCTTCCTGATAAGATTTTTGAATCCATTTACTGAGGACTTGTAATTGTTCCAAACACCATTACGTTTTGCCTCATTAAAGAGTTTCCTGCTTTCTTTGCGTTTTTCAGCAATCTCCGCATTCCACCATATGGGCTTAGCTTTGCCCTTCCTGTCGATTCTTCTACAGGATTCGTTTGTTGCCTCAATTAAGACACCAGTCAGTGACTCCACTGCAAAGTCGAGCATGGACACACTGTCTATGAGAACCGGGCACATAGGCAGCTTGTCTCCGAGTACACTCGCATAGATAGACCAATTGGTCCTTCTTCTATTCGTGTAGGGTCTAGCTGAATCAGCTCTAAAAGAAAAATTTAAATCAATATACATGTGATCAGAGAAGGAACAGTCCTTTGACACGTTCCAATCGCTAATCAAATCCGAGAACTTATCACTAATAAGCGTAATATCAAGAACCTCCCTTCTGTTAGTCACAATAAAGGTGGGCTCACTACCCCTATTAACTACTGTTAGTTCATTTTCTACTATGAAGTCCAAAAGCGACTCACCCCGTGGATTGACATCCGAGCTTCCCCAGACGATATGATGTGCATTAGCATCAGCACATATTATTATAGGGATGTTGCGCCTGTTGGCATGCGACATCGCCTTCCTGGTTGTGGAGTTTGGGGGATTAGCACCCTGGTCATGTGCCATGTAGCAGCTCATAAACCAAACTGTTCTGGTTTTGCCTTCTACTGCGACAGTGCAGGTGTCCTTATCACTAAAATCAGAAAGAATGAAAGCTTTAAGGATGTTTTTGACCATTACACAAGCCCTGGTCTTACCTTGATCGGCTGCGTACAGAGTACTATAGCCGTCTAAACTGAGTCCGCAAACCCTGTCTTTATACAACAATGGTTCTTGGATACATACAAGCTCCTCCGTGCCTGAAGCCAATCGGAGGAGAAGGGCAGCTGACGCCGCTTTAGAGTGATGAAGGTTGATTTGTGTAACCTTCATCATAGCTCATCGCTATGGACGACTGTGACGTTGGCATCCTCTGGGTCGTCGTCCGATTCCAGTAGGATGTCCTCATCGTCCGCCACTTCCATCTTGCCAAAGAAGTCACCCACAAGCCCACTGACCGATTGAGTGTCTTCATTGGCCGATGACATAGCGGAATCGTCTTCCATATGCTCCGTTGATGCTGTTGATGTGGTGGTAGTCACCGGAGCTTGAGGCTTCCCTTTGTCATCACCTTTGTAGACTCGGAGGAAGATAGTTCCAAATCCATAGAATATCTTCCCCTGTGTCTTCCGAAGTGACGGCAGAGAGTCACTGTTTATTATAACAGTGGCCTTCCTGGACTCTTCAACAGAAACCCTGACTACTTTCCAGTCCTGTGTGGGTAGCTGGGGGTTACTGATCTGTATAATTTCCAGGATCTCCTTGGGGTCGGATGGCTCAGCGGGGATCTTGGCAATAGATCTGGGCCTTTGCGGTACATCGGCCAGAGGTATTGCCTCAATCTTAGCGCCCTGCCAAACTTCCCCCAGGGACTCCACGGCATCCTTGTACAGCAGCGCTGAACGCTCATCTGCACACGCTATCAGTTTAATGTGACCTTGATACCAGCCGGCATCTTCACATTGTGGTGGTGGTCCAGGGTTACCCCTTAAGACATTCAGGAACGCCCTACTAAGTGCGACGACAACCAGCTTCCAGTTCTTGGATGAAATGGTGCCGTCGCTGGCGTTTCGGTCAATGATCGCCAAAATGAGGTGGTCTTTAGCCACATCTTTGTACGACCTGTTTTGCGGCCGTTGAGGCGTATATTTGGACCGTTTAGTCCCAGGAAGTGTGTCCTCCCCTGACCGTTGCCGTTTAGGCGCTGCTTCGGTTGGCTTCCGTTCAGGATTGCCTTCCTCTGCAGAGGGAGATCCACGTTTTAAACCCTCAATATGGGTTTTTGACCACTGGAGAGAGGTTTTCTCCTGCTCAGTGAGTTCACCAACCGGTTTTCCACCAAGTCGGCTAATGATTTTGTAGGCGGAGCGCCTTGTTGTAAAGGCCCGTTTGGATGCATTTATGTGCCTTTGGGGTTTATTGATAAGTGCCGTTGAGGCTGAGGGAGGTGCATCAGAGGGCATCGAATCTTTCTTCGTGTGCTCTCTTTGCACAGGTTTCGCCACATTGGAAACTGGATTTCTGGCAGACTGAGTCTGTACCGTCAAGCCAGCACCAGAGGAAGGGGTTTTGACGGGGTTTTCTCCCGTCCGGACTTGGGAAGCCTTAGATGTACCTGGTTTCGAAGAACCCTGTACCAAGCTTGGTTTACGACCGCCTGAAGGCTTAGTCGTGACGAGTTTTTGCGCACTAGTAGCTAACCGTCTAGCAGAGCCTGGCGCAACCTCCTTGCTAGACGAGGTCTCAGTAGCATTCAACTTACTACAGCCTGATACCGACGCTGTAGTAGTAGGGTCTCCGGGGATTATGAAGCCCTTTGCCGGATACTTAGGGCATGAATTTTCGGACATTTCTGGGGGGAGGGGTGAATTTGGGTTGCATTTTATGCCTACCTGCTAGGCGAAAGGAAACCTGCCGCTCCTCTGGAGACAGACGCAGACCATCAGCCGCTCAATATGAGAACAGACGCTGATGGATTTTATTGCGGACCGACAGCCTTCACAAGGCCCAACATTTGACCGTAAAAGGCCAGCGGACGCATAGTCATTAGCCGCTCCAACTAGGAGAAACAGACGCTAATAGACAGGGGGGGGGGGTAGTTCTTGGTTTGTACTCGGTTTAGACCCTTCTGGCATGGGAGGCCCTACCGGTCTTGACTGACGTCACTACCGCCAGCATGACTCTAAACGTCCTTGTACTTAAGCCCTCGCATCGCGGCAAGATGACTACCCATTTCACTAATTTTTTTCTTTTGGCTTAGGGGCCAAAATAAGGACATCCTCCGAAGGTTGGCTACATGTGGCGTATAGCTAAGTACTTGAACTTCATTTTGGTATACAATTTATTTCAAACTTAAGGTTTTTTTAGAACAAAGTTTGAAAAATAAAATTTTTATTGAACTTCACTCATTTTTTTCTTTTGGCTTAGGGGCCAAAATAAGGACATCCTCCGAAGGTTGGCTATATGTGGCGTATAGCTAAGTACTTGGTATACAATTTATTTCAAACTTAAGTTTTTTTTAGAACAAAGTTTGAAAAATTAAATTTTTATTGAGCTTCACTCATTTCTTTCTTTTGGCTTAGGGGCCAAAATAAGGACATCCTCCGAAGGTTGACTATATGTGGCGTATAGCTAAGTACTTAAGCTTCATTTTGGTATACAATTTATTTCAAACTTAAGGTTTTTTTAGAACAAAGTTTGAAAAATAAAATTTTTATTGAACTTCACTCATTTTTTTCTTTTGGCTTAGGGGCCAAAATAAGGACATCCTCCGAAGGTTGGCTATATGTGGCGTTTAGCTAATTACTTAAGCTTCATTTTGGTATACAATTTATTTAAAACTTAAGTTTTTTTTAGAACAAAGTTTGAAAAATTAAATTTTTATTGAACTTCACTCATTTTTTTCTTTTGGCTTAGGGGCCAAAGTAAGGACATTCTCTGAAGGTTGGCTATATGTGGCATACAGCTAAGTACTTAAGCTTCATTTTGGTATACAATTTATTTCAAACTCAAGTTTTTTTTAGAGCAAAGTTTGAAAAATTAAATTTTTATTGAACTTCACTAATTTTTTCTTTTGGCTTAGGGGCCAAAATAAGGACATCCTCTGAAAGTTGGCTATATGTGGCGTATAGCTAAGTACTTAAGCTTCATTTTGGTATACAATTTATTTCAAACTCAAGTTTTTTTTAGAACAAAGTTTGAAAAATTAAATTTTTATGGAACTTCACTCATTTTTTTCTTTTGGCTTAGGGGCTAAAATAAGGACATCCTCCGAAGGTTGGTTATATGTGGCGTATAGCTAAGTACTTGGTATACAATTTATTTCAAACTTAAGTTTTTTTTAGAACAAAGTTTGAAAAATTAAATTTTTATTGAACTTCACTCATTTTTTTCTTTTGGCTTAGGGGCTAAAATAAGGACATCCTCCGAAGGTTGGCTATATGTGGCGTATAGCTAAGTACTTAAGCTTCATTTTGGTATACAATTTATTTCAAACTTAAGGTTTTTTTAGAACAAAGTTTGAAAAATTAAAATTTTATTGAACTTCACTCATTTTTTTCTTTTGGCTTAGGGGCTAAAATAAGGACATCCTCCGAAGGTTGGCTATATGTGGCGTATAGCTAAGTACTTGTTATACAATTTATTTCAAACTTAAGTTTTTTTTAGAACAAAGTTTGAAAAATTAAATTTTTATTGAACTTCACTCATTTTTTTCTTTTGGCTTAGGGGACAAAATAAGGACATCCTCTAAAAGTAGGCTATATGTGGCGTATAGCTAAGTACTTAAGCTTCATTTTGGTATACAATTTATTTCAAACTTAAGTTTTTTTTAGAACAAAGTTTGAAATATTAAATTTTTATTGAACTTCACTCATTTTTTTCCTTTGGCTTAGGGGCCAAAATAAGGACATCCTCCGAAGGTTGGCTATATGTGGCGTATAGCTAAGTACTTAAGCTTCATTTTGGTATACAATTTATTTCAAACTTAAAGTTTTTTTAGAACAAAGTTTGAAAAATTAAATTTTTATTGAACTTCACTCATTTTTTTCTTTTGGCTTAGGGGCCAAAATAAGGACATCCTCCGAAGGTTGGCTATATGTGGCGTTTAGCTAATTACTTAAGCTTCATTTTGGTATACAATTTATTTAAAACTTAAGTTTTTTTTAGAACAAAGTTTGAAAAATTTAATTTTTATTGAACTTCACTCATTTTTTTCTTTTGGCTTAGGGGCCAAAGTAAGGACATTCTCTGAAGGTTGGCTATATGTGGCATACAGCTAAGTACTTAAGCTTCATTTTGGTATACAATTTATTTCAAACTCAAGTTTTTTTTAGAGCAAAGTTTGAAAAATTAAATTTTTATTGAACTTCACTAATTTTTTCTTTTGGCTTAGGGGCCAAAATAAGGACATCCTCTGAAAGTTGGCTATATGTGGCGTATAGCTAAGTACTTAAGCTTCATTTTGGTATACAATTTATTTCAAACTTAAGTTTTTTTTAGAACAAAGTTTGAAAAATTAAATTTTTATGGAACTTCACTCATTTTTTTCTTTTGGCTTAGGGGCTAAAATAAGGACATCCTCCGAAGGTTGGTTATATGTGGCGTATAGCTAAGTACTTGGTATACAATTTATTTCAAACTTAAGTTTTTTTTAGAACAAAGTTTGAAAAATTAAATTTTTATTGAACTTCACTCATTTTTTTCTTTTGGCTTAGGGGCTAAAATAAGGACATCCTCCGAAGGTTGGCTATATGTGGCGTATAGCTAAGTACTTAAGCTTCATTTTGGTATACAATTTATTTCAAACTTAAGGTTTTTTTAGAACAAAGTTTGAAAAATTTAAATTTTATTGAACTTCACTCATTTTTTTCTTTTGGCTTAGGGGCTAAAATAAGGACATCCTCCGAAGGTTGGCTATATGTGGCGTATAGCTAAGTACTTGTTATACAATTTATTTCAAACTTAAGTTTTTTTTAGAACAAAGTTTGAAAAATTAAATTTTTATTGAACTTCACTCATTTTTTTCTTTTGGCTTAGGGGACAAAATAAGGACATCCTCTAAAAGTAGGCTATATGTGGCGTATAGCTAAGTACTTAAGCTTCATTTTGGTATACAATTTATTTCAAACTTAAGTTTTTTTTAGAACAAAGTTTGAAAAATTAAATTTTTATTGAACTTCACTCATTTTTTTCCTTTGGCTTAGGGGCCAAAATAAGGACATCCTCCGAAGGTTGGCTATATGTGGCGTATAGCTAAGTACTTAAGCTTCATTTTGGTATACAATTTAATTCAAACTTAAAGTTTTTTTAGAACAAAGTTTGAAAAATTAAATTTTTATTGAACTTCACTCATTTTTTTCTTTTGGCTTAGGGGCCAAAATAAGGACATCCTCCGAAGGTTGGCTATATGTGGCGTATAGCTAAGTACTTAAGCTTCATTTTGGTATACAATTTATTTCAAACTTAAGGTTTTTATAGAACAAAGTTTGAAAAATTAAATTTTTATTGAACTTCACTCATTTTTTTCTTTTGGCTTAGGGGCCAAAATAAGGACATCCTCCGAAGGTTGGCTATATGTGGCGTATAGCTAAGTACTTAAGCTTCATTTTGGTATACAATTTATTTCAAACTTAAGGTTTTTATAGAACAAAGTTTGAAAAATTAAATTTTTATTGAACTTCACTCATTTTTTTCTTTTGGCTTAGGGGCCAAAATAAGGACATCCTCCGAAGGTTGGCTATATGTGGCGTATAGCTAAGTACTTGGTATACAATTTATTTCAAACTTAAGTTTTTTTTAGAACAAAGTTTGAAAAATTAAATTTTTATTGAGCTTCACTCATTTCTTTCTTTTGGCTTAGGGGCCAAAATAAGGACATCCTCCGAAGGTTGGCTATATGTGGCGTATAGCTAAGTACTTAAGCTTCATTTTGGTATACAATTTATTTCAAACTTAAGGTTTTTTTAGAACAAAGTTTGAAAAATTAAATTTTTATTGAGCTTCACTCATTTCTTTCTTTTGGCTTAGGGGCCAAAATAAGGACATCCTCCGAAGGTTGGCTATATGTGGCGTATAGCTAAGTACTTAAGCTTCATTTTGGTATACAATTTATTTCAAACTTAAGTTTTTTTTAGAACAAAGTTTGAAAAATTAAATTTTTATTGAGCTTCACTCATTTCTTTCTTTTGGCTTAGGGGCCAAAATAAGGACATCCTCCGAAGGTTGGCTATATGTGGCGTATAGCTAAGTACTTAAGCTTCATTTTGGTATACAATTTATTTCAAACTTAAGTTTTTTTTAGAACAAAGTTTGAAAAATTAAATTTTTATTGAGCTTCACTCATTTCTTTCTTTTGGCTTAGGGGCCAAAATAAGGACATCCTCCGAAGGTTGGCTATATGTGGCGTATAGCTAAGTACTTAAGCTTCATTTTGGTATACAATTTATTTCAAACTTAAGGTTTTTATAGAACAAAGTTTGAAAAATTAAATTTTTATTGAACTTCACTCATTTTTTTCTTTTGGCTTAGGGGCCAAAATAAGGACATCCTCCGAAGGTTGGCTATATATGGCGTATAGCTAAGTACTTGGTATACAATTTATTTCAAACTTAAGTTTTTTTTAGAACAAAGTTTGAAAAATTAAATTTTTATTGAGCTTCACTCATTTCTTTCTTTTGGCTTAGGGGCCAAAATAAGGACATCCTCCGAAGGTTGGCTATATGTGGCGTATAGCTAAGTACTTGGTATACAATTTATTTCAAACTTAAGTTTTTTTTAGAACAAAGTTTGAAAAATTAAATTTTTATTGAGCTTCACTCATTTCTTTCTTTTGGCTTAGGGGCCAAAATAAGGACATCCTCCGAAGGTTGGCTATATGTGGCGTATAGCTAAGTACTTAAGCTTCATTTTGGTATACAATTTATTTCAAACTTAAGGTTTTTTTAGAACAAAGTTTGAAAAATTAAATTTTTATTGAGCTTCACTCATTTCTTTCTTTTGGCTTAGGGGCCAAAATAAGGACATCCTCCGAAGGTTGGCTATATGTGGCGTATAGCTAAGTACTTAAGCTTCATTTTGGTATACAATTTATTTCAAACTTAAGGTTTTTTTAGAACAAAGTTTGAAAAATTAAATTTTTATTGAGCTTCACTCATTTCTTTCTTTTGGCTTAGGGGCCAAAATAAGGACATCCTCCGAAGGTTGGCTATATGTGGCGTATAGCTAAGTACTTAAGCTTCATTTTGGTATACAATTTATTTCAAACTTAAGTTTTTTTTAGAACAAAGTTTGAAAAATTAAATTTTTATTGAGCTTCACTCATTTCTTTCTTTTGGCTTAGGGGCCAAAATAAGGACATCCTCCGAAGGTTGGCTATATGTGGCGTATAGCTAAGTACTTAAGCTTCATTTTGGTATACAATTTATTTCAAACTTAAGTTTTTTTTAGAACAAAGTTTGAAAAATTAAATTTTTATTGAGCTTCACTCATTTCTTTCTTTTGGCTTAGGGGCCAAAATAAGGACATCCTCCGAAGGTTGGCTATATGTGGCGTATAGCTAAGTACTTGGTATACAATTTATTTCAAACTTAAGTTTTTTTTAGAACAAAGTTTGAAAAATTAAATTTTTATTGAGCTTCACTCATTTCTTTCTTTTGGCTTAGGGGCCAAAATAAGGACATCCTCCGAAGGTTGGCTATATGTGGCGTATAGCTAAGTACTTAAGCTTCATTTTGGTATACAATTTATTTCAAACTTAAGGTTTTTTTAGAACAAAGTTTGAAAAATTAAATTTTTATTGAGCTTCACTCATTTCTTTCTTTTGGCTTAGGGGCCAAAATAAGGACATCCTCCGAAGGTTGGCTATATGTGGCGTATAGCTAAGTACTTAAGCTTCATTTTGGTATACAATTTATTTCAAACTTAAGTTTTTTTTAGAACAAAGTTTGAAAAATTAAATTTTTATTGAGCTTCACTCATTTCTTTCTTTTGGCTTAGGGGCCAAAATAAGGACATCCTCCGAAGGTTGGCTACATGTGGCGTATAGCTAAGTACTTAAGCTTCATTTTGGTATACAATTTATTTCAAACTTAAGTTTTTTTTAGAACAAAGTTTGAAAAATTAAATTTTTATTGAGCTTCACTCATTTCTTTCTTTTGGCTTAGGGGCCAAAATAAGGACATCCTCCGAAGGTTGGCTATATGTGGCGTATAGCTAAGTACTTAAGCTTCATTTTGGTATACAATTTATTTCAAACTTAAGGTTTTTATAGAACAAAGTTTGAAAAATTAAATTTTTATTGAACTTCACTCATTTTTTTCTTTTGGCTTAGGGGCCAAAATAAGGACATCCTCCGAAGGTTGGCTATATGTGGCGTATAGCTAAGTACTTGGTATACAATTTATTTCAAACTTAAGTTTTTTTTAGAACAAAGTTTGAAAAATTAAATTTTTATTGAGCTTCACTCATTTCTTTCTTTTGGCTTAGGGGCCAAAATAAGGACATCCTCCGAAGGTTGGCTATATGTGGCGTATAGCTAAGTACTTAAGCTTCATTTTGGTATACAATTTATTTCAAACTTAAGGTTTTTTTAGAACAAAGTTTGAAAAATTAAATTTTTATTGAACTTCACTCATTTTTTTCTTCTGGCTTAGGGACCAAAATAAGACATCCTCCGAAGGTTGGCTATATGTGGCATATAGCTAAGTAAATTGGAAAACAAGAAGAAGATATGAAATGAAAAAAGTAGCGCAAACGCATAGTTTTCGAGTTATATACCTCTAAAGTTTTCATATATACAAACGATTTTACACTACATCTCTGAAGTATGTGGCCATTATTTATATAATTTTAAAGCTTTTATATATCCTTATATATGAACTAAAGCTTCGTACAGACCATGGTCAGATCTTACAATGTTGTCATTTTTCTAAAAATGATACCATTGTCAATTGCATTAATTTTACATATCTGCCAAATGAGCTTACAATGCTCACACAGTTGCAAGACATTTTTACGCAATTTTAATGACAACATTGTAAGATCTGACCATCGACTGTACGAAGCTTAAATCTTTATGTAAATTTGTCGCTTTATTACAAAAAAAAAATAACAGTCGCAAATTATGGACAGGGTTCGGAAAAACTCTTTTTTACAATATAGTTGTTTTTACATAATATTCGCTTCACAAATTGCTAGTTAACATAATTTTTTAAATTAATCATTATTTTTGCATAGATTTCCGCACAACCCAAGAGGTACTATGCTATTTGCGTTGCCAATTATTTTTCATGGCTGGCTTCCCCAATAGGCCTACATGCCATTATATTCTTATATTAACTTAAATTTACTTTGGTATATATCACAGAATCGACTTAAAATCTTATCCAACGTTAAGTAACAATATTTTTACAATGATAATTTATTTTGTTCAATTATTTTACAAACGTTAGAGTTTCTTCTACAATGTTTATGTGTACAATTTCTACATACGTAAAAACCGCAATCTTTACATACATAAACATATCCTTTTCACTCTTAAGGCAACCACAATGGCAACAAAATCTTGTTCTATCGCCCTGATATTTTAGTAACAATATCTTCATTTCCTTTCTAAACTCTTCGGGCTCATACAAATTTTTTAATGACAGATTTTTAAGTATTTTTAATGCATACATTAAAACGAAAATTCCACAATTTGAGCCGTCTTGTTGTGTTTTCCTTTCTGTAATTTCTTGATACTTCCACAAATATGTACTAGTTCCGAACTCAGTTTTGAAGGTATTATTTCTTTACCTACATTTTGAGATAAAAATGAATTAACATGCATAAATTCATATGTAGAAAACTTAAGTGCACAAAGTGTAAAGTGACTAGATTTTAAAATTGGAACAAATAACAAATTTGGTTTATTTTGTATTAATATATTTATCTTGTCAACGTTTATTTTATCAAATTGACAAGGCATACAATAACAATTACTAGTTTTATTTTCTTTCATATTTCCTAAAAGACAAGCATCTAGCACAAAGTTTGTCAACCAATTTCCTTTGTTTAATGAATTCCAATCGCAATCTTCCAAATAATCATAAAATCCAATTTCTATTGGATTATATATATTATTAACTTCGCAAAATAATAAATCTAGCTTAAAGAGAAAAAATGTGTCTTTTGATTCTTCCATCAGTAATGATTTAGCAACTGGTGTTACTGATTTCGATTTATGTTTTTGTATAGCAGTAAGTTTTTTTAATGCCTTAGACTCCAGCATAATTTTTGGCTTAATTAATTTTTGTTTTTTAACATTTTTTTTGTTCCATTCTTCAACTGGCTCAATATGTAAAGGTGATATTGAATAAGAGTGTTCTTTGTTTTCAATTTCAACACTCAAATCCTTTTTATCGGTGGGTGTAAAACTAGTATAGGTATGATTTTTTTTTATATTTTCAACACTCAAATCTTTTTTATCGATGGGTGTTAAATTAGTATAAGAACGTTTTTTTTATAAATTCAACACTTAAATCTTTTTTGTCGATAGGTGTTGAAGTAGTATAGGAATGTTCTTTTTCAACCTTTTATTATTTACTTCTTCATTCAAATGATTAACGTTTGAAGTTAGTATAGCTTCGATTTCTTCGGAAACTGATCCAAACATATTATAGTTGTATCGCAATTCCTTTAATGAACTAAGGTAGTCAATTCCCATTATTTTTACAAAAACATCTGCTCTAACAGATTTTTCTTGCAATATTATATGCTTTTGTAAAAAGTAGGAAAATTCATTGTTATGTTCGTCCACATAACAATAAAAGAACAATATTTGTTTAATATAAAGATGTACATGTCATCATTTCGATATTCATTCAAAATATTTCCTTTATTAATAACTTTTACATTATTTTCAATTTCACAGTAAATGGAAAAGAACATTTTTCAAAAAGGACTATTTGATGAAATAGATTATAATGGATCTATATGCTCATCATCACGAAGGTGGTATTCCTTGCCTATGTTTTCATCAACAAATTCTGTTAAAAAATCATGCAATATTTTAAAACTCCTCTCAAAATTAGGAGACTTGTATGGCGTGAGTAAAACTATAAAAATAAGTTTAAACCATTGTTGACATTCTTCAATAGTCGTTAAGCTAAAAGCAGCTATTAATGAATTCTTTAACAAGGGCCTTAAGATATGATTTTTACCCAATTTAGCGTTAAAGTCTTTACACATTATATGAATATAGTGGCATTTAAACCACTGCAATAAAACAAATTTAGGTTTGGAATTTGGATTAAGTTTTAGGTTATTTAAGAATGAGGCGCAAGCATTTAGGTATTCTAGCAAAGTTTGATTATTAAAACTTTTTAATACCGCTCCATATAATGCGGCACTAACATCAGTGCAAACTCTTTTACAAAAAGACCATTTAAACTGATATTTTACTTTGTTTTCTTTTAGAAATAGTTTTAAGGCATCCAAAAAACCGGTAATTGCATCACGTGTGTGCCGGGATAAAATTGCCTCCGCAATAGGGATGATTTTTTTTAATCTGCAATTTTGCAGAACTAATTTCGGCACATTCTAAATGCCTAACACTTTCACCTGAAGCATCTAAATGTAATGTTAACTTACAATCTTCGAGAATTTTTGTATTATTTGAAATGGTCTCATGTGTAAATTTTTCCAATGTATACACTACAAAAGGTGTAGCAACCATATGTATATAACTCTTATATGGACCTCTTTTCATCAAAACAAGAGAAACAAATGGATCTGGATGATAATAAAAGTTTAAATTTCCTTCAGATTTTACTTTTCTTAATGCTTCCAACTTATGAATAGCTTGAAAATTGCCCTTTTCAGCAATATCATCAGCAGCATTTAATATTTGCTGCTTTCTAATTAAGTAGGCATTTTTATTCTTTAGTTTACTTTTCATAACATTTCGTTTTACTCCACGCATCTGACCTACATGCACTTCATTATCTGCATGTTTTAAATCTTTTGTTCTAAAAATAACAACAGCTCCATTAGGAGATATTTCAAAACGAAATGCGGTACAATCGTTAAATCTGCCATATGTATATAAAAACGTATTATCTTTAACACGTGTAACACAATAAAAACATAAAATACAAACATTAGTATACATTAAGTATTCTTCTCTTACTAAATCTTCAAGAAGTTTCTTTTTAGTAATTTTATCATCATTAAAATCTTTTAAAATATCTAAATTAATAGAAAATGAACAATTGAAAAATTTTTTTAAAGTTTCTTTTAGGTTCCAATTTCAAAAGATTTTGTTATTCGTGCTTAATTCCCAGTTTTTATTATTGATAAAAACACTTGAAATTTATTGTTGATGGGATAAGCTATTCCTATGCGCATTTCACTGGTTGCTTAGGCCAGATCATCAGGAAACTTCATCCATAAAGATTTTGGAAAAACTAAAGATATTAAACCAAATAAAACTGTTAAGCGTATAAGACTTATAGCAACAGTTCTACTTGTAACAATATCAAAGTTTAAACAAAACACATCAACAATAAACAGTGGGTTTATCTCATCTTACATTCCCCACTACAATTAGTTGAAATTCTCTCTGTTTTGTTTAAACTTTGATATTGTTACAAGTAGAACTGTTGCTATAAGTCTTATACGCTTAACAGTTTTATTTGGTTTAATATCTTTAGTTTTTCCAAAATCTTTATGGATGAAGTTTCCTGATGATCTGGCCTAAGCAACCAGTGAAATGCGCATAGGAATAGCTTATCCCATCAACAATAAATTTCAAGTGTTTTTATCAATAATAAAAACTGGGAATTAAGCACGAATAACAAAATCTTTTGAAATTAAAATTTTGTATTCCCAAAAATTGAAATTACTTTTTGATAAATTACTTTTAGGTTTTAAATTATTCGTTTCCCCACGCAATACTATTCAGTTACATTTTTCATCGGGGTTCGCTTCCTTTCTGTATTTTAGAAAGTTTGAAACATTTAATGAATCATTTGTAATTTCAAATGGGCTTAAAGTATGATCGCGATTATTACTTTGCACTTTCATTTTATTTGCAGAATCAAGCATATTAAAACAATTTTGCTTCTTGCAGTTTTCTATTTTATTTTTTTTCAATAATTGCACAGTCATTACTATTTCCTAATTTGTCATTCATTTTACTCAATTCATCTTTAATCATTTTAAAGTCAGATTTAAATTCGTCGACAAATTTTAATTTTTCACAAAAATCTTTACAAAAGTTTTTATAACAATTCATTGAAATCATTTCGATTTGATCTTTCAAGTTTTTTGTTGCTACATCATCTATATTGATTTCATTTTCCAAAAATTTTTGCTCCAACGAAGATATATTCTCTTCATTACAATTTTTATTTTGCAAAGTCTCATTTTCCAAAACTGTTTCGCCATTAAATAAAATTTCATTTCTTTCTTTATAATTGACATTCACGGCATCATAAGACATGCCTAGTTCAGATTTTTGAACCTTGCCACTTTTTAGCAAGTGTTTTGCCATACTACAGATGTTTCTTCTATTTTCTATATTATTTTGAATTTTATTGTATTTACTTTTTTTACTCAAAGCATTTAAAGAATTAATAATAATTTCAAATAATTCAAAATTTTTTATAGAAGAACTTATCTGCAATTCCTCTAAAAAAGGACATTTTATCAGTATGGACTTTAAATCACTTATACTATAATTATACCTACGCTTTTTCATTGCTTTGCCTAAATAATAAAGTAAGAAAACAAAAAATTATTAAGTTTTTTTAATTTGTAAATCAGTATTGTGGTTATTTTGTTGAACTATTTATGTTTTATTTATTTAGGTTTTTATTTTGTATTTTAAAAGTTAAATTGTTTTTTTTTTAAATTAACCCTTAAATGCGCATTGTATCTTTTAAGATACAACCAAAAAAAAAAATCTTACGGGTCCAATTTTGGTCCAAATTGAAAAAAAATATATTGAACGTACTTAAAACATTATAACCCATTTTTTAAAAATAGCCCTTTCGAGGAAATCTTCTGTACTTGCGATTTATTAACAGTTAAAGCTAAAAAATAGTTTTGTGCAAAAATAAAATAAAATTGAAAATTATATGTTACATAACATTAAGCGGAGATAAATTACGAATTTGAAAAAATTCAGTGAAGTGTTAAAATATATAATTAAGCGAAAAAAGTATTTACAAAAGCTTTTTGTTTCAAAATTTGGCTACAGGCCGTTATTTAATGGTTGTATCTTTAAAGATACATCGCGCATTCTTCTACAAATTTCACATTAATTTTTATTTGAATTATGTACTGCGTTGCGGTGCAAGTTCATTTATATTTTATGCTTTGAACAAGCAGGTTCTATGTTCAGCGTCTTGCTTTCATTACACTATTAATTTTTTTATAAAAAATAATAAATAATAATAATTTTTAAGTCATGTTAGGATTTAGAAAGGTTGATGGAGTCAATATGACTGATGAGCAAGTTTGTGAATTACTGTTCAATAGTGAAGCTACTGGAATGCTATTGATACAGGACGAAAACAATAAAGAAAGTGATACTGAGGATGAAATAGATATTGAAGGATTTATACATGATTCTTTTATACAAATGATAGCTGAAGATGATTATCAGGAAGTTCCGACAGCTTCAGATTTGGGCCGATATGAACCGTTAGATTTAACACCTTCTACTTCTTATTCAAATACTAAAACGACTTATGGTCCGACAAATATTTGGGCTTCTTTTTCTTCAGAATTTAGTAGAGTTGATATAAATCCCAAGTCATCGGAATTTCAAAGAATTTTATGGAAAAAGGGACATCTTCAATTTGATGCTAAGCCAGTTCAGTTTGGAGGCGATTGTGATCTTACAGACGATATAAAAGCATTACAAACTCCTTTTAAAGTTTGGTGCCATTTATTTCCACAATCATTGGAGGAAGAAATAGTAATGGAAACTATAAAATATGCTGGTGTTAACCAATCTTTTAATTTTACAGTGCCAGATCTACGCAAATTTATAGGAGTGCTCTTTTACATGACGTATTACAAACTTCCAAACGCCAGAGACTATTGGTCTGCAAACAACCACCGAAGTGTTCAAATAATACAAAGCCAAATGCCTATGAAACGCTTTGAAAAAATTCGGGAACTACTGCATTTTAACGACAAAAGCCAAATGCCTGATCGAAATGATCCCAATCGCGACAGGCTTTATCTAATTAGACCGGTTATCGATACCCTAAATAGAACTTTTTCTACCGTACCGAAACTGGACAGATTGAGTGTGGATGAGCAAATGTGCTCTACAAAAATGGGAAGTTATATGAAACAGTATTTACCCAACAAGCCAAAAAAGTGGGGGTTTAAATTATTTGTACTCTGTGATACAATGGGATACGCCTATAAATTTGAAGTCTATAGCGGAGCAACTGAAAACTTAGCTACAGGTGAACCAGATCTTCAATCTTCAGCGAATATTGTCGTAAGACTTCTTCGGGAAGTACCCCGATATCAAAACTTTGTTGTATACTTTGATAATTTTTATACAACAGTGCCACTTATAGTATATTTGCGCACTCAGGGAATTCTGGCTGTTGGTACTATCAGACGCAACAGAATAAAGAATTGTAAGTTACCTGAAGAAAAAGTAATGATGAAATTCCAAAGAGGAGCAAGTCAGGAATATGTTGCTAACATATACGGTATCGAAGTGACAACATTATCATGGAAAGATAATAGAATTGTCAATCTGATTTCAAATTATGTCGGTTCTAACCCTCCATTAGATATATATAACACAGAGAGTGAACCTTTAACAATTAAACGCTTTGACAAAAGGGAAAAATCTATCAAAAGTATTCCATGTCCACAAATCATTAAAGATTATAACTGTCACATGGGCGGAGTAGACTTGATGGATTGTTCAATAGGCCGGCATAAAATATCAATGAAAAGCCGTAAGTGGGCAACTAGAATGTTTTACCACCTTCTTGACATGACATGTGTTAATGCCTGGATTCTTTATAGAAGAATAAACAAAGATAAACAAGGATCTGAAATTTGATTGGTGGATTTCAAGTTGGAAATCGCAGATGCATTGTTTTCTTATAAAACAAAAACTGTTCCAGCAAGAGGACGTCCAAATTTGGAAAAACAAATTGAGGAAAAAAGACAAAAGCCGAACACAAGCCCAGCGCCGCCAAAGGACACCCGGCTAGATGGAACCAGTCACTGGATTACAATGGACAAAAAAGGAAGATGTAAGATGCCCAAATGCTCAGGGCAAACCAAAATGTTTTGCTTAAAATGTAAGGTGAATTTATGTGTTACAGCTGAAAAAAATTGCTTTTATGATTACCACAACTTTTAATTCCTTTTATATAGTTTATTACCTTATTTCGCTGATTGTTTTAGTTTTTATAACATGAATTTTTTAAGTTTATTTTATTAAAAATTAAATTTACTGTTTTTATTATAATTAAAAATTATTTTTATAAATAAAAAAGGTTTTTAGTACTTCTAAAAATTAAAATACTCGTATTTTATTTTGAAAACTAAAATGTGTGATAGTGCGCATTGTATCTTTTAAGATACAACCACTTTTTTTTAAAAATACATAGTTAAAAAATTTTAAAAAAAAAAACGTGGTAGGCAGTTGTTATTTTTTTACAATTTTACATATTATATATTTTTTTTGTTAAAATTGGCGTTGTTGCGCATTTAAGGGTTAACTAGAACATACCTTAAAAATTGTCCTTCGTACGAATTCGTCCAAGCCTTAAAACGAATAAGATACTGTTTAATAATTGTTCTCTAAAGATATTTCAATTCTAAAAATAAAAAAAAAACGAATTTTGATAACTACTTACGTCGTCGTCTTTCTTCCTAAAAAAACCAACTCCAGAAAATAATATGCTAAAAATGTAAAAAAAAGTGTATTTATTTAGTAATATCAAAAGCCCTTATTAAAGTATATAACGCCTTTTATAAAAATATAAAAATTATTGTATTTTCAATAATTGCAAATGCATTAATGTTGTTCAATTCTTTTAAAAAGAATGCAATGATAGCTTTTACACCTACAGTATAAGTACACAGAAAAAAATTAAAAAAATTACTATGTAATTAACACAAAATTAATAATAAAGGGTGGTTAAATTGTAAGGGACGATGTTGAATGTGAACCACACCTAAACGCCAAGTTTTTTTCCGAATTTTATTCGACATTTTTCAATTTCAGACTAACTCAATTTGAATCATGGAAAGATACACAATCGAGCTACGCGTTAAAGTTATTCAGGCTTATTATGAAAATAGGAAATCAAATCAAAATGCATATCGTGCAATTTTCGAAGAAAATCATCTTCAGTGGATTCGTCAATAAGCAGAATTGCCGCATATGGGCGAATGATAATCCAAGAGTGATTGTCGAAAAACCAATGCACCCACAAAAAGTGACCGTTTTGTGCGGTTTATTGGCTGGCGGCATCATCGGGCCGAATTTTTTCCCAAATGAGGCCGGTCACGCAGTTACTGTGAATGGTGTTCGCTATCGTGAGATGATAACGAACTTTTTATGGCCCGAATTGGAAGATATGGATGTGGACGATATGTGGTTTCAACAGGACGTTGCCACTTGCCACACAGCTAACGAAACAATGGCTCTTTTGTGCAACAAATTCAATGGCCGTGTTATCTTACGTAATGGCGATGTCAATTGGCCGCCAAGATCATGTGATTTGACACCGTTGGACTTTTTTCTTTGGGGTTATTTGAAAGAAAAGGTGTACGTCGATAAGCCAGCAACAATTCAAGAGCTAAAGGATGAGATAATTCGGCACATTAACGGCATAGAACCTCCATTATGCCTCAGGGTCATCGAAAATTTGGACCATCGGATGGAGGTGTGCCGCCGTGGTCGCGGCGCCCATTTGGCCGATATTTTGTTCCATACATAATTGAGTAGTATCAATATATCATAATAAAATAAAATTACAATAATTTCCTAAATAGTTTGTGTTTTATTCAAAATCAACATCGTGCCTTGAAATTTTAACCACCCTTTATATTAATGGAAATTCAAAAATAAGTTCCAAAAAAATCCCTTTCTCTGTCACTCAGAACATTGTATGTTAAGTTTTATGTTTCTAGCTCCAATATTAACGAAAATTCAAAAAGTACCAGTTAAAGAAAAAAAGTACCAGTTTAAGAAAAAAAAGTACCAAAAAATACCTCTTACAGATTCTCTGCCATTCAGAACATTGTATGTTAAGTTTTATGTTTCTAGCTGCAATATTAACGGAAATTCAAAAATAAGTTCCAAAAAAATCCTTTTTACAGATTCTCTGTCACTCAGAACATTGTATGTTAAGTTTTATGTTTCTAGCTCCAATATTAACGAAAATTCAAAAAGTACCAGTTAAAGAAAAAAAGTACCAGTTTAAGAAAAAAAAGTACCAAAAAATACCTCTTACAGATTCTCTGCCATTCAGAACATTGTATGTTAAGTTTTATGTTTCTAGCTGCAATATTAACGGAAATTCAAAAATAAGTTCCAAAAAAATCCTTTTTACAGATTCTCTGTCACTCAGAACATTGTATGTTAAGTTTTATGTCTCTAGCTCCAATATTAACGAAAATTCAAAAAGTACTAGTTAAAGAAAAAAAGTACCAGTTTAAGAAAAAAAAGAACCAAAAAATACCTCTTACAGATTCTCTGCCATTCAGAACATTGTATGTTAAGTTTTATGTTTCTAGCTGCAATATTAACGGAAATTCAAAAATAAGTTCCAAAAAAATCCCTCTTACAGATTCTCTGCCATTCAGAACATTGTATGTTAAGTTTTATGTTTCTAGATGCAATATTAACGAAAATTCAAAAAGTACCAGTTGAAGAACAAAAAAGTACCAAAATTTTTCATCTTATAGGTTCCCGGCTTAGCTTACTAAAACCTTTCTCAATAGTAATTATTTGCTTACTAAAAAAAATCTTGTGTTTTCGCAAACTCATCCTTGCTTCTTATGGTTTTAGAATTTTGAATAAATTTTTTATATAAAGCAATATCTATTCAAAACCTGATACCAAAATTGGCCATATAAGTTGAAAAATGTAGTAGTAGTTTTTTTAAATACATTTGAGAGACTTTTTGCTAATTTTTGACAGTAGGTTATGCAAGGCTATGTATATTATGGTTAGGCCTTAAAGCTTCTAGACGACCTTCGGCCAAATAAAGTTTTTCCTCTATGGTATAAAGACACCGGCTTTGCTAAATAAAGCTTTCCGGAAAGTCGGAAAGATTTTATCCTATATACAAACACTGGCTTCGGTAACTAAAGCTTCTCTGCATAGCCGGCCACAAAGATTTTCTCCTCTATGGTATAACAAACAACAGCTTTGCCATCTAAATCTTTCTTTAATTTCTCTTATTATTACAAAAAATAAGTAATTCAAAATACATATGTAGCTTAATTTTATTTGTCCAAGATTTATAAGATTCAGCTCCAATTCCTGTAATTTAAGGGCCTCCACTAAAAATAAAAATTTTAATAAATAAAATTAGAATTTTTTCTTTTTTTATAATTTTATAAAAAAAAAATCAAAATACATACCTTTATTTCGCATAGATTATCTTCTATTCCTGTTTTTAAGGCCTCCTCTGAAAATAAATAATAAAAATTAATAAATAATATTACCAATATTTTTGTAGTGTTGTCTTCTTCTTTTTTTATAATTTTTTAATAAAATATTGCCATATTTATTCAATGATTTTGTACTAAAAAGTGCTACCACAATTCTAAAAAACAATTTTTTCCTAAAGACAATCATTTGCGGTCTGGCAACACTTAAAATAACACTCATTTCTCTGTACAATTGAGTAACACTACCTCTCTCTTTGAAGAGTGAAAAAATTATATTACTCTCTTCAAATTGAGTACTTTGTTATCTTCTCGTCCACAAAGATAATTATGGTTTTTTGTGGTTTTTTTGTTGTCAGTAAGGACGATCCAATTAATGGCGGTCGTTATAAAAAGGGATTTGATAATTTTATTCAATTATAAGTAAGATATATTTAAAACAGATCGAAAGCAGATCAAAATCAGATACAAAGCAGATCAGACGCAGATCGAAAGCAGGTCAGAAGCAGATATAAAGCAGATCAGAAGAATATATAAAGCAGATCGTTTATAATTTAAAATACAAACACATGCATACAACAATCATGAGTAAGAATAATGAATTGTTAAAAGATATTGTTGAAACCAGAGCGGTATTAAAGGAAAAATTTAAAAATATTAAACTTAATGAAATAGAGAAAGTTAATATGTTAGATGAAACCTTTAAGCCTATAACAAAACCGTTAAAACATTTAATTAAAAAACTTGAAAAGACAAAAAATCTTCTGGAAAGGTACGATCGCCATCATATCAATCACTATATAAACCATCATCTCCATTACTATATAGATCTAATTTAAATCAGAATCTTTCTTATATGGCTTATGGTGATGATGATGATGTTAATAACGAAGCTTGTTTTGCTGGTTTTAATGAAGAAAACAGATCTAATTCCAATATGGTTCATGATGATGATGATATTGATAATGTGTCTAGTTAAAAAGTTTTTTTCTGTTAAAAAAAATATAATTTAAAAAATAAGTTTTTTTGTAAATTGGTTTTTTTCTGTTAAAAAAAAAGTTTTTTTTTATATTCTTTTGTTTAAAAAATAATTTTTTTGTAAATTGTTTTTTTCTGTTAAATAAAAAAAAATTTTTAAATAAGTTCTTTGTTTAAAAAATTTTTTTTTTTTTTTTTTCTCATTATTTTTTATTGAATCTTCATATTTTAAATATGAACTAACAATAATTAATCAAATCTTAACCTAATACGTTATTTTACGTCCTGCCAGTGCCAGACAAAAATTTTCTTCATCACGGGTTCTGTTCACTTATATAGGTGTTTATCGCTCATCTAATTGGGTAAGTGCTGCAGTGTCTCTTCTTCATAAGCGAGTGTGGCCGCCATGGTTTAAAATATTTCGAGCTAGTGGATTTGGGTGTTGTTCAAGCCTTTTTAAATATTTTACTGCATATTTTGTAATCATAGTTTTTACTAAAGGAACATTGAGATCCTTGTGAATATTTGAGTTTTTAACATACCAAGGGGCAGCTGTGATTATTCGAAGAAGTTTATTTTGGCGCCTTTGAATTTTTTCGATATTAGAGGCCGAGGCAGTGCCCCATAGTTGAATACCGTAGCACCAGATTGGCTTTAAGATGGAGTTGTAAAGTAAAAGTTTGCAGTCGAGACTTAGGACAGAGTTTCTTCCAATAAGCCAATGAATTTGGATGGCTTTTAGTTTCATTTGAGATAATTTTGCCTCTATATGGCTTTTCCACGTTAAACGGCGATCTAGATGAATACCGAGGTATTTTACATGCGAATTTTGAGGCACTAAATGATTATTGATTTTAATAGGGGGGCATGTTTCCCGACGCAAGGTAAATGTTACATGTACGCATTTTTGCTCATTGACCTTTATCCTCCATTGCTTCAGCCACAGTTCGAGTTGAAATATATGATCCTGTAGGTATCGAGATGCTTCTTGACTGTTTTCGTGCACGCTTAGAAAAGCTGTGTCATCAGCAAATGTTGAAGTTTGGGTGTAGTTGTTTATTGGCATATCCGAAGTATATATTAAGTATAAAAGTGGGCCTAGGATGCTTCCCTGAGGGACTCCAGCTTCAATTGGTTGAGGAGAGCTTAAATAATCACCTTCTTTAATAATAAACTTTCGACCGACTAAGTAGCTTTCTAACAGCTTGTGTGTGTTTACTGGTAAGTTTAGCTTCAATTTATGTAATAAGCCTTCATGCCAGACTTTGTCAAAAGCTTGAGAAACATCGATGAAGAGAGCGGAACAATATTTTCTTTCTTCAAAGGCTTTTCTTATTGCGTTTACTATACGATGGGTTTGCTCAATTGTGCTGTGTTCTCTTCTAAAGCCGAATTGGTGGTTAGGAATACATCTGTTTTCATTTAGAATTGGGGTTAATTTTGACGCTAACAGCTTCTCAAACAGCTTTGATATATTTGAAAGTAAACTTATAGGCCTATATGACTCAACTTTTGTGTGATCCTTTCCTGGCTTAGGTATCATGATGATTAAGGAAACCTTCCACTTTTGAGGATAGTATTCCAGGCGTAAAATAGCATTAAAAGTTAAAAGAATAATTCTCCTTGCTATGCTGGGTAGCTCCAGAAGCATTTTGTTGCTGATCTTATCAAAACCAGGAGCCTTCTTGGGGTTTAAATCACAAATAGCCTTTTCGATTTCTCTTATCTCAAATCTTAGGGGAACAGCTGCTCTAGCAGCAACAGGTGGTAACTCGACCGCCATATCGTGAGATATGTTAGGGGTAAATACGTGTTTTAAATGATTAACAAACAGATTTCCTTTTTCAACATCATTTCTTGCCCAACTTCCATTCAAGTTTCTTAATGGCGGATTAGCGACAACTGGCCTTTTGAGGTTTCTAGCTGCACGCCATAATGAGTAGTCTGATTGTGGAGTTGCATCAAGTTCCTTAAGATATTTTTCCAGAGAAGCCGTTTTCTGAGTCTGCAGTAACTTTCTCAGCCTTTTTGTACAGTCTTTTAGTAAGTTCTTAAGTTGAGGGGATCTGTGCAATTGCCACTCTCTACGAGCTCTCCTTTTTTCAGACAAGAGACGCTCGACATCTGAGGAATATATTTTATTATTTTTGGTTTTTTTGGGGGCAATGCTGGAATGTTGAACAGCTAGTTTTAGAAAACTGTCAAAATTGACAATAGAGCGATCTATATACTCCGGTGTGCTAAGCGGAATATTTTCTGTGCAATGGGTACTGAGATATTTTTTATATTTTATCCAATTTATTTGTGTAGCTGACGTCGCTATGTGACCAGAGGGAGATTCAATTCTATTGGTGTTTTTTATAGTAACTATTGTAGGTGTGTGATCAGAGGATAATTCTATGGAGGCTTCAACGTAAATCGTTTCTGTGGGGATGTTTTTAACCACGCCAAAATCGATGACATCTGGAATTTTTTGCGGATCAGCAGCCCAATATGTTGGTTGGCCGCTCGCGACAACATTTAAATTCATTTTAGAGATTGTATTAAACAAAATACGACCCTTTGGTGTTATAAGTCGTGACCCCCAGAAGGTATGTTTTGCGTTGTAATCGCCAGCAGCCAGGAAACAGGGCCCCAGTGACTTATAATATTTGTAATATTGGCTTTCTGATATTGCAAATCTAGGTGGTGAGTATAGAGATGAAATAACTATGCTTCGATTTAGCTCTTCGACACAAATGTTCGTAGCTTGGAGATAATCTTCACGATGATCACACATTGGGTAGTGTTTAATTCGGTTTTTTATTAATATAGCAGAACCTCCACAAGCTCTATCTCGAGGGTCCTTGGTATCATATAGAGTATAACCATTAATTTTAAACGTATTTCTTGAGGTCAAATGAGTTTCAGAAACCATCATGACATCAATTTGTTTATTTTTAAGAAAGTATTCTAATTCATTTTTATGTTGGCGGATGCCGTTTGCGTTCCAAAAACAAATTTTTAAACAGTTCATGGCTTGTTAAGAATAGCTTGCAATAACATCGATTGCATTCTAAGAATTTCCTGCATCATATTACCCATTGTGTTTGTAAAATTATTTACTGTTTGCACTAATGTTTCCATGATTTTTTCTAGACGACTTAGATTAGAAACTGGAGTTTCGTCATTACTTGACGAAGCGCCTTGCATTGGTACATTGTTTGATTTTAAAACGTTAGCATAAGAGGTTCTGTTACTACTAGGCTGCGGAGCCTGAAGATCATTACTGTTTACTTGATTCGTTACCTGCATTTGAGGGGGATTAGTTTTCGGTCCAACCGACTGCTTGACGATAGTATATACAGGGCATCCTCTATAATTGGCAGTGTGATTACCACCACAGTTGCTGCATTTTTTTACGTTGGGGTCGGTTTTAGACTTATCGCAAAGAACTGTACCGTGTAGCTCACCACATACTACGCAAACAGGGGGTAAATAGCAGTATGCCTTAGTATGGCCAAATTCTTGGCAGTTCAAACATTGAACGGGACCACCTCTTTTGTGCGGCTCCTCTATAGTTACCTTTCTGTACAGAATGTATTTTAAATCATAGATGGGATGCGTTTCATTTTTTTTAAGCTTAACGTCGCCGGGTTCAAACTCTACTCGAAAAAGTGGTTGGGGAATTTTTTCTCTATTTTTTATGTTTAATACATGTTTTACCTTGAAGCCTTTTTCTTCTAGGAATGTTTTGACCTCTTCTGGGTCCACACATGAGTCAATACCCTTAATCACTACCTGAAGACCTTTACTGCTTTTCAGTTGGTATGTATAAAAGTTTTTTTTTAGTGCTTCAAAGTTGTTTATTACTTTGCGAAAGTCATTCTCATGATTGACTTGAATTTTAGTCTCGTTTATACTACCACGCTTGATAGCCGCTACGTAAAACGAATTTTCACCTATCACTGATATCAAACTCTTTATGAGCTCATTTGAATTTTGTTCCCTAAGATATATCGGGGGAGGCTTTGATGATTTTATGACGTTTGGTGCTTCAGAGGATTCATCCTCCAGAATTGCAAAACGATTTTGAGTATTTATTTTATCAAAAGTTGGTACTTTTGAGGCCGAAGCAACTGCTGCAGAGGTAGGGCTGCGTCCCCGTTTGAGCACAGTTATGTACCTGTCCATACCAACTTGTACTGTAGGCTTTTGAGAAATTTTTCCTTGAGTTACTGAGTTGTCCATAGCGGCTGTTTTGGGGTTAACCGTATCATCACTTATTAAAGTTTTTTTTGGCTCTGCGGCAGCGCCTGCAGTTAACAAACTTGTTATTGTTATACGATCGACCGTATTTGTAAACAAAGAAGGTGAGAGGGAACGCGTTCGAGTAATAGGTTTAGCCGTTAGGTAATTGCTATCATCGATTCTTTTTTTTGTTTCTACTTTTGTTTCGTCAACACTCACTGTAACATATGCATTTCTTTCATTATGTTTAATTGTTTTTGCATTGTACGCATTCATAAGTTTTTTTTTTTTTTATTTTACAGTTTGTTTAATTGTGCTCTTCTTGTTATTTGTTGTTAAAAACCCCGATAATAAAAAAGAAGAATAAACAAAAACAAGAAATGTTTTTGCTTAAAATGTATGTTTGTATGTTTATGTATGTATGTTCATACATACATTTTTTTATTAAATTATAACTTTTATTATTTTAATTATTGACGTTTATGTTCACAAATTAAAAATTATTTTTAAGCGTCCAATTCGCTGATATTATATTATTTATTTAATAAATAATATTATGATTTTATAACAACTTATTTAAGTATGTTAAAAGAAAACAAAAACCGTATGCCGAGTTAAAAAAAAACACTTCTGCATTCAACGAGCACTGTGATAAAAAATGAGTTTTTTTTGTAAATTGTGCAGTTTTACATTATACTTTTTTCAATTTTGGTATTATATTTCTGACGACATTTTTGCCTTTTAATGACTTGATCGAACTTCATTATGATCCATTAATATTGTAACATTGCAACACATAATGGTGACAGAGAAGAAGAACTTAACTTATTCAAAACTTTTGATTACTTCATCTATGTCAAACTTGTAAGGACAACATTTTATACGCATGAGGTCTTCGAGATTTTCATCTGTGAGACGATTTAGGTGTTTATTTTTTATAAACTTCAATAAAGAAAATGAAGATTCACATATAAAGGTTAAACCAAACATCGAATACATCTTTAGAATTTCATTTGTTGTTTTTGGATATATGTTTTCATTGATATTTTTCCAGAAGTTTATTCTACTTTCTAGGGGTAAATTTAAATCAAGTTGCAGTTTTTTAAGTTCTACTTGTATGTCATCATTATGTGTTTCAATAGGTCTGTCTGCGTACTTTTCCAGTAGCAAATACTCAGTAAATTTTTTTGGGAGAGTAAGACCAATTTTACTCTGTCGGCTGAAAATATCTCAAAAAGTACGCAGACAGAATCCAGTGAAATCTTGCAAGAAAACAGCTGATCGGTGTGTAGGAAATTGAAATGACAAAGCAAAATTTAGCAAAATAGCGACTTTTGGGAATTTTAAAACCGGGAAACAAAAATACCCAAATAATGGGATTTACCGAATGAAATCAAAAAGTTAGCGTCGAATTTAGGAATTTAAAAGGGGAAGTATAAATATTTAATATTTTTAACAAAAATACAAAAAATAGTTAAAAAAAATTAACTTTTTGAAACAAAATGAGCGATGCGTGCAAAAAATCGTTCGTTCCGTTACCGAGATTTCTGGGTTCGATTTTTTGCAGAATATATACAGTTTGGCTGAGTTCCAAAACATCAATATACTTTGCAGCACAAGTCAAAAATGTATATTCAAGTTTAATAATGCACAGCTTTTGTATTATATTCTCATTAAATACTTTTTTGGTGCACATTGGGACAAATAGAATTGTAATAACCTACACGGTTGCATTGTAGCATGCATTTAAAAAAGATAGTTGCTTTGCAACCGACGTTTTGGAGCTCAGCCTTTATACCGTGCAAAAGCTTGTGTTCCAAGGGATAAATCAGTAAAGATTTGTACTGACCATTTTGGATGCACCCAAATATCTCGGGAACTAACCGAACGATTTTTTGCACGCATTGCTTATTTTGTTCCTAAATGTGTATTTTTTTTATTTGTGCTAACTATTTTTTGTATTTTTATTAAAAATATTAGTTATTTTTACTTCCCCATTTTAAATTCCCAAATTCGACGCTAACTTTTTTTTACTTTTGGAAATCCCCCTAAATTCCTAAATTCGACGCTAACTTTTTGTTGTTATTCTGCAAAAGACCATAATTTGGGTATTTTGTTTTCCCGGTTTTTATATTCCCAAATTCGACGCTATCTTGGCACACGTAATATAAACAGCTGTTCAAACTAGTTGCAAAATCTTGCAAGAGGAAATTTCTCCAGTAACATTTTGCAAGTTCTCTAACTTCCAACTGTCAAAAAATTCTCTTTTTGGCTCTCTCGCTGCAAGAGATTTGGAGTACACAGACAACATTTTGTAATATTTTGCAACATTTTTCACAAAATGATGCAAAATATGTGTACGCAGGCAGACCTAATGTTACACAGTAACGGATTATTATGAAGTTCGATCATATTTTCAAGTCTTTGAAAGTAAAAAAATCGATTATTATAATTATTAAGTATACAATCTAAGACATCTAGATATTTATTGAGTTTGTTTTTATTAGGAGATTTGTTAAAAACTCCAAAAGTTCTATTTAAGCTTGATAAATTTTTATTCTTTATGTTTGTTATTAAAATGTCTACTTTTTTTATAAATGTCTGAACAGCAAAAAATGGTTCAAAAATAGTTTTTTTTTATTTCCTTGCAACTCAAAGTTCAATTGATTAATAAATTCCGTTAAGTCTGTCGAATATGCGAAGTCTAGTAAAAAATCGGAATCTGTCAAATATGCAAGTAATTCCCGAATATCATTGGTTATATTACTTTGAAAAAAAGCAATCACCTCTTCGCGAAGACTAAAAAGCCTTTTCCTTTGCTAAGCCATTGAACTTCGGTGTATATTAGCAAATCGCCATACTCAGAATTTAACTCATCAAGGAATCCTTTAAATTTTCTGTGGTTCATAGCATTATGACCACCACGAATTTTGTTTATAATTTTAATTAAAATTTGCATTCGATAAATTCAAGTTTTTCGTAAAAAGTGCTTGCTGGTGGATAATGCAGTGGAAAGCATATATATCGAAATTATTTTGCTATAATAAACCAACAAGCCCATCTTTTTTTCCTGTCATTACATTTGCACCATCGGTGCATACAGAACAAAACTTGCTTCTGGCAGCAAAAGAAAAAACATCTTCATTGACAACATCAAAAATAGTTTTCCCTTTAACATGGCCATGTAGCGGAATCAGTGCCAACATTTCTTCATTAATATTTTTAGTTTTTGTCAACCGTTTTAACGCATAAAATCAGCTGTGCTGTGTCACTGATATCTGTACATTCGTCTTAGCAAATAGAGAAGTATTCGCAATTTAGAATTTTATTTTTAACGTTTGAATAAATAAATGCGCTTATATTTTCAGTTCGGCGAATAATTGTGCGAGCGGACATGGGTACCTCATTTATAATTTTTTGCATTTCTTCTGCTTTGACACCAAAACATCTTAAAACTACATTACATAACTCTTTGAAAGATGTGCCATCCTCAAAAGGACGGCAATGCCTAGCCAGAGTGGCAGCAACGACAAAAGAAGCTTTCTTTTTCGGGTAACATTCTGCATCTCCGTCAGCCCTATATTCTTCACTATCTAATAAAATTTTCTCATAAAATGGCTTTTTTAATTCTACAATTAAAGTTTCTTTGTCATCATCAGATATATTTTGATATTCGCTATAACAAAGAGTAAAATGTAAAATAATAATTTCTTGTGCGTGGTAAGTTATTAAACATTTCTTCATCAGACATTTTTTAAGTGTGCATGCAATAACAACGTTAACATAACTTGTTTGTGTACAAGAAAGCATCAACACCACAGTTTTTGCGATTCTTGCCACTTGTTTGATACTTTTTACGCTTGGAAAATATACTTTTTCTCTTTCTGTTTTATTATAACTGTTTTGATATACATATGTATATGTAAGCAAGTTTATATGAAATTTTTTTCTTGTCATGCGTGGTAAGCTGAAAATCGGTTTAATAAACTTTATATTTACCTGTTTTATTTATTATGAATAAAGGGATAAAGATATCTTACATATAACTCAAAAACATCTACATTTCAGGAGAGACAAAATACTTTTTTTTACCAAATATTTGAAACTTTTTGCTATATATTCTTTTATAAATCAAGAATTACGAAAAATTCCTATAAATATTTAAAATAATATATGGCAAAAAGTTTCAAATACTTGGTAAAAAAAAGTATTTTGTCTCTCCTTAGAAGTCATGAAGCAGAAACCGAACTGTTGTGTACCGAAAACTTGTCTAAAATTTGTGTAATTGACATTAATAGTAAAATCTAAGTTTTTACCAAAAATTGTAAATAAAAAACCAAAAGCTTAATATATTGAAGTATTTAGACCCAATATTTTTAGTGTCTAATGATGATATAAACTATTTCGAACTAGTTTCAGAGTTTAAAGATATTATAACTGACCCAGATGCATTTATACATGAATTTACATTTCTAGCGAGTAAAGTAAATGACACGAATTATGAACACATATTTTAAATTTCGAATGCTGAAGATTTTTGGCGTGAAATAGGAACATTGAAAAATAGATTTGATGAATATACTAGGGTATTCATTTAATCGGGCTTTTGCTTTAATCGGTTAATCGCTCGATTAATTAATCGAAGTTTTGGTTTAATCGGTTAATAATCGGTTAATTTTGTTATTGATCGGTTAACCGATTAATAAAATTGTTTACAAATTAAGTAATATCAATAAATAAAAATGAAAAATTATTTATTATTCTTGAACTAAAACGAGCAAACAAAAAAATAATTTATAACTATGTTATACGTATTTTTAAATTAATACATATATATTCTGTATTAATTAAAAAATAAACTTCGTGATCATTTTATTTCAATAGTTTAAGCAGATCTTATAATATAATCTTTTCTTTGGTTAATTTGGCACTTTTCTTTAGTTTTGATAAAACTTGACATGGAAAAAATTGTTTCAATTATCGTAGAGTTTGGAGAAATCGAAAGCAACCCATAATACGAAATTTCCAATTTCTCAGTCCTTTTACTGGATTTCTCTAAACATATAAAATCTTCCTTTATGCCATTAGAGTCCTGTTTTAATTTTTTAAAATTTTTAATACTTTTAATTGTTTCGGCTAATTTAGTTGTTGTGTTGCTATCAAGAGTTTCTTCTGTTGGCAGGTCATTATCTAACTTATCCTGGCAAAGCTCAGCATCGAACATTTTGCAAAATAGCTCATTTCCGAATTCCTTAATTTCTGTTTTTGTACTGTATTTTAAGAATAAATTTCTTAAAGGAAATTTATTGTATAAAAAAACATTTCTAAACACAACTTTTTTGGCGCACTTTGGTAACTTTTTTGGTTAATTTTGGTACAGATAACCCTGTAAAATTGGACATGATTGCATTGTAGAATGGATTTAAAGAAGCGTGTTGGTTTGAAACTGCCGTTTTAAAACTCACCCATAATTAAAAACACAAAAAAAAATGGTTTAATGCCACAAAAAATAAAAAATTTAGTTACATGGGTTAATCGACTTAAATTAACCGGTTTAATTGTTAATCGAAAAAACCCAATTTTAAATTAACCGATCAGTTAATCGAGCAGTAATTAATCGGTTAACCGATTAACGGTTAACCGAATGAATACCCTAGAATATACCTATATATATATTCAAACTTGTACAAATTGATCTCTCATATTTTATCATTTTCACATAGTAGTGCTTCTGCTGAGCATGTTTTTACTAAGTTAGCTTTAATCAAAAATAAAGTAACAAATAGGCTAAAGACATTTTACGAAAGTATGGAAGTCGTTTTAAGAACAATTAATTGTAAAATTTGTATGAAACTGACTATTAATAAATATGTAGCACAGGACGACATTGAAAATTTGAAGCAATAATAGACGAAATTGGATAAAAACTAAATATGCTATAGTAAAGAAATTAAAACACTAGCACTTAAATTTAGTAGCATTTATGCATGCCGTGCATTTATTTGTATTAAAGTGCGGAACTGGATATATATAAAGTATTTGAATAAGTGATATTTTCGTTTTTTTGTTATAGGATTTCTTGTTTTCATCCGATTATAGCTTAGCTGCTAGGCCCACGGTGTTGACAAGAACATTTCTTTCGCATATTTATATTGAAAACAATAATAAAAACTAAAATTTGTTTTTGTTTACAAAACAAATATACAAAAGAAATTTTACTGTCGACATCGTGGGCCTGGGCCTACAACTTTTGTAATAAGGTTGACTGTAGAATAAAATTATAAAACTATGGATTTTGTTATTAATTGTGGTAGAAAACATCATCCGAAATTACAATAGTTGGTGCATCTGATAAATGTGACGTTATGGGAGAAAACTGTGCTCATATTCGGCCATAGCATTCCAAAAAACATAAGAATCTGGTGTAATGGGCAAATAAATTTCTAAAAAGTTTTTAAATGTCTACCTGTTCAATACAGTGTCTTAAATAAATCAAAGAAAATGTATACAAGATATATATAACTAAATGTATATATAAAACACATTACATAAATATCTTCTATTTGCTGCAACATTGTCATAATCCAAAAAAAATGTTTGGCAAAAAACAAGTTTAACGTTTTTGAATTACCATAACATTAAAGTATATATTTTATATTACTTCTCGAGAGAAATATTTACAATATATTTATTTTAGTTTTTATACCATTTAAAATTATAATAAATAGAAAAAAAATGTAAAAAATACATAATGTGGTGTATTTATTTAAATTTTAAAAGTTGTGCCCCTTTTTTTAATAAAATCCACTTTTTGGTGCCACTTTTTTTGTAGATATCCCCTTTTTTTGGTACTTTTTGAAAATATCCGACGGTAACACTGTCCGTACGTAAGTTTAATATGCAATATTTTCAACAACAAAAAGAATTATGGCAACGCTCATGCATTAAACACATTTACCACAGCAGGCTACACGAACACAATACTACAAATGCTGCTAGCTGAAATTTTAGTCGTGTAGTCAGCTACTGAATTATGTTGAAGACGGCAGCTACAATCGAAAAAATACAAACAGCTGTTTTTGTTTACTATGTCTATATAATTCAGTGGTGCCACTATCATTTTTTTTTCTTTTATAAAATGGAAAAACATGCATAATTGCAGACTGTTATTCAAACTTAATTTAAGATTATCAACAAATGAATTTATTTAAAAAAATTAAAATATTTTAATTTTGTTGTTTTTGTAATAAACAATATAATTTAAATGGCAGATTAAACAAAAAATACATATAAAATGCTTTTAAAATAAGAAAATTTGTTCCTTCAACACACGTGGTATAGTTCGTAAAAGTTTGAGAACACTTTGGGTGCGTACGTAAATGCAAAAAAACTATGTATCACTGCTGCAGTGATGCAAAATGTTGTTGCTGATGCGTGATTACCAGTTGCAGTTGTGTTGCTGATACTTTGCACAAGAGCTGTACAGTTTGAATTTTTGAAATTTCAAAAGTTTAATAAGCAAACATTAAATAATAATAAAAATGCTTTTTACAATAAAGATGACAAATTTAATTGAAAATATTGAACCAAAAAGTAACAGTTTTCTTATAAATGACGATTACACGATTTCTTTTTTGTCAAAAGTTATTGGTTCAGAAAATTAACTGAAGCAATAATTGCCAAAGTTTGCTGCAGAGCTGCGGCATTACTGCATAAAAACTTTTGACATATGAGAGTGATGCCAAGTTTCTTACAAATGATGCTTTTACGAACATTAAACTTTACTTCGGAGCAAGTGATACCTAACAACTGCATTAACGAACGTAACCTTTATCAATAACTTTTTAATTAAAACTGGATCTAAGAAGTTGTGGTATTATTAGAAACTACTTCGAAATGCCTTTCACTTGATCTTAAAAAAATTCCGATTTATTAGCCCGTTAAGGGCCAATTTCAAAAATAAATATTTCTTGAAAGATTTTTCTACAAAACTTTTAATTTTGTCAGTATACATATTTATTAAAACATAATATCTTTAGGGAAGAACACTTCAATCTTTTATATACCATATTATTAGTATTTCATCATATAAAATATTAAATTTATAATGACTGTATTTATAAAAAATTTTTATATTTAATAAAGATTTACAAAACAAATTTTGTATGAAAATTCTCCTTAATAAACGTTTGTTAAATTTTATAATCATTTATAAATACGGGGGTTAGTCTTTAAAAAATTTTATTTTAGAAAATTGGTCAATTTATTTAAAAGTTTGATTAAAAATATATATCTGGTAACAATTTATGTACTTCTTACATATTCATCCCAATTATGAATGAAAATTCCCCGGGAGTTTTCTCCCTTCTCTCATTTTTCCTATGTTAATTCAATTGTAAAAGTAGAAAAAGGGAAAAAACTCCCGGGGAATTTTTATTCATGATTGGGCTGATTGAATTATTGTAATATGTACATAAATAATAAGTGTTCTGCAACGCCGAAAAACCGCAATTCAGAAAAGCTTTATTAGGCAAATATCTTAGGGTTTAATAATTATTGTTATATCGACATGATTTAAAGATAAAGCCAATTTTGTAAAAAAAAGTCAGCCACGGAGTATAAATATATAAAATTGGCTCCTAATTGGTTAATCGGTATGCCATAAACGCCATGTGGAACACACTTTAAAGAATTTTCCAATGATTCCCATATTTTATAGATTCATTTTATACCTAAAGAGATATGGATAAAGTATTTTGAAACTTTTACGACCTATAACTCCTGAACTAGAAGCGTTGGCGCGAAAAACATCTTCCTATAGAACTTCTTTCAAGGATATAAAAAAAATTATATAAATAACAATTAATATTCTTGTTTCAAGCCGATTCTTTTCTGTTAAACAAAAAAAAAAAAAATTTTAGCACTTATTTTTTAAATATTTTTTTATATTAGCAGCACTTTTTCTGTTTTGTAGTGGTCAAAAATAGAAATTAGTTTAATTTGACTACAACGACAAAATAAGCACAGACAACAACCTACAGCCATGTATCCGTGTCGTCGTGAAAATAATCATTTCCATATGCACACATGAATTCTAGTTTAGACATATTGAAGTCGGTAGCTTGCTGTCTCGAATGTGTTTAAAGCATCAGTGTTGCAAAATTGAAATATTGAAATGGTACTGAACTTCAACTAAAAGAGTATTTTTCCTACCAAATGGTACTTTTTTGATTTTTTATGAAAATATGTAAAAGGAACAAAAAATATTTTATTGGAATTCATTTATCTAAGTATTTAATAGCAAATTTAGTATTTATCAGGCCTATTCTGAAAATAACTTTAGTTGGCTTTTAAATCACAAGTGTGATGTTTTGGTGTTCCGTTTTGGTGTGATCTTCAATTGCCGAAAGCACACCAAGAAACACAAAAACGGTATGACTTTTAGAATCCCACAAAATCACACTTGTGATTTTAAAAGCACGTGATTTGAAATCACGTGATTTTCAGAACAGGCCCGTATATTTGAGGTACACATGTAAATAATATCCATTAACCATATTATTGTATATGTTATTCGTCATATTATTTCTATATGGCCCTATATTATTCATTAAGTGGCACAATGGTTTCAATTCAAATATGGCGCAACTCTTATAAAAAAAAACATAACCTTTAAAGCAAAACAACATAGTTTGTTGATGCAAACACATTTCACAGTATATTGCACTTCTTTTCTGATTTCGATTCTTGCCAATATATTGTGTCACTTTTGAATTTCACAAACCCATTTAAAACATTAATGTTTAAAAAAAAGATTTGAATTCAGTGTTATAAGATAAAGCAAATTTACTTTAACTATAACTACAACAGCAACTACCAGTTGATTTTAATAGATCTTTAGTTTTTATCAAACTTGCAACAGTTTTTACGTGTAAATGATTTCTTCCTTTGATTTTTCATCATTTTGCATTTGAAATTGTGCGTTCAATTGATTCTCAGAAATGTGGTGTCGATAAAATACCAAAAGCAATATGTGAAATGTCAGCAAACATTAGTTTCGTTATTAATTTTGGCTATATTTTTCCAAGAAATTTATATATATATTTTCCAAGAAATAATATATTCAGTTCTGAAATGCTTAATTGCTGAAAGATCCGCTAGAACACGGAACTGAGAACTTATTTATAATTATAGTTTTCTTTATCGTTTGTAAATAACATTAAAAGCATCAGTATTATTCCAATGGTTTTTTTCGGAAACAATATTTTCTGGAGTGAAGCTGATTATTACTTTTAAGGTTTTATGTTCAAAACAAAGTTTAATGTTTCGCAAATTGTCGAATAAAACGATTTCGAAGTTTCTTTTACTTTATAAACCATTTGTTTAACATTGCATATTACTACCATATTATCCTATGCATCCCTTTTTATAAATTTTCTTGCCAGTTGTAAGAACAAATATCGCATTCTGAAAAAAATATGAATTCTGGCGTCCACGCTTTGCATTTCAATATTAACGTCGGTAATTATTTTTAAAATACAACATAAATTTTGCAACAAACACATGATAGATAGCCTAAGCCTGCTATCGAAATGATCACATCACAGTTAAAAAGCTCAAAGGATAAAAAAGTACTGAAAACAACGCGGGGGTACTGCGGTATTTTTAATATGAAAAAGTACTGAAAATAGTACCAAAGTACTGAATTTTTCAACACTGGCAACGCTGCAGAACAATGAGAGCAGGAGAGTAATATAGCACTGACATTATTATAAAATATGTATGTATGTGTTTGCCTATCTTTGCATTAAATAAAACAAATCTATAAGTTTAAACAAACAAGAACAATTAAACCCAATAATACTTAAAACAAACAAACAAACCCAAGCTTAAATATACGAACGTATTATATACAGTTGTTGTCCATAAATTCATAGGCTGACTTCCAAAACGTCAATTGCTTTGTATTAGAACAAAGTACAATGTTTCATAACGCCGCAGTACAATATGTATACAATGCAAACCCTTCCAAAACGTCACTGCTAAGTAGAGTTGGGTAGTTCATGAACGAACTAGTTCAATTGAACTAGTCAGTCAGATGAACGTTGAACTGTCATTCAGTCTGACAGTTCCTTTTAGTTCAACAGTTCACTTTTCGTCACTTTGTCTTTTGCGTCAGCAGTCTTTTGAGAGGGTTCATTTAGTTCAATTCATTTAGTTCAATTCATTTAGTTCACAGGTTCATTTACTTCAGTTGCTTGTCCACTTGATTTCTTTGTCTTTTGCGTCAGCAGTCTTTTGAGAGGGTTCATTTAGTTCAATTCATTAAGTTCAATTCATTTAGTTCACAGGTTCATTTACTTCAGTTGCTTGTCCACTTGATTTCTATTCTTTACCGCACTGATTGAAAAGAAACAACAATAGTATTAGTGTCTCTATGTTTAACATTATATTGTTTCTTTTACTCATTGCCAGATAGCTTTAAACATTTTCATAATAAAATCAAGGCTGCCATACTTAGAGATGTCTAGCTGCGATTTTTTCGGCAATTTATAAAATATTTTGTATTATTAATAGAAGGTCACATAGACACATACTTCTCATGCTCATGCAATCAGCATTTGTTTGTAAATTTGAAATTTTTATTTATGTATGCGTCACACAGACA
Source organism: Pollenia griseotomentosa (assembly GCA_963931875.1). NCBI lineage: Eukaryota > Metazoa > Arthropoda > Insecta > Diptera > Polleniidae > Pollenia > Pollenia griseotomentosa. Next base: position 5,827,323 of record OZ007565.1, on the reverse strand, counting down.
ATGCAGTATGAAAAACCAAAATAGGTTTGATTTCAAAATGAACTCATACTGCTGACAGTTGTTCAATGAACAATAAAAAAAATTATTAATTTTATGATATATTTTTCTTTCAATTTAAATTAAAACAAATTTAAAATAGTTTCTGAGAAAAAAACGTGTGAAGAATGTAGGGGTTCTCTTGAATTTCACGATATGACATTTATTTTAAAATGATGATTGATAGGTGTGTAGTAAAATATCAATCACACACGTATACGAAGGATTCATCGGCAGTAGGTGTCAGCAGTATGTGTCTATGGGCCGCTTAAGATTTCCGTAGGACATGCTGAAATTTATTGTTGAGGTGATTTTGTCGGCATTAACATAGCGTTTTCACCTGACAATTTTTTGTCATCGCAAATATTTTGGGAGTAAAAATTTATATTGTGCATTATTTGTCAGTGCTTTATAAACAAATGTCTCTATTGTGAATAAATTGTCAGTGCTTGTATTCTGAAAGAAAAATATACAAAATAAAACACTAATAATTATATGATAAAATAAATAATGAATAATGTTTATCTTAATTTTTCTTATTAATACTCCTTCAATAAAAGAAAAAAGTAATTTAATTGAGCCCTACCTTAAAATACAAATTAAAACTTACATGTTCCCTACATGTTTTTAGTTTGGGAATTCGTTCCCATAAAATTTGTTATAGGAATCATTCACAATACGAAATAAACAAAATATAGGAATATTTTCATGGGAGTAGTTGTTTGAGGTAGGGGTGCTTATTTTGAGCAAAACGTGTCAGAGTGTTTCCATTATGTAATAGTATTTCACTTAAGCGGCTCATACACTTAGAATAAAATTGTTAAATTTTACGTATAGTACAATTATATCGCCAATGTGTATGTGATATTCGAAGGTGGAACAATATATTGGCAACAATCAAAAGACTTGATTTTTATTGCACAACGAAAAGAAAGAGAAGTGTGTTGGCAACATTATACAATGCTGTTTATATTATTCCTATAGGTTATGTTCGCCTTTTTATTGAATGAATGAAACTATTGTGCGACTTATTGTAAAATATAGGACAAAATGGAAATGATATGGCGAATATCATATACAATAATATTGCAAGTGTATGGGCCGCTTTACATTTTTTGGGCCACAAAACTACATTTGCAGCAAAACAAGTGTTCTGCTACTTGTTTTCCCATACAGTTTTCATGTTCGAAAAACTCAAATAAATACTAGTTTTGCTCCAAAAAATGTGGAAAACCATGAAAAAACTCAGCAGAGTTTTCCATTATTGGTGATTAACAATTTCGAAAAAAATTACAGATTTACCAAAATAACAAGACTTATTAAATTATATGTATAATGTGTATTAAAAAACAAATAAGAAAATATTTATTATTTTACAAAAATATATTTTGCTTTCATGTTTGTAAACATTATTAATGCCAAATTGATTTCGAAAACCAAAACCAGTTTTACATAATGGAAGCACTCTGACACGTTTTGCTCAAAACAAGTTGACAACAAGCTGATAGTGGAAACATAGTATAAGAGTCTTAAAATAAATTAATAGCTTATCTAATTTCAGTGTATTTATCAAAAATAATAATTGGAAATTTAGCACGTCATACGGAAATCTTTTTAATAATAAAAAAATCGCCATATATTTTATAAATCGCAGTGTAGTCAAAATGTTTGAAAATTGCCACATGTGGCGAGACATCTCTTAATATGGCAGCCCTGATTATATTATGAACATATTTTAGTAATCTGGCAATGAGTAAAAGAAACAAGTATATTATAACATATAGAAACTAATAATATTGTTGTCTCTTTTCTATCAATTCGGTAAAGAACATGAAAAATACTATGCATTTTGTTTTTGTAAAATGAGGAATGTCAAATTTATTTGTTGAAAAACAAAGAAAAGGAAATTTTATAAAAAATTCACAATTGTGTTTTTGAACTTGATTAAAAATTTATATTTATTACATTATATTTATTATATTTAAATATTTATTAAAAATTTAAATAAGTTTTTTTAAGTATTTAAATTTTTATTAATTTTTTCAAAGCTTGACACACACAAAAATAAACAACAACAGAATAAGAAATCAAAACAAGCAACTGAAGTAAATGAACCTTTAAACTACATACATGAACTGACTTAAATGAACTGACTGACGAAATATACAGCTGGCTCAAAAGACTGACTGACTAAAAGTGAACTACTGAACTGGAAGAACGAACTAGTTCACTTTTTTTACATGAACTCTATTGACAAGTCACCCAAATGAACGATTAAGCCCAAGACTACTGCTAAGTATTAGTAACGCATCAAAAAAGCAATCAGAGCATAGGTTTTAAAGTTGATGCTTTGTGACATTTAACATTTAATTTGCAAGCAACATACATAGATTTATTTTAAAAGTATTATGCATTGCATCACTTACATTTCAAAACGTTTTAATAAACAAAACACATAGTTGCATTGTTTCGGTACTTTGTACATGTACATTGTTAAAATACTGTAGTAAAATTGTGTACGAACTTTGTATTAGAACGTTTTGGAAGTCAGACATACTTTTAATAATTTAAACATTCCTTTTGGTTTTAATCAGCACACCATCAAGCAAGTAAGTATATTCAATCCCGTTGAATCAGTGCTGCCACTTTGAGGGTAATTACCCGAATTTGGTATAATATTTACTGTCGTGGGTAGAGCGTGGGTAATTGCTTTTAGGTGTAATTCAGGTGTAATTTGACATTCTTACTTCAGATTTTTTTAGTTTATTAATTTATTATCAAAAAGTTTTATTACAAAATTAAGTTTGCCTCAGCGTCGTATGACATTTTTAAGGCGAGTTGGCATTAAATTTAACCAAATAATAATTAATTTGATATTATTCATAATTTCATATAAATTTACAATTTTTTTTTTTAATTATTACATTAAAAGCCCAAATAAAATCAAGTCGATATCAGTGATGACAATTATTTCTTTTTAAATATTGTGGATAAAAAATGCACAATCTTCTGAACCAAAGTCTCGGTGTCTTTTAAAGAAAAGTCTTCAATCATTAAATATATATTTTGTAAAAGTTCGATAATGAATGTCGCAAGATGACAGATAGCTGTGGATATAGATGACTATCATAGTGATTTAGAACCTAAAGTCTGTTGAAAAAAGTTATTCAAACTAAAAACTAGCCTGGGGGTAGAAATGTTTCCAATATTCCAACATATGATTAATTTTATTTTTATCTGGAAACTTTCAAATGCTTTAGTTTGAAGAATATTTAACGCCTTTAACAGATGTAAAACTGAATTACGAAAGGGACAGTTGTATAAATCCCTGCAGGTATTTTCTTACTATATAAGATATAAACAGTATTTTTTTAAAACCATGAAACTTAAAATGGTGAACAATCGTAGATTAATATACGGCATTACCAATTGAAATTGATTTCAATGACAAAATGCATTGCAGATGTCCAATTTTGTTCCTCTTTTTCGAGCATTAATGGCTGCATGTCACGAATAAAATGAACAATGTTGACATCTAACAGGCAAAATTATTATTTTTTTATTTTTTTTTTCTTTAGATTATTAAAAATAATGATAATAAGACTTTTATGCAAAATATTAAGAAATTTAAAATTTTAATTACATGCAAATTTGCAGTTTATAACTTTTTTTTAGTTGAAAAACGTGGAAAAACCTTTAATATCCACAATCGCGATGTCTTTTAAAACGTTATTCCAAATTTTAGAACTATTTACTTTGAATCATTTTGTAAGTAACTTACAACGTTCTTCCACTAGTTGACTCTTCGTATGTCATTTTGAAGGCGTTAAGGTGCATAATTTTGGGTGATTTAATGTTTAAACAGTGTAAGAAAGTAATGTTAACTGTTATCTGCAAAAAAAACAGTTTATGCAAAAAGTGGCTTTTACAACGTTATTCGCGGCTGTGCTTCAATTGTTGCTGGCTTATCAGCGCAAAGCAGCTACTTTACAGTCCTACGGAAAAAAATGAAGAGGTGTCACATCGCATGGCCTTGAAGTCTAATTGACAGTTTATTTTCTCTAAATCAACCCATCGCCTTCATTTGTGAAAAAATAAGTTGCGTCATTAAGTTGCGAAAATCGATGGCTGATTTTTAAAGTCAATGTGGATAATTTGGGGCGTTGTTGAAGCATGAATCTAATCTTGATGATATGCCTGAGCAAAAAGTGAGAGCAGTATGACAGTTCGTTTGACAGCTAACCTTTCGTAAGCTCTATTGGGCTTAAAAAACAACCATTATAAAGGAATGACAATAAGAATTTTGAACCTTCCCTAGATATATATAATAATTTTGAATTTTGCTGGTGGTAACACTGCGTTGAATACAATATTAGCTGATCTACAACACCGCTGTTAAACCCTACACACATTTATTACATTTCGTGTAATAAATTATATTAATTATCTTCTTCGGTAAAAACAACAATTTTTCAATTCAAGATTGGAATTTTGTTTATGGTCTTTTTGAAGCCGTCGAAGAATCGGTAATTAAATTTATTTTAATTTCGTTAACATAAATGTTAGATTTTTTACTGTCTTCTAAAATTTGTTTACTACAAAATTCATACAGTGTTAATATCAGCTACATATTGATTCACATACATACATGCATACCTATATATTTTATTAGTTTGAAATATTATGTTGTTATTGGTATTAAATTTGGTGGTGGTTTTTTCTTTTACATTTGCTTTAATTCTCATTGAAATAACTATTTATTATTTGCGCTGTTGCATTGCTACATATATGGTATATACTAGGGCTTCCAATCGGGAAATTAGGCGAATCCCGAATCTCGGGATTTCTGATTTCTAATCCCGGGATTTCCGGTATCCCGATTTTTTTTATATTCTTTATTATTTTTAAATTTTTTTTAATAACTTGCATAAATATACGTGTATTTGTTGACAAAAAAAAGTTTAAATTACAGTAAGATAGATTTAAAATACATATGGACAATTTTAAAATACATTTAGGCTGGGTTTTTGAGATGTCAGTTAAACTAGGTTTATTTAATCTGAAAATATATTTGTGCCGCCATTACAAAGTTTGTATACATAATTTTGACGGAACAACTTTTTCTTGCTTAAAATGTTGGTCTTTAATACAACTCAACTCCAGTTCAGTTGAAATTTTGCAATTTTTGTATTATGGTTTACAACTCTGTTATTGCGGTTAAAAAACCATTAAAAATTTACAACTCATCACTAGCAGTGGTTCAATTTCAGTTCAACTGAATTGAGTTATAAATTATAATAGGGGCAAAAATAATAAAAAAAATGTACTTCGCCGGAAAAATCTGAGTTTTGTACAACGTTAATGAAAAATATGTATGGGAATTTTATAGCTAAGTTTAAACTTAATCCACATCTCAAAAACCCGGCCAGAGAAAACTTAAAAATATATTTGGACAATTTAAAAATTCATTTGGAAACTTTAAAAAAACAATTGGAAATAGTGTAAGTTTTTTTATCAATAAATAATTATGGATAATGGATAAAAATAAGATTTTTATGTTGTTTTGTTACGTCAATTAATAATTTAAGTTTGTTTTTATTTTATTTTTATTTATTTATTTATTTATTTATTTATTTAGTGTCTATGGATTAATCCTTACAGACATTTTAGACATTAAAAATTACACTTAAATAAAATAGACTATAACTAACATTTGATTACATTACACAAAATTTAATTATCAATTAAGAAAATCAATTATTAATCTACTTATTAACTTTGGATCCAACGAATAATCAATAAATCTATATAAATGATTGAAAGTGTTACACATTCTTCTAAGAGGGTCAGCATCACCATAATTAGCTCTAAAGAATTTAATGGATAATGGTATGAAATTTCGAGATGGTCGTTGAGGAATATTAAATGAAATCTCATTAATTAAAAATCCAGCGCAGATATCACCATTAATAATGTTGAGAATAAACGATACATTCAGCATTGTTCTACGACTTTTTAAAGTAGGGAGCTTTATCAGAGCCAGTCGAGATGTGTATGAGGGCAAGGTTAGTGGGTTAAAGTGTAAACCGCGAAGACAGAAGAGCAGAAATTGTTTCTGTACAGATTCAATTAAATTTGAATACGTTTGGTAAATGGGGTCCCATATAATCGATCCATATTCAAGAATCGGCCTTACAAGTGCCATATATAAGATTTTTGTAATATACGGATCATCGAACTGTCTTGCCCAGCGTTTTACGTATCCAAGTGTTCCTCTTGCTTTATTTATCATAAACGTAATATGCGAATTAAAGCTAAGTTTAGGGTCAAGTAGTATTCCAAGGTCAAGGAAATTTTCAACTGCATCAACTTGAATACCACCTAGGAAGTAATATACTATAGATGGATTATTTCTTGAAAAACGCATTAGTTTACACTTCTTTAAATTAAGCTCCATTAAGTTTGCTTCACACCATTAATAAAAACAACTTCAATCATCTTGTAGACGTTGGTGATCTAACATATGGTTGTAAGTTAAAAATATCTTAACATCGTTAGCATACATCAGAACATTTGAAAACTTTATAACTCCAGGTAAATCGTTTATAAAAAGCAAGAATAATACAGGTCCAAGGTGGCTGCCTTGGGGTACACCTGATGGCACATTTATTTTTCTAGAAAACGTTTTATTAAAAAGGACAGTTTGGACCCTATTCGATAAATTAGAGTAAATCCACATTAAGGTAAGACCAGTAAATCCCATTATTTGCAGCTTCTTAACCAAAAGAGCATGATTGACTTTGTCAAAAGCTTTGCTGAAATCGGTGTAGATAACATCTGTTTGATTCCTTGCGAAAAAAACACGATTGATAGCAATTATGAGCTGAAGAAGGTTTGTAGTGGTAGAGCAACCTTTTTTAAATCCGTGTTGATATGGAGATATTATGTTTGAGATTTGGTAATATAAATTTTCCGTTATTAATTTTTCAAAAAATTTAGGTATGATACTAAGTTTTGCAATACCACGGTAATTTTTAATATCAGATCTAGTGCCAGACTTAAACAAAGGAACAATAAAAGATTCCTTCCAAATTTTTGGAAAATACCCAAATTTAATTGACGTATTGAACAATATCGTTAAAGGGATAGATAAGGCTTCAGCACACATAATCAAAATATTACTCGAGATCTTATCAGGGCCATATTTGTAAGAGAATTATAGCTTTTTTAGACCATTTGCGACAGTTTGGGTATCAAAACACGAAATTGATATAGCTGGATTTTCTGCTATCGGAAACGGATAGTTACCATTTTTATCATAGGTAGCATCTGAATAAGTAGTGGAAAAAAAATCAGCGAACAAATCACTTATACAGGTTGCATCACATGATTCATTTTGATTAAATTTCATCACTGTAGGATAACCAGTTGTTCTTTTTTTTTAATTTATAAAATTGTAGAATGATTTCGGATCATATTTTATATTATTTTGGATTTTGTTCAAGTAAAGTGCATAGCATAACTTATTTGTTCTTGTATATTCAGCTCGACTTACAGCATATCTTGAATAATCAACAGAAGATCCAGAACGTTTGAATTTTTTGTAGCATTTATTTTTATTATTTTTAGCGCGAGATAATTGCCCATTATTCCAAGGTGGGCCAGATTCAGATTGGCTTGATCAGCAATCGCATCCGCATCCCGGGCCTTCAGTTTTGTACATTTAAGGTGATAATATCCTGAGCACAGCCAACACGATATCATATGATCATCACCAGATATATTACAGTTAACATTCAAACAATCCATAGTTAAAAATAATATATGTTAGTGTTTTTAAAAGCGATAACTTTTAAATATTATGGGTTACTGGGTTAGACTGGATGAACAGTAATCTAGTCGTTAATAGAGGGCGACACCGAAAAATAAATTAGCCAATGCACAAACCAATACAGTTAGAACTAAGTAATGTCGGTAATAACGATCCCGTGCGTTCACAGTTGTATAAGTTGATTAGTAAATCGATCAGCTGTTAAAACAGTTGTATATTTAAGTTTTTAATAAGTGTAGACTTTTATAATTACAAACAAAATCATGAATCCAACAAAATAAATCACAAATACGAATTTGCGACAAATAGATGATATCCAGGAACTAAACTATATAACACCAGCACGACGGTAAACAACGAAAATATTTTAAACAGGCTTTTGATTTTTAAAAACGTTCAAAACACTCAAAATTAGTCTTTTACAACAGAGCAATACAAAACACACGTCGACTTGATACAAGTGTTGCCAATAAATATCATACGTTTACAAATAAATATCATACGTTCATGAAATGTGTACTTTAACTCGAAAATTAAGTTGTTTTTTATATAGTTTGAAAAATTTTTCGAAATCGGAATCCCGAAATATTTTCTTCTATCCCGAATTTCGGGATTCAGAAAAACCAATCCCGATTGGAAGCCCTAGTATATACGTACATATGAACATAAATAAAGAGAATAAAGCATAAGAGAAAATCAAAATTCCTTATTTAATTGTTATTAAATTTACTTGTGTAGCCTATACTAATATCGTTAGTACAACGTTCAGTTTGTACAAAACATATTTTGTATATACAAAAAACAATATCAGCTTATCTTATAGCTTGATAATTCATACCGTGCACCCTACGTTGGTATTTTTAATTGTATTTGTACTTACGGTACGTACAGAAGATTTAGAAAAACGAATTACTTTCGGTTATTAGTTGTTAAAATAATGAGTTCAACAGTCTGAAAGAATCTAGTTCAAACGATTCTACGATTAACTTATATCGTACGCAGTGTGACCTTCTAGCATTTTCACTGCTAAATTTAGCATTATTTGTTTTGATTTAGCAGCGAAATTTTCAAATTGCTTTTAGCATAATTTTCAGCATTTTTCTAATATTTTTTTTAGCATTTTTTAATCTTATAAATTTTATATATTGCTATTTCACAATATAACTTAACATTTCAGTCAATCTCTGTGCTTTCAAAGAGCTTGCTTCTTTTGTTAGAAGTTTTTGGTTTTGTTGATGAAAACAGATCATATTCTAACGGTATTTTTACCAAAACTTTGGCAGTTAAGGAAAACTATTCATATCGGGTGATTTTTTAGCTATTATCTTTTTGGCAACACTGGTTTGAACAGCTGACGCACATTGCGTGTTTTGTTTCACTGTCAAACATCTTCAGTTTGGTCTATAATTTAACCATGAATCGTCTTACAAACGAACAACGCTTGCAAATTATTGAATTTTATTATCAAAATGCGATTCACTTTTTTATCGAAAAATTGTGTTTAGCTCAATGGGTACGTTAATAAGCAGAATTGTCGATTTTGGAGTAAAGATCAGCCAGAAGCATTGCCAGAGCTACCAATGCATCCAAAAAAAGTCACAGTTTGGTGCGGTTTATGGGCTGGTGGCATCATTGGACCGTACTTCTTCAAAGATGATGCGAATCGTAACGTAACTGCGAATGGTGAGCGCTACCGTCAGCTGATATCCAACTTTCTTTTGCCCAAAATGCAAGAGCTTGACTTGCATGACATGCGGTTTCAACAAGACGGTGCCACATGCCACACAGCACGCTTAACAATGGACTTATTGAGAGGCGAGTTCGGTGAACATTTTATTTCACGTTCGGGACCGGTCAATTGGCCGCCAAGATCGTGCGATTTAACGCCTTTAGACTATTTTTTTGTGGGGCTATGCTAAAACTCATGTCTATACACACATGCCCGCTTCAATTGACGCATTAAAAGACAACATTGAAGCATTTATTCATGAGATACCGGCCGAAATGTTTGAAAGAGTATGCCAAAATTGGACTAAGCGGATGGACCATTTGAGGCGCAGTCACGGTCAACATTTGCATGAAATAATCTTCAAACATTAAATTATATGCATTTTTCGGAATTTTATGTGTTTTTTTTTTAACTTTCCTATAGCTCTTACAAAATCACCCATTATAATGATGTGTTTAATGTGTAATTAAATTTACTAAAAATGCTGTTGAATAGCCTTTTATGTTTTCAATGACAACTTTTGTTTTAACTTATATTTTGTATTTAGTAATATATATGTATGTATATCGTTACCTCAAACGCAAAAAGCCCTTATATTTTGTATTTAGTAATATATATGTATGTATATCGTTACTTCAAACGCAAAAAGCCGTATCTAAATTTTACTGGAGAAGCAAAAAACTATTTAAAATGATAAATTTATTAATCGTCTTAAACTGTTTATAATTTATTTTTCTTCTACTTTTCTTGCTAAACCTACCAGTTGTTTTGACAGTTGACAATGTTGCATATTTTGCAAACTGTAGGTTAGGGCTTTAAGTGTTTATCACAGGGCTAGCAAAAATCCGGGTTTTTAAGAAAAACCCAACCCACTGGGGTTTTTTGGGTTTTGCTGTTTTTCGTGTAATGGTATAATAATTGGTCTAAGCAATGTTGTCAACTCAGCTCTTTTCGGTATATATGTAGCAAGAAAATCTTCAATATTTTGTATGGCATCATCATCAAATGCATGGATAGTTAAAAGAAAAGCTAGGACTTAAATAAGTCCTTACATATATGCCTCAACTGCCAAGTGATGTACAGCGGAACTTTTATGCCCAAATATGATCGGAACATATAAATGAATTTGACAATGACATTCATAGAATTTTAAATAACGTTCAGTTGTATAAAAAAGCTTTGAATCGCCAACAAATGTTACTCTAAGTCCCAAAAGATCTAAATGCTGCACAAAGTCACTCCCCTACAATTACAACTGTCATTGATGTAATTTGTTGAACAATGATATACTATTGTCAAAACGGAATTTTGTTGAAAAGCGTACTTACTCCAACTCATTATTTGGCGAATATGATGCATCCCAAATATGTTTGTATACAAACTAATTGTTTAGTTACTTAAACTTAATTGTTAATGTGAACTTAATTTTGTTCGTCACTATATTCATCAAAACTGCAATGCATGCATTAGTTTTAGTTAAGTTAGTTCAACTTTATTGTTTACCATTAAATTGTGTCTACTGAAATCAAAACTACAACGCATGCATTATTTTTAGTTAAGTTAATTGAACTTTATTGTTTACAATTAAATTATGTCAACTGAAATCAAAACTACAACGCATGCATTATTTTTAATTACCATTTAATATGCATTTTTATTTAGGTCAATTCATGTTAATTTTTAAGTTTATTAATTATGTTATTATTTTAATTTTGTATAAAAAGATGACCAATTTTACAAATAAATATTATTGATTTACAATCTTCATACACGTAACGTCATTTCTTTATTTCTTACAACAGTCTTTCAGTTACAAGTACTAGAAAGACAAAAAAAGGAAAATAAAATAGTGTTAATTCTGACGAAACGTTTGAATTAAGTCACACTAGAATCCTTATTTGTTCATTGGTGACCCCGACGTGATCGTGTAAAAAGGCATAATCAATACTTCATCAACGAGGTTCGAGTAGGCGAACTAGCATTGACAACAAAAACAAGCCGCCTGTACTTCCGCAGTTTGTCTCATCGTCAGTTTCAACAACATGTCTTCAATGGAAGCATTGATAAGCCTACAGAGTATCTTAGGCGAAAACATCCAGCAAATCATCCGTAACTTCAAAAAGGACTCTGCGGAGAGAAAAGCTAAGAGTTCCTATTTTGAAGAACGCATACGTCGTCTCTCAGACAAGTGGACCGAGTTCAATGAGACCGACGGAAAATTGCGTATACTTGTTGAAGATCAGTCTGAAGTAGACTAATTCAAAACTAACTACTTTGAGCAGATACGGTCATTGGCTGAAGAATACAGTGAGCTATTCCAATCTGAATTGACCCGCTTGAAAAAGGAAGAGCTTAAGATCAAGCAAACAACTTTACAAGCAACTCACCGTGAGAACAATGATCAATCAAAAGGGTCTAGCATCAAGCATCACGGGGCAAAGGAGGTGTCATCACATAATTTGATTGGAAAATTTACCGCTCGTATGTCAGCACTACAGAGGTTCTTAACGGGAAATGTCAGAACTGGAGATGGATGAGTCTCAGCAGTTTTACAACATAAGAATTGATACCATTAACAAATTATGGAATCAAATTGAAGATTTATATGATCAAGTATGGGATCAATGTCCAAACCCTCTAGATAATGGTCTGAATCAAGAGGATTATGAAAATCTAAGAGGAATGGTTATTGACGGTTTGACGAAGTTACAAGTGATGTCAAATCAACCATCAAGGACCAACTCGGCAGGTCAACAGACATTAATGGCAACATCACTGCCTCTGCCGAAAATCTCAATTCCCAAGTTTGATGGGGATTACGCAAAATGGACACAATTTTATGACATGTTTCTCCATATGGTGCATCAACAACCGATACCTGATATCCAAAAGATGTGGTATCTAAAAACCAATCTTACAGGGGAAGCCGAAAAATTTGTGAGCCACCTATCAACAACCGAAGGCAACTATGAGTCAGCATGGACTATGTTAAAAGACCGATATAACAACAAACGCATTCTTGTTACAACATTGGTCGAGAAAATTATTAGTCAGCCATTATGTAACTCAAACTCTGCCACTATTAAGAATTTACACGATACAACTCGAGAGTGTCTTTTAGCACTGAACAACATTGGAATTGAGACGAAAGGCTGGAACCCTCTCCTTTTCCAAATCTTGATAAAAAAAACTAGACCGAAGCTTGCATATGAGGTTTAAACAGTCTTTAAGCCAACCAAAGGAGTTGCCATCAGTTGAAGACCTGTTATCGTTCCTGGAATTCCAGTTCCAAACTATCGAGTCCATTACTCACCGGGAGAAATCGGTATATACTCCAAATAAAACAGCAGCTACTGTGGTCAAAGGAACACCCAAGTGCAACTGTTGCAATAATGGAAATCATGCTTTATATCGCTGTGAAAAGTTTTAAAGTTTGTCAGAGATAGAAAGGCTAAAAATTGTACAATCACAAAAACTATGTTTCAATTGCTTCAAAGGCGAACACTCCTCAAAAGACTGTCCATCAAGTTCATGCAAAAAGTGCAACAAGAAACACAATACATTATTACACCTTGAATCCAAAGTTAATCCACAAGTCAAGCAGATTACCAATTCTGGCCCAAACATTGACTTAAAACCAAACACGTCCAACGCCACGGTAACATCTGCAGCTGCAGATAATTCATCTTCAATGAAGGATTATGTGATACTTGCAACCGCAAGAGTAAAAATAACAGCATCTAATGGAAATTCAGCAGAATTCCGAGCAGTTCTTGACTCTGGGTCGCAGGTCAACCTCATTTCCGAGCAAGTGATAAGAAGGCTAGGTGTTTCAACTTCAACAGCATCATTATGTATTGACGGTGTCGGAAACGGAAAGAAGCGAGTTACAAGGAGAATAAACGTGAAGTTACAATCAAGAAACAACACGTTTGAAACCAACTTAGAGGCATTTGTCATCCCAACAATCATTCCCCCTCAACCAAGTCAGCACATTAATATTTCTAAATGGCAAATTCCGAACTTAGAGTTAGCCGACCCACATTTCAATCAGCCAGGAAGGGTAGACATCCTGTTGGGTGCCGAATATTATTTTAACCTGATACAACAGGAAAAGATAAAACTGGCAAGCAACCTCCCAACCCTTTTGAATACATCACTTGGATGGATCATAAGTGGAAAAATATCTTCATGTCAAGGTACTAATGACGCTGCAACTTGTACGGTTCTTACCAATAATTCAGAAACGTTTAACGACGAGTTATTAAACGACGTCATTGAGCGGCTGTGGAGAATGGAAGACGATGGATCAAATGAGAAAGGACTGTCACAAGACGAACAACAATGTGAATCGCTATTCGTTCAAAATACAAAAACAAATGATGAAGGACGCTTTGTCGTCAAGTTACCCTTTCGTGAAAATCCCTCTGCACTGGGTGACTCCAAGGCGACAGCTTACAAAAGATTTCTAAGTCTTGAACGACGATTACTGAAAGATCCATTAACCAGAAATCAGTACGTAAGTTTTATGAACGAATATGAACAAATGGGACACATGTCTGAAATAGATGCCAATTCAATACCAACACGCAACCATTTCATTCCACATCATTGCGTTTTAAAACCAGATAGCACAACTACTAAACTTCGTGTTGTTTTCGACGCTTCTGCCAAAACGTCGTCTGGATATTCACTTAATGACTTACTTGATACTGGCCCAATCGTTCAGAGTGATCTATTTTCAATACTCATCCGTTTCCGCTTACCAAGATTTGTTTTCACTACAGACGTTGAGAAAATGTACCGACAAATTTAAGTACATCAAGATGACAGGAGATACCAGCTTATCCTATGGAGAAATGACCCTTCCGCACCAATAAAATATTATCAGCTCAACACTGTCACATACGGGACGCGAGCTGCTCCATATTTGGCGACAAGATGTCTTCAACAGATTGCACTCAATAATGAAACTGATTTCCCATTAGGTGCTCAAATGTTAAGGGATAATTTCTATGTAGACGATGGTCTTGGAGGGTCAAACAGCTTATCTACTGCAATCGAAACACAACAACAACTAGCTTACATACTGAAAAAACATGGTTTCAACTGCCGTTAATGTAGTGCGAATAACAAACAACTTCTTCAAAACATTCCACAAGATGATCGGGAAGTGAATCTCGATTTTAATAGCACACAGAAGGAGACTATTAAAACTCTGGGTCTAATATGGCTTCCTAAAGCTGACCATCTTTGTGTGAAGGTGAAGGTAGAACCTGTTGATATAATTACTAAACGTACAGTAAGTTCTGACTTGGCAAAACTCTTCGATCCGCTTGGACTCTTAACGCCAATTATAGTTAAGGCAAAGATATTTATTCAACATTTATGGCAGATGAAGTTGTCTTGGGACGAAGCTCTTCCTAAAGAGCTCAGCTCAACTTGGTCAGATTTCCGCGAAAGCTTAAATTCTTTAAACAATCTTCAAATAGCACGACATATATTCAAAGATGACATCCCATTAACCACTCAGCTGCATATCTTTGCTGACGCGTCCAAAAGAGCCTTTGGGGCAGTAGCATACGTTCGGTCTACATTTAAAGGTGGTAGAACAATTACAAAATTGCTATGTGCAAAGTCTCGCGTCTCACCAATCAAGAGGCAAACACTACCACGATTAGAACTTTGTGCAGCACTTATGGCTGCAGAACTTTCTCAACGTCTTCGAAAGGTTATGCAAATTAAAAGTTTACCAACCTTCTTATGGACAGACTCTGAAATTGTCTTGTCATGGATACATTCAAACTCATCCGGTTTCCAGACATTTGTGGGTAATAGGATATCTAAAATTCAAACACTAACTCTTCCAGAACAATGGCGACATGTTTCATCTAAGGATAATCCAGCAGATATTCTCTCAAGAGGTTTGTCAGCAAAGGCACTGTCAGAGTGCCACCTATGGTTTCTAGGACCATTATTTTTACACGGAAAACAAGAATACTGGCCTACAGAGTTTCGGCCATCTTTACAAATTACATCTGATCTTGAAAGAAAGAAAGATTCAACATTTGTTTTGTCAACCATACACGACTACAGCTTTGTATATGAAATCGATCATAAAGGTTCATTTAAGAAATTACAGCGAATAGTATCATATGTCCACCGCTTCATAACAAACACATCTAATAAAAATTCAGCAACAACACAACTGACTGCTCTAAGTACAGAAGAACTTGAAACATCACTTAGAATAATCATACGTGCCATCCAAAGTTATGATTTTTCAAATGAAATCCAGCAGTTAAATAAACAACAAGAACTCGGAAAAACTAGTTCGATTCTTAGTTTAACCCCATTTATCGATAATAAAGGCATCCGGCGAGTGGGAGGGCGATTGGAGGAGTCAAACTTATCCTACGATGCAAAACATCCCATGATTCTTCCATACAACGATGAATTAGTGAAGCTTTTATTTAAATCAGTGCACGAAGAAAACAAGCACTGCAGTCCGCAAGCTCTATTAGGAATCGTGAGGCAAAGATTCTGGCCGATCAAAGGAAAATCCATTGCAAGATCAACAGTGCAAAAATGCGTACAATGTTGCAAGGCCCGTCCAAAGCTTTGTCAACAATTAATGGGAAACCTTCCACAAGACAGAGTCACACCTGCACGTCCATTCATTAACACAGGCGTTGATTACTCTGGTCCAATATGGATCCACTACAAAATAAGGGGAAAACGGCCAACAAAGGCATATGTAGCAGTGTTTTGCTGTTTCGCGACAAAGGCAGTGCATTTTGAACTAGTTAGTGACTTATCGACCGATGCTTACATTGGTGCATTAAAACGTTTTATTGGTCGAAGAGGACGATGCCAAAATATATATAGTGATAACGCAACAAATTTCGTTGGAGCAAACAATAAACTTACTGAACTCGCTGAAACAATATTTTCTGAGGATGGAAAAGAATCGATAGTTTCAACATGCAGCTCAAAAGGAATACAATTCCATTTTATTCCACCCAGATCTCCCCACTTTGGAGGACTTTGGGAAGCAGCAGTCAAATCGGCCAAAAAACCTACTTGTGCGAAGCTTAAGTACAGCCTCACTAACATATGAAGAGTTGGAAACGGTAATCATCGAGATTGAAGCCATATTGAATTCCCGTCCATTAACACCTATGTCTAATGATCCTTCCGATATGTCCGCACTTACTCCAGGCCATCTATTGATCGGCGAGCCTCTCACGTCTCAGGTGGACATAGCAGCCAAATCAACGAAAATATCACTGTTATCACGATGGGAGCTCGTCTCAAGAATCAAACAGGAATTCTGGAAAATATGGTAAAATGAATATCTCCACGAACTACAGCTGCGTCATAAGTGGAAAACTGCAAGTCCCAACGTCAAGCCAGGAGATATGGTTATCATTAAGGAAGATAACACTGCGCCAATGAAATGGCCGCTAGGACGAATATTGAAAGTTTATCCTGGAAATGATGGATCCATTAGGGTTGCTGATGTCAAAATCGCTAATAGATAATAGATTGCTAGAAAAGTCTCGGCCAAAAAGAGGTGCTATTGACTTTGTTGGAAATGTCGCACATTCACTGTTTGGTGTGCTTGATTCAGAGTATGCAGATAAAATGTCATCAACCATTGCCCAATTACAAGAAGACGATTCGTTCATGCTAAAACTCATAAAGGATCAAACTTCGGTGGTAAACTCAACAATGAACATCGTTAAACAAGGTCTAACTGCAGCAAAATTCAAGTTTGACAGTCTTCAATCAACAATAAATGAATTAGTAAAAGATGAAGAATTACGCAACGAAGAATTGTACCAATTTAGGCTTGCCAATATTTTCAATATGGGTTTCATGCAACTATCACTCATAGCAAACAATTTACAAAAAACGCAAGCAAGTATCTTGGATACATTAACTGACACTCATCATGGAAAAATCAACCCGTTACTGTTAACTCCGTTACAACTTGAAGTCGAAATACAACAAATCAAAACGCATATGCCTGATTCGTTAATGTTACCAGTACCTGAAAATGATTTGCTAGAATTTTATAAGTTAATGAAAATAAAAGGTGGACTTACCCAGAAACACGTGGTGTTTAGTATTACGCTACCATTAGTAGAGCATGATAAATTTAAATTATATAATCTGATCCCCATCCCTAGCGCAGTAAACAACACAATGCTAATGATAGAAACTTGTAGTGCTGTACTAGCAATAGACACAACCCGAAGACATTATTTTCCAGTATCATCAGATCAACTTAAGTCATGTAACATCATCAAGATGGATATATTCATATGCTATAATATTCAACTGGAATACAACTTCGGCGCAGATAGATGCTCATGTGAAGTTAACTTATTTAACAACTTCACTATTCCAACTTGTAATCTAAAGAGGCTGTCGGCAAACATAACGTGGTCACCATTAAATCACAACCAATGGATATATTCATCAGCATCAATCACACAAGCAACAGCAGTTTGTGGGAAGGAAATCATAACTCTACATTAAGAGGGCTCTGGAATGTTAACTATGAACCCAGAATGCATTATTAAGCATGATTTTATTCATATAACTGGACAACAGTCGATATCAACAGTGACTGGGGCATCCTACACGAGCCTTGCAAACCTCTCAGAATTTTCATATAACCACCTTGCAAAGAATGAACACATCAAAAGATCCAATGACACATTGATGATAGACCAGATTTCAATGCAACTTAACAAAATGAAAGGTTTGCAACAAAAGCTAGAAGCAATAAATACTTCAAGGTTTCAACATCATTCAACTTCAAAAACCTGTAGTACAGTTGCATACTCTGCATTAGTCGTCAGCCTAATATCCATACTACTGATCTCAGCCATAACGGTAATACGCAGAAAACCCAGTACCGTTGCAATAACAGAAATGACACAATCTCCTAATTGTTCGACTCCTCCACCAAACAAGACAAAACCCACACCACATCCACGGCAAAACTTCACAATTCAAGTCTAAATCTAATTGACCACTCGTCAATGCCGGGGAGAATGTTAAGTTACTTAAACTTAATTGTTAATGTGAACTTAATTTTGTTCGTCACTATATTCATCAAAACTGCAATGCATGCATTAGTTTTAGTTACCATTTAATATGCATTTCTATTTAGGTCAATTCATGTTAATTTTTAAGTTTATTAATTATGTTATTATTTTAATTTTGTATAAAAAGATGACCAATTTTACAAATAAATATTATTGATTTACAGTCTTCATACACGTAACGTCATTTCTTTATTTCTTACAACAGTCTTTCAGTTACAAGTACTAGAAAGACAAAAAAGGGAAAATAAAATAGTGTTAATTCTGACGAAACGTTTGAATTAAGTCACACTAGAATCCTTATTTGTTCACTAATTAGTCAAGAAAACATAGATAGCAGAAGAATGGATAAGTCCAAAGCACGTCTTATTTCCTGCACCCTGTTTGGCATTTAAAATTTAAGTTGCAGAATAGTTTTCACAATAACGGTATTCAGTTCAGATTTTTTTGATTGAAAAAATTAAAATAATGAATTTTTTACCCCAAACACAAGAAAAAGTATTTACACTAATAGCTCCAATTTAAACAACCTTAAACAACGTGTAAACAACCAGGTTTAAAAGTTCAAATATTGCAGTTTTTAAAGCTTTTTCGATTTATCATTATTTTCATATACATCATCTATTTCCATTAACGACGTAATAATAAGATGACAGGCTGTTTTACTTTTTTTGCACGACACATATGTATAAAACTGCACTTTTAACTTTTAATAAAGACATTCAACATGAGTGCAATTTTCCATTTTCCTTTTTTGCAATCAAAAAAATCTGAACTGAACTACAATGGTAAAAAATTTAAAATTATTACCAGCAAACTTTTACGATTTTTTCACTTCAGTAATAAATTGCCCTGCTTATTGTTAAATATTGTAACGACACCGTTTTCTGCTGGTTGCTGGGGTAGACTCAACGGTGTCCAGGTTCGTACGAAGAAGTAAATAAAACTCTTCGGGTTTCACAAAACGTTATAACAATACTTTTATTACAATAACAGCACACACAGTTTGACCGGTCGCCGCTCAAGGTGTCAGTGCTCAGCAAAGCGCAACACGTGTGACCTGTCTGGAGGGGCGGACAGAGGCTCAAGACTACCCGAGGTGTAACCTCACACGTGCTGTCCACAATCCCCAGTGTACTCAAGAGCCAACGAGTGGATCAAAATAGTTTAAGCGTAATTAGGATGTGTATCCACTGACCTTAGAAGGTCTGCGATCCCACGACCGACTGCCACGCATTCAATGATGTTTGACCTTTTATACGCTTTGATTTGTGTATGAAAAATCCACACACATACGCACACTGTTTGAACTGTCACACAGCAAACATATGATCCCGACTCAGGGTTGTTCTACTACAAAACCCTAGCCATTACTGACACCTAGATGGCGCTGTACCAACCGTTAAATTCAAACTTACAAACTAAACAAACTTAATATATATTTTCAAATTCAACATAAAAAAATACAAAACATAAGCAAATACAAAATATAAATAAACTCAAGTAACTTCATGGTGTAGATTAAAACGAAACCCTTGTTGACTTTGTTCGTCACACTGCCTCCCTTTTTCCCCCAACAGCTTAGGGGTTCATCCAGGTCGTTCGCGGCATACCCTCCTGGGTTAAGGTTACTCGGTATCGCTGCCCTGCATGGCTCAGCAGCAACCGTCTTCTTGCTCCCCTACCCTGGGCACTCATGGCTTCTCGTATCTGTTGTTTTAGCTGCCCTGGAAACTGCTCAAACCGCAGCTCCCGAGGACTAGTGGGTATAGCCGGTGCCCTTGCAGATCGGCAGGTGGTTGCACGGAATGAGAAAGTGGTGGATGGCCGTAAGGCGGATATTTCGCGTGGTGCTGGTGATGAGGGCGCGGACGAAGGCGGTGATGATGATGGTGAGGGTGATGATGAGGATGATGATGCAGATGATGATGATGGTGAGGGTGATGATGAGGATGATGATGCTGCTGCTGGTTAGGATGATGGTGCCGTGGTTGATGACGTACTTGTTGAGGAAGTGTATGCTGATGTGGGGGATACGGCCTGTGATTTTGGTGTTAAGGGCGATAACGCCAGCGGTGTTGTTGAGGTGGGTGCTAGTGTCAGTGGTGCCGGAGAGGGCGAAAGCCTGCGCGGATGTTGCGACCACCCAATCCGGAGATACACCCTTTGCGCCGGGGGAACCAGGTGTGTACACCTTGGTAAAATTTTCTCGTAGTTGATGTTACGCCCGGGAGTTCGGGGTAGCGCTCTCGCAGGTGAGGACGCAGGGCTCCCAACATACCCCCTGGTGTCTGCCTGTTCGGTTCCTCTTCGGGTAGCCCCTTTAGGCACACTGTCCTCAATCTCCCACTGGGCCCTTGTTTCGGATATTAATAACCGCATACGCCAGACCCGTTCATAACAACGCGTACCTAAATGTCGAAACTGGCGCTCCTCTACTTCCATCGACCCGACTCCTCGTCTTCGAGGTGGGGTTGGTGGACGGAAATTCTCGCTTTCCCAGTCTAACGATGAGGTGGAGTATATTGGCGACGGGGGGTGTTCGTATCGTCCTCCCCAAATAAAACCCGTTGCCACTCCTCTATTAACGCGGGATCGATTTCCACGTGGAAATCCTCGGTGGAAGTTCCATCCTCGACGTCCTCTTCAGGTACCCAACGCGGTGGTGTGGGTGCAAGATCGACGTCCTCCTCGGGTACCCAAAGCGGTGGTGTGGGTGCAAGATCGGAAGCGGATTCTAGCACGATGACCTCGGCGGGTGTTTTACTTGGATGTATTTGAAGTGAACCTCTTCTTGTTCTTTCTTCTGCGTCTGCCATTTTTCCTGCGGTTGGCCACGACCTCTCCGCTGACTCGTACTTGGGAGTTCGTCATTGTCCAGGAAAATGGTTCTTCGCCGTTTAGCCGCTTCCTGCTTCATATTCCGGCGAAACCTTTTGCTTGCGTCTTCAAATTTTTTTCCGTTGCGACCCATCTTCACTTCGGTCAGAACCCTGTCGCCCACGTTCGGGTAGCACCTCCGTCGAAAATCATAATGTTTTTTCTGTCTCGCCGATGCTCTTTTTAGATTTTCCCGAATAATGTTGAAAACCCCTTCAGCTCTTTCATGCGTTCGTCGGGCGCCAAGTTCCGTGCCCCTGTGCCGATCGTCACCTCGTCGTATAGCATCTTCGGCAAGCGGGGCTCTCGTCCTTGGGTTACATAGGCGGAGGTAAGCCCCGTAGATGCCATTACTGACACCTTGATGGCGCTGTACCAACCGTTAAATTCAAACTTACAAACTTAATATAAATTTTCAAATTCAACATAAAAAAATACAAAAAATAAGCAAAAACTTTTAACTTTAATTTCGGACTTTTCAAAATCAAATTCAGGTTTTTAAAAAACAAATTCAGAATTTTCGTAATCAAATTAAATATTTCACAAATCATATTCCGCATTTTTCAAATCAATTTCATTTTAAAAAGCCTGATTTTGATTTTTAAAATGAATTAGATTTAGAAAAGGCCGAATTTGAAGTTAAATTCAATTAATAAAAAGAGAAAAGCCCACTAACGTTAAATCAACATACGTACAAATGAGCATATAAGCCCATTGTATGCATTTTATATTTATTTTTCTGTAAAAAAATGTAAAAATTATACCATCCTTGTTTAAATGAATAGAAAGAAAAAACCCACTTGTGGTTTTTTAAACAAAATACCCATTAAAAGCCGGGTGGGTTTTTCTGGGTTACCCAGTGGGCAGCCAACCCCGGTTTATCATGTTATATTTTGTAGATATGGCCTTTTATTTTTTTGGGTAAAAAATCGCTAACTTTTGTCAAACTATTCCAAAATATTTGTGAACATTTTTGTTGATGAAACACATAAGAATCAAGGAAAAAGTCGATTTTTATTTTTGGTAAGTTAGGGATTTTTAGGGATATTTAATTTTATAAAAATTTTTTTTTAATATTTTATGTACCATAAATTTTCATATTAATTCGAATGTGTATTCTAAGTCAAATTACAATTTATAAAGCTTTCATACTTTAATAGTCTTATTCCTTAAATATTTTTCAGGAATATTTTCTATGCACTATCAGAATTATTTTATGTACCTATACATTTACGGTTCCTGTCTTAATGGATTCAGGTTCAAAATTATCCCTTTTGACCGAAAAGGTTTCCAAATGTCTCGGATTAAAACCGAGAGCTCAAATGTTAAATTATGCGGAGTTGGTGACGCATTTATATTCTTTATATTCCAAAAGTCATAAAACAAAGCTTAGCTCTACAGTTTTAATTGTTCCAAATATAACTAATTTGATGCCTGATGCCATTTCATCTGTTACCGATATTTCCGATATTAGTAACATTGATTTAGCAGATCCTAATTTCTTAGCACCTAATAAAATTGATATGCTTTTAGGTAGTGATATAATTCCAGATATTATTCTCGATGGTATGAAAATAATTATATTAGGAAGTCTGATCGCTCAGAATTCCATTTTCGGTTGGTACATATTTGGTTCGTTAAAATCAAACAGCACTGCTCATTTGTTTGAAAATAATATTTATAAGCCACCGAAAGCTAACTTAATTACATTAAGTACTAATTCACCTACCGGAAATCCTTATGTATCCGTAGCTAATACGTTTAAAATACCGAATTCTAACTTAATCCCATTAAGTAATAACAAAAACCTGGGACCGGATATTATTTTTCTTGTAGGGCTTCTCGAGTAAAACAAGATTCCAATAGTGAAATATGCAAAATTTGTTACGATTGTCACACAATTTTTATTTAATTTAAATTGCACACGATTTTTATGAAATTGCAAACGTTTTTTTAAATACACAGATTCAAAGTGAAAAAAATAACTCTACTATTTCTTAACCGATTTGAGAGATTTATATTCCGACGTGTTAAAGAAGAAATTTGCCAGTATTTGTGGTTATAAAACTTGGACTCGGGAAGAAATATGGTTCCCGAGAATGGGTATTTTTCAAAAAAAAATTAATATTTTGGTCATAACTTTTTCGTATCTGAACCGATTTTCCCGAGTTTTTCAGAAAATATTTTCTATTAAAAATTTCCGGTCTTTAAAATATAAGGCGTAACCAAAGGTCATATTGCAGTCAAAAAATTCAGGTTTTTATACAATTTTTGATTTTTTTGTATGGGAGGTACCCCGCCCACTTATCCAATCCCGCCCACATTTTGTGGAATGGTGTGTATTTATAACCTAAATGTTTGTGAATTATTTGAAAACTTTGGCTCTTGTCGTTCTCCAGATATACAGAAAAAAGTAATAAAAATACAACAACCACAAGGGAATTTTTTTGGAGAAATTAGAGGCAGTCGTGGTTTTTTGATCATACCTCAGCCATTTGTGAACCGATCTAGCTCTCTGCTTTAACACGTTGGTAAATAAATCTGTCAAATCGGTTAAGAAATACCAAAATACTGAAATCCCAAAAATTACTCTTTTTATTATAATTAAGTTTGTTTTTTATACCCTTCACCGAAGGTCCTACACCCTATAAAGTATATATGTTCTGGGTTCCTTCATGGTTCAGTTGTCTAGGGGGTGTGTGTCTAGGGGGTGTGTTAAGTTAGAAACTGTGAGTTCCCTGGTTCGAATCTAGGTTTTTTAAAAAGAATTTTTTTTTAAATATTTTTATACCCTTCACCGAAGGTTTGTATGTTCCAAAATATTGATCCTACACCCTATAAAGTATATATATTCTGGGTCCTTATGAAAAGCGAAGTTGATTTAACGATGTCCGTCTGTCGGTGTGTATGTTGAAATGGGTTTTCCGAAAACCCCAGAAATGATGTGGACTAGGTTGATATATATTTATGTCACATATACTCCGTTTAAGTTTGCTATTGAAATTCAGCCAGATCGGTCCAAAAATGACGGAGATATGAGCAAAAAACCACAACTGCCTCTGATTTTGCACAAAAATCCCTTGTTGTTGTTGTAGTTTTTTATTTCTGTATATCTTGAGAACGGCAAGAGCCAAAGTTTCCAAATTAGCTACACACATTAACGTTATCAATACACAGCATCCTACAAAATGTCGGCGGGATTGAACAAGTGGGCGTGGTACCTCCCGTACAAAAAATATCAAAAATTGTATAAATACCGGATTTTTTGGACTGTCGTATGACCTATGGTTACGCCTTACATCAAAAGATCGGAAATTTTTAATAGAAAATCTTTTCTGAAAAACTCGGGAAAATCGGTTCAGGTACGAAAAAGTTATGACCAAAATTAAATTTTTTTTTTTTAAATACACATTTTCGGAACCCATAGGTCTTTCTGAGTCCAAGTTTTATCACCAAAGTAAATGGTAAATCTATTCCTAAAGACATCGGTATATACATCTGTCAAATCGGTTAATAAATGGCTGAGTTATGTCCAAAGTACTGAAATCCAAAAAAATTGTATTTTTATACCCTTCACCGAAGGTAAGAGGGTTTAAATAACTTTGTCATTCTGTTTGTATGTTCCAAAATATTGATCCTACACCCTATAAAGTATATATATTCTGGGTCCTTATGAAAAGCGAAGTTGATTTAACGATGTCCGTTTGTTCCCCCCCTCCCTCCCTTTTTGCATTTGTTTATATATACTAGCATAATGCTCAATATGATTTTCGTTATCAGCCTTCTTTATTACTTCATTTATTTAATGAAATAATTTTAACAAATAGAAACTAGGAATTTTTGTTTTGTTTTGCTTCTTAAAAACTCTCCAAAAAAGATAAATCTACGGTATGACAACAGTGCCTATACCAAAAGAAACCAAACAAACACACATACATGGTACAAACTATTTTGGTGATTATAGGCCACCTATTATGGTTCACAACTCAAACAGCTTTGATTTATTGTGGTGAACTAAAACATCAAAAATAATTACAACTCAACTGTGTTGAGTTGTGAACTGTAAACTGATCATATTTACTTTTAATGATATTTAAAAAACGTTCCTTCATGGTCCAGTTGTCTAGGGGGTTTGCTTAGGTTAGAAACTGTGAGTCCCTGGTTCGAATCGTGTTTTTTCAAAAAGAAAATTTTTTTTTAATTTTTTTATGTTCTGAAACGATTTAAAAAAATATTTACCAGTTTTAACTTTTTAAATTTAATTTATAATGAAGTTTTATGTATTGTATATATGTATGTTTATGTAGAAATTATTTAGGTTTTGTCTAGTTGCTCTGTATTCTGCTCGCACAATGGTGAAGGGTATATAAGATTCGGCACAGCCGAATATAGCACTCTTACTTGTTATGTTCTAAAAACGATTTTAAAAAAATATTTACCAGTTTTCGCTTTTTAAATTTCATTTATAATGAAGTTTTAAGTATTGTTAATATGTTTGTATATGTTAAAATTATTTAGTTACTCTGTATTCTGCTCGCACAATGGTGAAGGGTATATAAGATTCGGCACAGCCGAATATAGCACTCTTACTGGTTTTTTTTTAGTTTTGACTGCTAGAAATTTGTTTTTTATTCTTGTTAGATCCAATATTGATTCTATGTCCCAAATAAACCCTACCATCACTTAAAGACGAAGAAATCTCCAAAATATATCGATGTCAATAAATTAGTCGGCACAAATTTTAATTTTGTTACTTTTATAAATATTTTTTATCATAAAATTTTTTATTTGACGCTGTTTGATCTTACAAAAATTTTGTTTGCCCAAAATCAGCTGTTTTTCTGTTTGCCCCTAAAAAATATTGGATTAGGGCAAACAATTATTTGACATTTTTTGTAAACAGTTTGCCATATCCCAGTAAAAACTTCGACTACAAAATTAGGTGTTGAGTAATCAGAAAAACATAAGAGCACTACTTACTATTCTAATGAAAGAACCAATGAAACTTATAAGAGAATGTCCCAAAATTACCGAATTCAAAAGTAAATCATTATTTTTTGCCTACATACATCCACAAAAAGTAGTTATAGAAGTTGTAATAGAAGAAGTTATAGAAGAAAGCTGCTAAGTAATGAGTGAAGGAAGCTATTTATTTTGAAAAATAGGCGAAGTTTTTACTGGGACATGACCGTACTTTAAGGAGTATTGCCAATTTAAAATTTTCACTTGAAATTTCAGGCTTGTGTTAAATAGCAGTTACAAAAGCAAATTGTTTTGGGCGTATATATAAGGAATTTTATAATATTCTTTCAACCTAATATTAAAAACACAATTATTCTAAATAAAATGTAAAAATATCATGAATATAAATAAGAATTTTCACGAATGCCTGAAGTTTGGCACGAGTAATTGCCTTGGCAACTCTAAAAATTTAAATTAGCAAAACAATAAAAGAAGCACAAGAGCAATTTTTGATAGCAGTTTACTCATTGAACCCCTTTTAAAAACGAAATTTCACTTTCATGTAAATTTTCATGGAATTCTATTATATTTTTTTTTTGCAATTTGTGTTGATAAAACGTATATGGAACTTTCAAGAAACTACTTTCATGTGAAAGGGCAGTGTAACGTGTATATTTAATTTCTTTTAACCTACCTGTGTAGTATAGGTAGCAATGGAGTTAAAAAGTAAAAAAATGCATTAGTATTAAAAAAAAATTAATTTAATTTGGTCATTTCAGGTTTTGATGTGTTAGGCATATTCATAAATTTTCCTAACTTTTAAACTTATGGAGAGAACATAATACAAATTTGACATTATAATTACGCCGTAGGCTAATTTCGGTCAAAAGAAAATTAAAAAATTAGGTATAAGTTAGAAAAATTTAAATTTATACTCGTCATTTCGTGTATTTTACGGTACAACATTGCAATAACCACATTTACGAGTGTAAAGAAATTTGCATAATAAGACCACTAAAGGATAAATTCGGTTAAAAAGTTAGGCCAAGTTTGAAAAATTTTGATTAAAATTGTTCTTCCCGGTTTTGCAGATAATAAAAATTTTTTCAAATTGATTTTTTTTTTTCATTCAAAGATCAAAAATTTTTTTTGCTTAATAAGTTATTAGTTTGAAAAAAATTATTTAAAAACCATTTTTTAAAAAACGGCAACAATTTACCACCCTGTAACTCAACAAATAAACATCGTACAAAAAATATTTCCAAAACTATTCATATCTACTCGAACTATAGATATGCCAAATATAAAGGAATTCCCACCAAATTTTTATTATGTTGTCCGCTTCACAAATAATGCCCCATATATTTATATATTATAAGGTATTTAAAAAATCAAAAGCAATTTAGACTATTTGATAACTTACCCTCTATGTATCAGAGTTTGTGTCGCACTTTGTAACTATTGCTGCCGGTTACAAACAGACTTACAAATCCACCCCATTGTATATATTATTATATTTTATTTCGCTTGTGCACACTGGCACACACTGGCACACACACATGTGTATACTTACAATGCATTTTATTGGCTGGTTCTTTTTTGGTTGACCAATTGAAAGTAATATATTTTCGTCAGAGATTGGTTGATTGGACAATTGAAAGTAATATATTTCCGTCAGAGATTGGATTGGTTATTTGTAAAATTTAAAAAAGGAAAACATAATAGATATTTAAAAGGACTTAATTAATTTAATTTAATCATTGCATTTTAATTTAAACAAAAAATACATTAGAGTGGCATCTACTTTTTGTTAAACAAAATTCAAAATGTAGTTAAATTTAATTAAGTAGTGTGCTCTTTTTCGCAATATTGGTATAAAACTCTATTTATACTATGGATGCCAATCGGGACTGGATTTCGTAAATCCCGGGATTGGGGATTTCAAAAAATTAAATCCCGGGATTTTTTGGGATATCGGGATTTTTCGGGATTCGGGGTTCTTAAAAAATTAAGAGATAAATGATTTTTATAGATATTTATTAAAAAAAATTTCTTTAAAAAGAGGTTTACAAACAAAAGTTTTTTAATTAATTTATTATTTAAAAGTTAAATATAATTTTAAGTTTTTGATATTTAGTAATGCTTGAGTTCATCAAATTTAATTTTCATTCAATTTTTTTTTACTGAAGGAAGGAATTTTACAACATTAAATTAAACAAGTAAGAGTGCTATATTGCCGAATCTTATATACCCTTCACCATTGTGCGAGCAGAATACAGAGGAACTAAATAATTTTTACATGTACATACGTATTTACAATACTTAAAACTTCATTATAAATGAAATTTAAAAAGCGAAACGACAACCGGATTTGAACTTCGCTTTTCATAAGGACCCAGAATATATATACCTACTTTATAGGGTGTAGGACCTTCGATGAAGGGTATAAAAAACAAACTTTATTATAATAAAAAAAAGGAGTACTTTTTTGGATTTCGGTATTTTGGTCATAACTCTACTATTTCTTAAAAAATTAATGTTTTGGTCATAACTTTTTCGCATCTGAGCCGATTTTCCCGAGTTTTTCAGAAAATAGTTTCTATTAAAAATTTCCGATTTTTATACAATTTTTGATTTTTATACAATTTTTGATTTTTTTTTTGTATGGGAGGTACCACGCCCACTTATCCAATCCAGCCCACATTTTGTGAGATGGTGTGTATTTATAACCTTAATGTTTGTACCTAATTTGAAATTTGAATTTGGCTCTTGCCGTTCTCCAGATATACAGAAAAAAGTAATAAAAATACAACAACCACAAGGGATTTTTTGGAAAAATTAGAGGCAGTCGTGGTTTTTTTTTGGCAATATCTCAGCCATTTGTAGACCGATCTGGCTGAATTTTAATAGCAAGAAATGGTGGACTGTAAGTGACATAAATGTAAAACAACCTAGCCGCTATCATGTCTGGAGTCTCCGGAAAACACGTATCAAACGTAAGACGGACAGACGGACATCGTTAAATCAACTTCTTTCCTCATAAGGACCCAAAATATATATACAATTGTTCTTAAAACAGCGCTATATGTTAACCCTTGTATTTCCAGTTGTACAAATCAAATGTCGACGAAAGTGGACAAAAATGTAATAAACAAATGTACTCAGGTATTCATATCATATAAGTTTCAAAGTTCAACATTAGAGAAAATTCAAAAAGTACCAAGTAACACAAAAGTAAAAGATTGAAATTTAATTGTCCGTATATCCCTTATTTTATACTTTTTTCTCACAGTTGAAGTGGCAAAAATTTCAATATTGTAGTGGTTACCAATAATTGTAGTGGTTACCCGTAATTATACATATGTCAGTGAATGGAGAAAATTTTTTGTAAAAAACGTATCAGAAATAGCTACGATTTTTAAACGTTCGAGTTTTAGGCATATTCCATGCTAAATTGGATGGTTTAAATTTTTTTTTTTTGGATTTCCCTAATTTTGTGGTACATTTTAAAATTTTTTATTACACAGAGAAAAATAATTTTATATTTGAATACAAAAATCGCATATTTGGTTAAAAAAAATTTTTAATTTTCTGATATGACAATTTTTGCAGTATTGATAAAAAAGTTTGTTGTTATAGTTATTCAATTTTAGTCAACAACTAGTTGATTGAGTGAATAAAAATAGTTGTTGGCCAAAATAATAATTTTCAACAAAATTTCAAAAATGATTTGTTAAAAAAAAATTGTTTGAAAAATTGAATATACCAAAAAAAAAGGTTCATCGAATCTTTATTTATTTATCAAAAAGTAATTTCAATTTTTGGGAATACAAAATTTTAATTTCAAAAGATTTGTTATTCGTGCTTAATTCCCAGTTTTTATTATTGATAAAAACACTTGAAATTTATTGTTGATAGGATAAGCTATTCCTATGCGCATT
Organism: Pollenia griseotomentosa; assembly: GCA_963931875.1. Lineage (NCBI taxonomy): Eukaryota > Metazoa > Arthropoda > Insecta > Diptera > Polleniidae > Pollenia > Pollenia griseotomentosa. The sequence goes on along the minus strand of OZ007565.1, from coordinate 5,796,825 downwards.
TCACTGGTTGCTTAGGCCAGATCATCAGGAAACTTCATCCATAAAGATTTTAGAAAAACTTTTTGATAATAAACAGGCAAGTGCACGGCCTAAAAAAACGCTCTTTTGTAAGTTGTTGTTGTTTTTGTTTTGTTTTTCTTAACCTACTTACAACTGCAATTAATGTTGAGAGAATTTCAACTAACCTAGGGTTTACACTTGCAAGTGCAAGTTCGAAAAACTCAATACACTCACACTTTTTCACTAATACCATCAAATGTTTCGTACTTGCAGCTCAACTTGCAAGAGTATTTGCTTGCAAGTAAATTTTTGACACTTACTGCAAGTAAAATGACAAATGAAGAAACAGTGTTGCCGTGGATGACTTTTGTATCAATCTTCTAGTACTTAGTAAAATAAAAGTTATGTTTATAGCGGATTTTCTGTGTATTTATAAAAAATAGCTAATAAAAAAAAGCACAACTATACAACAACGCATCTAAATGGTAATTTTAATTAAGAATTTTAAGAATTTTGAAAAAAAAATTGTTAATCAAAATATTTTCTCTGTAACATTATGATATCGCCACTACGGCAATACTGTAGTCACATATTTTATAAAATAAACATAATGCTTTCATCAGAATGGACCGAAAATTAAATAAAGAAGAAATTATTAAATTTATTTCGTTATAACATGGTAATATTTTTAACATGAAAATGTTTTTAAACTAAAAAAAACAAAGCTTTTTCATAAGATGTTTTCGCTTTGAGAACATTTGAAAAATGAACTTACAACTGACTGTGTAAACACTCAAGCTACTTGCAAGACTTTCGGCTTTTTCTTCGACATTTTCGCTGATAATATGTATACACTACTTGCAAGTAAATACTTGCATGTGTAAAGGCAGGGTAATTGTAGTGGGGAATGTAAGATGAGATAAACCCACTGTTTATTGTTGATGCGTTTTGTTTAAACTTTGATATTATTACAAGTAGAACTGTTGCTATAAGTCTTATACGCTTAACAGTTTTATTTGGTTTAATATCTTTAGTTTTTCTAAAATCTTTATGGATGAAGTTTCCTGATGATCTGGCCTAAGCAACCAGTGAAATGCGCATAGGAATAGCTTATCCCATTTATCTATATATATAAAATTGTAACGTTACTGACTGACCGACTGACTGACTGATTCATCATCGCACAGCCTAAACGCCTGAAGCTAAACACTTGAAATTTGGACCAGAGATTGGTCACTCCCCAAATCGATCCACTAAGACGGGATTTTCGGAAATTCGAATGTTTAGAGGGTAAAAAAGGGTAAAAACGGGTAAATTCGGTAACCTTATATCTTCAAAACTAAAAGAGATACAAAAAAAATTTAATACCTATCGTTGTTCTTTAGAAAAATAAGCGGACAGGTGTCTGGTACTTTTTTGAAATTCGGCCCTATTAGGGAGTAAACGGGTAAAATCTAAATTTTAGTACTTTTTGGACACCCCATCTATCTTTTGAACCAATAAACATAGAAACTTATCAAAAAAATACGAATATAAATTTGGTACTTTTTCGAAATTCGAACATTTAAGGGAAAAAATCGTAACTATTTTTGGTACTTTTTTACAAAACATTTTTCTCCATTCATTGACATATTCGTACTAAATTATGGGCTCCCACTTCAATACTGAAATTTTTGATACTTTAATGGGGGGAAAAAAAGTACCAAAAAAAGGAAATATGTAAAATTTGATATTTTTCTTTCGCTTTTTGGTTCTACAACTGGTATTTTTTTAATTATCGTTAATATTGGACCTTAAAACCTAAGATCTATTGCGGAACTTTTTGGTACTTTTTTGTTCTTTATCTGGTACTTTTTGAATTTCCGATTGTATTGGACCTTCAACATGCAATGTCCTGAGTGGATACGAATCTATGAGGGAACTTTTTGGTACTTTTTTGTTCTTTAACTGGTACTTTTTTGAATTTCTGTAAGTATTGGACCTCGAAATATAAAATTCAAGATGCAAAAAGGATAACACTTTTGTGTTCTAAATTTTTAAATTTTCTATAATATTGAACTCAGACGCTAACGAAGTAGCATGTTAAATGCTAGTCAACAATAAATTTCAAGTGTTTTTATCAATAATAAAAACTGGGAATTAAGCACGAATAACAAATCTTTTGAAATTTATTTATTTATTTATAAATTATGCTGTGCTACATTGTCAATTTTTATTCTTTGATAAATACACTAAACTTTATTGTGGGGGATAAGCTAGTTCCTATGCGCATTTCGCTGGGCCAGATCATCAGGAAATCTTTTTCCAAAGACTTTGGAAAAATTTAAGATATACAAATTAAACTGTTAAGCGAATGAAAATTACGAACAGTCAAGTCTTAACAAAGATGATGAAAAATAAAAAAGAATTGTAAAAATACTGTCTTTACTTTGATTCAAATATTTTTGTTATTGAATGTTTATTATTTCATTATTAAATATGTTTTATGGAGTGCTATTGTGTATAAGTTTGTTGACCTAAAATTTTATTTTGTGTACTCCTTTAATTTGTTTTAGCTTATTTTTTGTTATAATCACTGGATACCTGTGTAATTAATAAGTTTGTTGTAGTATTTATTTTAGTTTAGGAGATATGAGGTTAGCGAATTTACCCGTTTTTACCCCCTACGCATTCGAATTTTCAAAGATCTCATCCCGTAGGATCGATTATCCAAGAGGCCAAACTCCGGTCCAAAGTTCAACTTTTTAGCTTCAGCCGTTTTGGATGTGCGATGATAAATCTGTCAGTAACGTTACAATTTAATGTTATATAGATAGATGGAGAAAAATGTTTTGAAAAAAAAGGAACGAATTAAGTTCCATTTAAAGTACGAATTTCGAAAAAGCACCAAATTTGTTACGAATGTGATATTCTTCTATATATATAAAAAAAAGTTGCATTGTGTTAGTAATTGATGTTCTCTGTAATGCGTGAACCTGGAAGTTCACGTGGAAGGTGACGTCAATACCAAGGTTTTTATGTATCAACGGTCTTCAAATGTATATTGGTTCATGAGTTATAGCCATTTTAGTGAACACTGCTTTCATCACAAAAAATTCAAATATTTAAATACAAATTGAAAATAGATTTCTGATATATTAAGCTTACCCATATTTCAAACATTAAATCAAACAGTTAACATAAATATTTAATTCTGAATAGACATTTTCCTCAAGGTCTCTGTTGAAGCATTAGAAAGAACAATGAAAGACCTTCGAGATAATTCAGAGTTGTTTGGTGGTGCCTTGGTTTCATTGTTAGGCGATTTTAGGCAAACATTGCCCGTCATTCCTAGATCAACAGCTGCCGATGAAATTAACGCTTCCTTAATGTCTTCATGCTTATGAAGATTTGTAAAAACATTGAAACTCACTACTAAGGTAGTGTTCAGCTGAAGAATGATCCATCTGCTGATAAGTTCTCTATGCAATTGCTGAAATTGGGAATGGTGCAATGCCTGTTAATGACACTGGATTGATGACATTCGAATTGATTGAATGTGTTTTCCCTAACATAGCACAAAAATATACATATCATACATGGTTGAGAGTCAGAGCAATTTAAGCGGCAAAGATGTTAGTGAATTAAATATGGCTATAAAATCAAAGATTCCTGGCGAATTGGTTTCGTACAAGTCTGTGGATACTGTTAGCAATGTAGAAGATGTTGTAAGTTATCCAACAGAATTTTTAAATCGGTTTTGTATATTTACACCGAAAATGGAAAAACAAGAAATGTTGTGTACCACAGAGCATTACAATAAAAACAATTTATCACTGATTTAAATGAATTCGAATTGATTTCTTATTTTCTTTTTTGCACTACGAAGTGTGCACGGGGTTCGCTAGTAATTTTTATTTCTATGTTTATTGCTTTTAAAGATCGATGGCGTGACAAAAAAGTTCCAAAATACAGGTTTTACCAGTTTACTCCCTAAAACGACCGATTTAAAAAAAAAAAAACGACCAGACACTTGTCCGCTTATTTTTTAATGAACAACAATAAGTATTATCTGTTTTGTATTTATTTTAGTTTACGAAATACAGGGTGGCGCAGAATGACCTATATGGTTTACATGGTTTATAACTTATTATATATTTTTTAAATACAGTATATTATTGGGGAATTTTTGCAATTAGCTTTGAAAAGTGATATTCTGTAAGTGATGTGCATTTTCTGCTTCGCACATACGTGCTCTTTTTAACATAATACGTGCTCTTTTTAGCAAATTTTCCTTAACTTTTCGCAAAATTTCGGGATAATGGCCATGATTTCATTTCGAATGTTGGTTTTTAGTTGGATTATGGTTCTTGATTTGTTAACGTACACTCTTTCTTTCAAATATCCCCAAATAAAAGTGTCAGGAGCTGTTAAATCTGGTGAACGTTGAGGCCAGTTTTAATCGCGAAATAATGCGTTCGCCGCTGTTCCAACACAACAGACTGTTGGTTTGAAAAATAATATTCAATTATTTTTGTACGTTTTGTACGTAATTCCCCAAGTCTCCTTCACAAAATGCTGAAGAAAAACAAAGAAAGAAAAATAATTAAAAAAAGTTATAAAGAATTTAAACCATATAGCTCATTCTGCGCCACCCTGTATGATGTTAGCAGATTTTACCGTTTTTATGCCCTTCACCGAGAGTAAAAGGGTAAATATAAGTTTGTCATTCCGTTTGTAATTTCTACAATATTGATGTTAGACCCTATAAATTATATATATTCTGGTTGCTTATAAGTAGCGAAGTTGATTTAACGAGGTTCATCTGTCTGTCCGCTGATATGGGTTTTCCGAAGACCCAAATGTGATGGGGACTAGGTTGTTATATATTTATGTAACATATAGTCCGGAATTATTTGCTATGAAAATTGAGCCTTATTGGTCCACAAATGCGGAAATTTTAGCAAAAAAACGACGACTGCCTCTAATTTTACCCAAAAATCCCTTGTTGTTGTTATTATTTTATTTTTATGTATATTTGGAGAACGGAAGGAGCCAAAGTTGCCAAATTAGGTACAAGCATCTTGTTATTAATTCACAATATCCAATAAACTGTGGGCGGGATTGGGCACAAAAAGTGGAAGATTTCCTTAGTACCCATGATACCTAAACCAGGAAAGGATCAGACAAAAGTTGAGTCATATAGGTCTATAAGCTTACTCTCTAATATATCCAAGCTGTTTGAGAAGCTGTTATGCTATGTTCACATTTGGGTTCTTAAACGCGTTTAAGCAGCTTGAACGTGATTAAGCTCTTAACACTTCAAAATCGAGATGATTACCCATACATTGAAGTGATTTGTTAATAACTTCAAATTAAACTGATTACAACTAAACCACTTTATAAACCACATAGAATACACTGAACATACCTCAAACTGAGTATAATGTAGAATCGCCAACATGATCGTGTACAACCGGCCACGATTTTTGCTTAATGTTTAAATTTTTTTTCCTTAAATAATTCATAAACTTTTACAACTTCATCATTAAAATGATTAAATAATCTTCTGATAACTTTATAAAAGCATTTATGTCAATTTTTAATACTGTAAATAAATATAAATTTGTTTGTTGTGTTTTTTTCTTAATCATCTGTCATCTTAATCATCTCAAATGTAATGTGAACGGCTTTGATTAGCTAAATCAGCACAAGTGTGAACTTAGCATTAGTGTTAAAATTAACCCCAATTTTAAATGAAAATAATAAAAAAATAAATGGAGGATAAAGGTCAGTGCGCAAAAATGCGTGCATATAACATTCACCATGCGTTACGAATCATGCCCCCCTATTAAAATCAATAATTAAATAATACTTCAAAATTCGAATTTAAAATATCTCGGTATACATTTAGATCGTCGTTTAACGTGGAAAAGCCATATAGAGGCAAAATTAACTCAAATAAAACTAAAAGCCATTCAAATTCATTGGCTTATTGGAAGAAACTCTGTCCTTAGTCTCTACTGTAAACTTCTACTTTACAACTCTATTTTAAAGCCAATCTGGTGCTATGGTATTCAGTTACGGGGCACTGCCTCGGCCTCCAATATCGAAAAAATTCACAGGCGACAAAATAAAACTTCTTCGAATAATCACAGCCGCTCCCTTGGTATGTTAAGAACTCAAATATTTACAAGGATCTTAATGTGCCGTTAGTTGAAACTCAGATTACGAAATATGCAGTAAAATACTTAAAAAGGGCTCAAATTACATCCGAACCCACTAGCTCGAAAAATTTTAAATGATAGCGGCCACACTCGCTTAAGGAGAAGAGACACTGCAGCACTTACCCATTTAGATGAGCGATAAACACCTATATATGTGAACAGAACACGTGATTAGGAAAATTTTTTCGGGCACTGGCAGGACATAAAATAAAATATTAGGATAAGAGTTGATTAATTATTGTAAGTTTATATTTAATATATGAAGATTCAATAAATAATTAATGAAAAGAAAAAAATGTAACTTTCTGTTATTTTTGCACAACAGTGAAGGGTATATAAGATATATAAGAATATTGCACTTACTTGTTTTCTTTATTTTGTTTAATTTAAATTATTTTATCCACATCACAATAGTGGAGAGGGTATTATGCATTTGAGTCGAATTAACGATGTCCGTCCTGCTGGCTGTCGATGTAAACTTTGTGCGCAAGGTACATTGCGCAATTTTGGAGATAATATGATGAAGTTTGAAACATAAGCTCAAAATGGCACAAGGACCAAGCCAGTTGCAAATGGGGCAATTCGGTCCATCATTTCAAAAAGCCCTCCCACAAAAGCTTCTTGCCGGAATAGGGTATTTGTGCCTATAAGCCATCTTATTATGTTGGTATTTAGATTAAATTTGGTCCAAACTTATTTTATTGCATCATCTTACCAAATTTTATTGGAGTTGGTCAATATAGTACTCCCGAAAATAGCTTTTAATGCCCCGGTAGGCTAGCTAGTAGTGAGCTAGTCTATCAGCCCCGGGATCGCGGGTTCGATTCCCGCCAGAGACTCTGGTTTCTTTCCTGCAGACAAGCGTAGAGCTTCGCGGGGATTAGCTTAGGGAATTAAAAAAAAAAAGTAAAAATATAAAAATAAAAAAAAAAAATGTGTTGTCTAAGAAAATGTATCACTGCAATTTTAAAATTTGAATTTAAAAAAATTTGATAACTTTCTTATAAATGTTGGTATTAATATAAAAATTTGTGACGGTATGGGAGTAAACCTTAAGGGTTAAGCGGAGTGTACCAATCTACAGTTACCTTCAAGTAAAGGAATAATTTGTCCAATACAATTATATCACTTGGAAAAATCTACTCTAAATAAAATCGCAATTTACTACTGCTGCAAAAAGGATATTAACCACGAAAGAATTTTTTTGCAACCTAGATTTGATTCCGCAATCAAAATTCAAGGAACTAAAATTTACCTTGCTTTTATTCCAAAACAAGAAGGCGTCCTTGTAAAAACCTAGTGCTTTTTGATAGACACTGTTTGTTAAATTGTAAAATAAGGCCATTATCTTCATAAGCAAATAAATGTATTTACATATACTTATATAAGTATAAGTATACAAACAGCTAAATGTGATATTTTTTTAATTTAAATTTAAATTAAAATCAAAAATTTAAATTCGAAAATATAAAACATATGTATGTATGAGAGACGTTTAATAATTGTGTATAAATGAACAAACTAAACTAACCAGCCTACATGAACAAGTGCTTAAAATCATACTCAGTGCGGTATGCGCATGCATAAATTTGCACACCTTTTAAACGTATGAAGAGCATATAAACAGAGTCTTACAATGTAATTTAGTTGTATGCCTTAGGCTAATTTCTATAAGAAGAAAATTAAAAAATTAGGCCAAAGTTAGAAAAATTTAAATTTATACTCGCCATTTTCTGTATTTTTTAGAACTAAAAACACTTTCAAACACTTTACCACTCTATAACTAGACAAAGAAACATCATACAAAACAAAAAAAAAAATATTTTGCACACTCATTCATATCCACTAGAACTATAGTTATGCCAAATATATTCAAAAATCAGAATAAATTCATGTTATTTGATAACTTACCCTCTATGTATCAGAATTTGTGTCGCTCTTTGTAATTATTGCTGCCGGTTACAAACAGACTTACAAATCCACCCCATTGTACATTTAATATATTTTATTTCACTTGTGTACACTGGCACGTGTATCTATATGTGTATACTTACAATGCATTTTATTGGCTGTTTCTTTTTTAGTTGGCCAATTGAAAGTCATATATTTTCGTCAGAGATTGGATTGGTTATTTATAAAATTTAAAAAAGGAAAACATAATAGTAGATATTTAATAGGATTTTTTATATATAAAAACAAAAAAATTGTTTTCAAATTTAATCGTTGCATTTTAATTTTTACAAGAGTACATTAGAGTTGTATCTCCTTTTTGTTAAAAAAAATTCGAAATGTAGTTAAATTTATGAATTTTATTTTTGTCAAGCTAATAGGGCCTAAATTTCTTCAATGTAAATAAAATTCAATTATTAATTACAATATTTTGTTCCCGACGTTTCGTCGATTGTTTGTCGACTTTTTTAAGGGATTGTCTATTTAAAATTATAAAACAATAAAATAAGTACAATAATGTAACATACCAACAATAAAGACTAACAATATGAAATTTAATCACATTAAAACGTAAAAGATGTACCCAGGAGCATACAAATATAAAACATAATTTTAATATTTAAATACATACTACTTAAATGATGAAACAGAACTGGGGCTGAACGTTGTTTTTCATACAGTTTGACATAAAATTATGCCAGAGAATGCGGTCGAAAAAATAGAATCAATTTTATTTTGAGGACGTTTTTTCTAATGCTCTCACATAAAGACGCTTATTCTCTTAACAATGCTACCATACTTTCATTCAATTTCATACAATTTGTAAACAAAGAAAAATAAGAACAAAAGAAAAAGAAAGAAATGAGAGAGATTTTGAAGTTACTGCCGACGTTTTAATTATGGGCTTTAGAATTTTTGCCTGAAGTTGAAGACTCAATTCTGTTTCATCATTAAAGCTTTAAATATATCACAGCTCAAGTAATGGCAACAATATAACTCGCATTTATGTTGTTTGTGTCTTCCTTCAAATTCATTGTTCTCTTAATTTGTTGTTGTATTCTAAGGCTTTCAATTGTGTATCTTTTCCTTTCTCTTTTTTCTTTATCTAAAATTTTAACATCGTCGAACTTAATTGTGTGGATGTGTTGTGCTAGTGCTGTTGTCTCTTTTTTCTCCAGTGTACGTTTTGTTGTTCCTATATAAATAAGCTCGCATTGCTGTGTGTCATTTCCTTCACATTGTAATTCGTATACAATGTTACTTTGTTGTTCTTTATTAATTGGCGCCTTTACTCTAGAAAAAATTGTGCTCAATGTTATATTGGGTTTGTATGCAAAACAGATGTTGTTTGTTTTTATTGACGACCGTATGTTATTGTTATCGGTTAACCCAGGTATGTATTTTACACTGTAAAATTTGGTCTCTTCTTTTCCTATGTTTGCAGATTTGTTGTGGTTATTTCTGTTTAATCGTATTTTCTATCAATGTAGATGTGAGTTTGGTGGGGAAGCTGTTGTTTTTTAAAAGGTTTGTTATAATAGGTCTGTCTGCGTACACATATTTTGCATCATTTTGTGAAAAATGTTGCAAAATATTACAAAATGTTGTCTGTGTACTCCAAATCTCTTGCAGCGAGAGAGCCAAAAAGAGAATTTTTTGACAGTTGGATGTTAGAGAACTTACAAAATGTTACTGGAGAAATTTCCTCTTGCAAGATTTTGCAACTAGTTTGAACAGTTGTTTTTATTACGTGTGCCAAGATAGCGTCGACGAAATAGCGTCGAATTTGGGAATATAAAAACCGGGAAAACAAAATACCCAAATTATGGTCTTTTGCAGAATAACAACAAAAAGTTAGAGTTGAATTTAGGAATTTAGGGGGATTTCCAAAAGTAAAAAAAAGTTAGCGTCGAATTTGGGAATTTAAAATGGGGAAGTAAAAATAACTAATATTTTTAATAAAAATACAAAAAATAGTTAGCACAAATAAAAAAAATACACATTTATCACAGATCCTCATCCGATACCGACTCTGAACACGTGGGCGAACCACCACGCAAGAAAGTAAAGGGCTTAAACAAACGAAAATAAGTTTTGCGTTCATCGATTTTTATATGTAATAACCTAATAATTACATGCAGGGCTGGGCAGTATTTGAAATACGTATTTAAAATATAAATACGTATTTTGTATTTGTATTTTAAATACATGACGTGCAAGTATTTTGTATTTTAAATACATATCCAGCAAGTATTTTGTATTTTGTATTTTAAATACATACAATAAATATAAGTAGTTTGTATTTTGTATTTTAAATACATAAAAAAAATGGGAGTATTTTGTATTTTAAAAACATAGTTTACAAAATATATTCTGTCAGTTTATTGATGGTTGATTGCATTTTAATCTACCAAAATATAAAAAAATATGGTGTCACTTTTCATCTTTCGTGAAAAAAGTTTCCGCACCGAAAGCGTTGAAGTTTTGTTTTTATTTTTTATTTTCATCATTAAATCAGTGGCTCTTGTCTTAAATAAGTTCGTTTTTGTTTAAATTCATATATAATCTTCAACATTAAACCATTTTTCATAAGTCTAATGCAAAATCAAAAGGGTTTCAATTTCCAAAAATAAAATTTACACATAATATGGAGTTTTAGGAATCGCTTACGGTGCGGAAATTTTTTCACCGAATCAGCTTAAAAAACAGTTTTTTATTATCAGAACAAAATTCCCCACATGGCGCTGGAGTGGTATTTTGCACTCAAAAAAAAGTTATAACCTTAATGTACATGACGTGGAAGTATTTTGTATTTTGTATTTGAAATACGTACAATAAATGGAAGTATTTTGTATTTTAAATACATACAGGTTGTGTAAGTATTTTGTATTTTGTATTTTAAATACATACAGGATGTGTAAGAATTTTGTATTTTGTATTTTAAATACATAACCTGAAAGTATTTTGTATTTTGTATTTTAAATACATGACCAGCAAGTATTTTGTATTTTGTATTTTAAATACAGCAAACCATGTATTTTGCCCAACACTGATTACATGTAATAATTTTTAATTTTACGTGTTAATAATTATAATAAATATTATCCAAATTCATTGAAACATAAAATCAATATTCTTGTCAAAATGAGATACCTTCACTTAATTGTGAATAAAAGCGAAACGCGTCCATCGATTTTCATGATCTATGTCTCATTTTGTTTTAAAGGTTATGTGACTTTACGTGAAAGTAATAGGACTTGACACTTTTTTTACCGTTTCAGATTTTTTATGAATCAAAAATAAAAAAATTCAATTTTTTAGGCAAAAAATAGTTTTTTTCTTCATACATTTATTTATAACTGCGAAACTGTTGCTTATGTAGCGAAACGTTGTATGAACAGATTAAAGGAATTTTAATTCCTAATTAAAATTTGTTTTAGCAAAATCTGACTAGTGGTTCTCGAGTTTTGTCAAAAAAAGACCACCAAAGGTGAAAATTTCCCCTATATGATAGTTACTAACTTCAAATCGATATACATATCTCGATTCCTAGACGTGACTCAGCGAAACGCCGGGACACGTATAACTTATTTTTACCGATATAACTTTCCCCGGTAGTTTGAACCCTTCACAATCACTGACCCCTACCATTTGTCTCACAGCACTAATCGGTAGAGCCCAAACACCATAGTATTGCAGATGAATTTTCGAGATTTTACCCTATTTGGAAACGATGGGCAGTCATAGGCTCACAAAAACAAAGTTATGTTAAAAGGTTTAAATTCATATAAGAGTTATTTGTGCCGAATATTATCCAGATATTAACATTCATATGAGATTTTTGTCTTAAAGAGATGTCAGGGATGGTCGCTAAATAGTTTAGTAATTTATTAATTTAAAAGAAAGTTAAAGCTATATGACCATTTCTTTCTAAAGGTCTACCGTGACCGAAAATTTAAAAGTTATTGAAAGCATATTCTTTTATGATTTTTTATAGAAAAATATTTAGATATTTTTTTACTAAGATGAACAATCAGACTGCAAAGTTGTGCAAACGTCATTTCTTATTTGTGAAAATGTTTTATTATATGTTTTCTTTAATATTATCTTCCTTAAAAGAGGTGATATTTGATAAAAATTATTACAAAAAAATTTTCTTACATGGTCTGTAATCTAAGGAAGAGTTCGAAGAGAAATATGTTATTCGGATTAACGGTAAATTTTTATTTTGTTTTAATCATTATTCAGTTTAATTATTATGGATAAAATTTCACGTTCGAAATGTCACGTATCGACACAGATTTTGGCTTAAAAAAAAAAAAAAAAAAAATAGAGAAGATTTTGGAACCAAACCAAAGATATTTTAATGTTACGTAAAATTCTGAAAGTAGTTTGACTAAAAAATTGTGCCAGGTTTCGCTGAATTACGCCTTTTTATACATGGCCACAAAAACTACTTCTATTTTTTTCACGTTCGAACCGCTACTTCTTTTGCCATACAAAAAATCGGTCGGTCAGTTCCCGAGATATTTGGGTGCATCCAAAATGGTCAGTACAAAGCTTTACTGATTTATCCCTTAGAACACAAGCTTTTGCACGGTATAAAGGCTGAGCTCCAAAACGTCGGTTGCAAAGCAACTATCTTTTTTAAATGCATGCTACAATGCAACCGTGTAGGTTATTACAATTCTATTTGCCCCAATGTGCACCAAAAAAGTATTTAATGAGAATATAATACAAAAGCTGTGCATTATTAAACTTGAATATACATTTTTGACTTGTGCTGCAAAGTATATTGATGTTTTGGTACTCAGCCAAACTGTATATATTCTGCAAAAAATCGAACCCAGAAATCTCGGGAACGGAACGAACGATTTTTTGCACGCATCGCTCATTTTGTTCCAAAAAGTTAATTTTTTTTTAAACTATTTTTTGTATTTTTGTTACAAATATTAAATATTTATACTTCCCCTTTTAAATTCCTAAATTCGACGCTAACTTTTTGATTTCATTCGGTAAATCCAATTATTTGGGTATTTTTGTTTCCCGGTTTTTAAATTCCCAAAAGTCGCTATTTCGTCGACGCTATCTTGGCACACGTAAATAAAAAATCAATTGCCTACACACCGATCAGCTGTTTTCTTGCAAGATTTCACTGGATTCCGTCTGCGTACTTTTTGAGATATTTTCAGCCGACAGAGTAAAATTGGTCTTACTCTCCCAAAAAAATTTACTGAGTATTTGCTACTGGAAAAGTACGCAGATACCCCTAATGTGTTTGTTTTTATTATGAAATTGTGTATCACTTATGTTGTATACCCTAAAAATAAATTTTTTTGCTGTGTTTATAATTTGATTTTTGGGTTGTGTAGCGTGGTAATTCATTAACCTTCCTGAATATGTTTCTTTAGTGTACCAATCCAACAGAATCATATTATTTTTGCGTATAATTTTTGAGTCTAAGTACGAAATTTCTCCGCTTTCCTCAATCTCAGTAGTAAATTGTATCTTAGGGTGTTGTTTGTTAAAAGTTGACAGAATTGTGTCCTTGTCCCCAATGCGAGTTATCGCCAAAATGTCGTCTACATATTTAACCATGTATTTAATGTAAATATTCTTATTTACTAGTTCTGTAATTGCATCGTCAAGTAGGTTGTCAACTATGATATCCGCTATAGTGGGTGATAGTGGGCTCCCCATTGGCATACCAAAGATTTGGGTATAAATATTTTCACTAAACATAAAGTAATTATTGTAATTTAGACAAAATTTGAGTATTCTTAAAAATTGTGAGCTGGACATCTTAGTATGATTTTTAATAATATTCCATTTTTTCATGATTGTGTTTATTGCCGTGTGAATTGGGATGTTCGTGAATAGTGAAATCACGTCAAACGATATCATTATTTCATTATTGTTAATTTTCACGCCGCTCAGTTGCTTCTTTACCCGTAGGGAATTTTTAACATTGTATTTGTCAGAAATTATGTCTTTAAGAATATTACCAATGAATTTTGATAATTGGTATCATGGTACCTGAACTGCCGACACAATAGGTCGTAAGGGTGTCCCTTCCTTATGTATTTTGGGTAAGCCGTATATTCTAGGCGCAGTAGCCGCAGAACAAAGAAGTTTACGTTTTTCCCCCATATTAATAGTATTATTTTTGTAGAGATCAGAGATAATGGTATTGTTTAGTTTCTGAAGTTTTTCAGTTGGATCTGCTCTTGAAATTCTGTAGGTGTTTTTGTCTCGTATAAGTGCTTGCATTTTCCCCTCATACTCATTCTTATACATTGCTACCGTCTTATTCCCTTTGTCAGCCTGTATAATAATTATGTCGTTATATTTCCTTAAAAGTTGTTTAGTTTTCTCAAAAATTGTCAGCATAAACTTAGTAGTTAAATTTAATTAAGTAGTCTGCTCTTGTTCGCAATATTGATATCAAACTCTATTTATACTAGGAATGCCAATCTGGACTGGTTTTCGCAAGTCCGAAAATTAAGAGATAAAAGCTTTTTACAGATATTAATTTAAAAAAACTTCTTTAAAAAAAGGTTTACAAACAAAAGTTTTATAATTAATTTATTATTTTAAAGATAAATATAATGTTATATTGATTAACAAAATTTGCTAATTTTGGAAATTGGGATTTTTTTTCTTAAACAATGATTAATTTAAGTATCAAACAATAAGAGTTTTCATGATATCGCTAAAAATTGCCATTTGTGAAAATGGGCAAACTTGAGAGATTCGTTTTATTTTTTTTCTTCATAGTTTATTTATTTAACCTTCATATATTAAATATGAAATAACAATAATTAATCAACTCTTACTCTAATACTTTATTTTTGTCCTGCCAATGTCGGACGATAATTTTTCTCACGGTTTTTGTTTACATATATAGTTGTTTAGCAATCTTCTAAACGGGTTATTCCTACAATATCTCTTCTCCTTAATGTAGAGTGGCCGCTGTCATTTAAAATATTTCGAGAAAGTGGATTTGTGTGCAACTCTAGCCTTTTTAAATATTTTACTGCATACTTCGTAATAATAGTTTTTACCAGTGGCACATTGAGATCCTTGTGGATATTTGAGTTTTTAACATACCAGGGAGCCGCTGCGATTATTCGAAGAAGTTTATTTTGGCTCCTCTGAATTTCTTTGGATATTTGAGGCCTGCCAGTGCCCCATAGTTGAATACCGTAGCACCATATTGGCTTTAAAATTGAGTTGTAAAGTAGTAGTTTGCAATAGAGACTTAGAACCGAGTTGCTTCCAATAAGCCAGTTGATTTAAAATGCTTTTAGTTTCTGTTCAAGCACGAATTAAAACACACTTAAATTTCGGTTTTGTTTTTTAAATTTTATTTGCATGTCATTCATTCTTACAAAAAAATTGGTCTGTATATAAAAAAAAGTCAAAAGAATTTGTATTCCATTTCAGGATTGTAAAAAAAGGTATTTAAACAGAGTTACATTTTTAGTTATAAATTAAAATTAATAATTCAAGTTAAAAATTATAGTAAAAAATAAGTTACGTTCAAACATATCGGCGCCCTTTGAAATCACCAGATTTCAAACGTCTAAAAACAAAGGACAAAGTTTGGAAATAGCATAGATGGGCATTTTTCAGTACCAGTACTTTTTCAGTATTTTCTTTTTTTACTGATTACTGAAAAATAAAAACCAGTATTCAGTAAATTTTGCTGGTTACTGAAAACAAAAATCAGTATTCAGTAAAAAGTACTGATTACTGAAAACAAAAATCAGTATTCAGTAAAAAGTACTGATTACTGAAAACAAATCAGTAATCAGTAAATTTTACTGATTACTGAAAAAAGAAATCAGTATTCAGTAAATTTTACTGATTTGTGTAAAAAATGCAGTAATCAGTAAATAATTGATTGATTGATACTGTATGTTTTCAAAATGATATGTACAGATTGCGCACTTGCATGAATAGTGGCATAACACAAAAACTGCATTTCGAGAAAAATAGTTTCTGGTGTGTTTCACTTTTTTAACTATTTAAAAACGAAATGTGTTACCCATTAAAAACTGATTTATATAGCTGAGACTTCGAATTATTTATTTTTTTCATTATTTTGAAATTTTATAAAAACGAAATATTATTATACCCTTCACCTCAGGTGGAATAGGGTATATATAAGTTTGTCATTCCGTTTTTAATTTCTACAATATTGATCTTAGGCCCTATAAAGTATATATATTTTTGGTCCTTATGAGGAGAGAAGTTGATTTAACGATGTCCGTCTGTCCGTCTTACGTTTGATACGTGTTTTCCGGAGACTCCAGACATGATAGCGGCTAGGTTGTTTTACATTTATGTCACTTACAGTCCACCATTTCTTGCTATTAAAATTCAGCCAGATCGGTCTACAAATGGCTGAGATATTGCCAAAAAAAACCACGACTGCCTCTAATTTTTCCAAAAAATCCCTTGTGGTTGTTGTTTTTTTTTTCTTTTTTTTTTATTCGAACGAGTTGAATGTTGAGCATTACAAATACATATTTGTACTTGATTGGTTGCTTAAATTGAGAAATACATTCCTACATATTAAACAAACATTGTGACGGAATATATTCTACTTTAATTTTCCATCTGTAATAGCGTTAATGGCCGAGTTGTCTGGGCGGTTGCCCAAGGCAGCGTGTGCGTGTTAGTAGTTGCCCTGGTTCGAATCTTGGCATATCCATCCACCTTTTCGAAAAAAAATTTTTTTTTAACTTTTTTTATATTCTATAAACGGTTTTAAATTATTCAGCAATTTTTGATTTTTTTCAATTTATTGACAATATAAACATGAATCGTTCGCCTTACTTACATACATGTGAAACAAAACCATATTTTTTAATTTGTTTTTGGCTTAAATGTAATATGTATGTATATGCAAAAGTTATTTATGTGTATAGGTAGGCATTGTTTTCATGATTGTTGTTGTTTTTGTTTTAGAAACGGATTGTTGCTATGTGTTGATCATCTCTCTTACATTTCTATTCCAAATTCTTACACAAGTGTTGCCATATTATTTTTTAAAAATCTTATTATTTCTAAAAAGATTGCTTTTGTTATTTAAAAACAAAACATTCAACAATATGTATTTGCGCACGTAAATGTTTAATTTAATCAAAAAGCAAGAAACATGTAAGTTTGTATAACTTTATTGACGAAAACAATGACATAGAAACAGATCTTAAAATTTGTTCACAGCTTACTCTGACATTAGGCAAGGCAAACAAATGCTAGTAATTTTTTTTTTTTATTTTTTTTTTTTTTTTTTTTTTTTAATTTCCTAAGCTAATCCCGCGAAGCTCTATGCTTGTCTGCAGGAAAGAAACCAGAGTCTCTGGCGGGAATCGAACCCGCAACCTCGGCGCTGATAGACTAGCTCGCTACCAGCTAGAAATAATTCTTAAAGTTGTTCATTATATTGTTTTAAATCCTTATAAATTTTATTGACTCATTTTAAACAAAATTAAAATAAATGGTAATATTTAAACAAGTATTTAGGTAGATTTGATATAGCATCAGATATAAATTGAAATTGGAAGGCCCTCTAATAAAAACAAATACAAACGGTTTTATTTCCATTTCGATTTAAAAGAATTTATAAAAAGACATTTAGACCAGATTATTATCTTTGTATATAAAAAAAACAGTCATCATTGATTGCGTAAAACTTAGTTTATAACAATTTATAAAAAAATATAACTTTTAATCGCTGAGACTATTCCTTACAATTTTAAAAATTAATTATTATTCTTAACAAATAACTCAAGCTTAAGGTCATTTTTTTTAAAAATTAATTAAAATATTTTAATTTTTATTTTCAATATTTCGATTTCCGTTGGAAATCTTCTTCTGGAAATCGAAATATTGAAAATAAAAATTAAAATAATTTAATTAATTTTTTAAAAAAGTGACCTTAAGCTTGAGTAATTTATTAACAATAATATTTAATAAAAAAGGTCGAAGAATTAGAATTATAATTTTTTAAAAATTAATCAAAAGAAGCTTAAAACATTTTTTTTAAGGCTAAATAAAATGCCAAATGAAAATTTTACAGCTAAATCTAAGTTTTTGGTGCCCTTCAAAAATGTCAAAATGGCCAGACTACTTAAAAGTCATCATTACAAATCGCACAAACATGCAGGGTTATCGTCTTGTAAAGAAATAAAATGAAATTTCTTTGAACTTTTATATCGTAATATCAAATAATTTTAACAATCAACTTCTAATATTCCCTTAATATTCTATTTTTAAACCCTTCACCGAAGGTAAAAGGTTATATATAAGTTTGTCATTCCGTTTGTAATTTCTACAATATTGATACTACACCCTATAAAGTATATATATTCTGGGTCCTTATGAAAAGCGAAGTTGATTTACGATATCCGTCCGTCTGTCCGTCTTACGTTTGATATGTATTTTCCGGAGACTCCAGACATGATAGCGGCTAGGTTGTTTCACACTTATGTCACATATAGTCCACCATTTCTTGCTATTGAAATTCAGCCACATCGGTCCAAAAATGGCTGAGATATGAGCAAAAAACCACGACTACCTCTAATTTTTTCCAAAAATCCCTTGTTGTTGTTGTATTTTTATTACTTTTTTGTGTATATCTGGAGAACGGCAAGAGCCAAAGTTTCCAAATTAGGTACACACATTAAGGTTATCAATATACAGCACTCCACAAAATGTGGGCGGGATTGAACAAGTGGGCGTGGTACCTCCCGTGCAAAAAATATCAAAAATTGTATAAAAACTGCTTTTTTGGACTGTCATATGACCTATGGTTACGCGTTATATATCAAAAGATCGGAAATCTTTAGTAGAAAATATTTTCTGAAAATTTCGGAAAAATCGGTTCAGATACAAAAAAGTTATGACCAAAATATAATTTTTTTTTTGGAAAATACCCATTTTCGGACACAATAGATCTTCCCGAGTCCAAGGTTTATAACTCAAGCAAATGGTGATTTCTTCTTTAACACGTCAGTATATAAATCTGTCAAATCGGTTAAAAAATGGCTGAGTTATAACCGAAATACTGAATTCCCAAAAATTACTCTTTTTATACCCTTCACCGAAGGTAAAAGGGTATATATAAGTTTGTCATTCCGTTTGTAATTTCTACAATATTGATACTACACCCTATAAAGTATATATATTCTGGGTCCTTATGAAAAGCGAAGTTGATTTAACGATATCCGTCTCTTCCCCCCCCCCCCCCTTTGCATTTGTTTACATATACTAGCATAATGCCCAATATGATTTTCGTTACCACCCTTCTTTAATTTTTCATCTATTTAAGGAAATAATTTTAACAAATAGAAACGGGGAATTTTTGATTATTTTTGCCACTTAAAAACTCGCCAAAAAAGATAAATCTACGGTATGACAACAGTGCCTATACAAAAAGAAACCAAACAAACACACATACATGGTACAAACTATTTTGGTGATTATAGGCCACCTTTGCTTTATTGTGGTGAACTAAAACATCAAAAATAATTACAACTCAACTGTGTTGAGTTGTGAACTGTAAACTGATCATATTTACTTTTAATGATATTCATGAAACGTTCCTTCATGGTCCAGTTGTCTAGGGGGTTTGCTTAGGTTAGAAACTGTGAGTCCCTGGTTCGAATCGTGTTTTTTCAAAAAGAAAATTTTTTTTAAATTTTTTTATGTTCTGAAACGATTTAAAAAAATATTTACCAGTTTTAACTTTTTAAATTTAATTTATAATGAAGTTTTATGTATTGTATATATGTATGTTTATGTAGAAATTATTTAGGTTTTGTCTAGTTGCTCTGTATTCTGCTCGCACAATGGTGAAGGGTATATAAGATTCGGCACAGCCGAATATAGCACTCTTACTTGTTTACAATAGAATTATCAATTTTCATACGAAATGTCATTTTGACTACAACTATTTTTAGTCAAAATTTATTATTATGTCCTGTGGTTCCTATAAGGAACAATAAAAAAACTTAAGTTATATCAATAAACCTATTCTTCAATTTTTAAAATAATTCTAAAAAAGCTAGAAACATTTTATAAAAATGCTTAAAAAAAATGCAAAGGGCTTACTGAAAATTTTGCAGCTAAATTAAAATTTTGAATGCTAAGAGTAGTATGTTTATGTATGTTCGCGATCAACTTTTCCATACAAATTTGGTAGCATGCCATAACCCAGTAAACCATTTCATGTAATGAGGGATTCTAATGCAACTTCTCCATATAAATTTGGGAGCATGCCATAACCCAGCAAATTGTTTTTTTATATGGGCATTTGTGATCAAGATTTTCATATGCCGGTTCTAAATATGATTTTCCATATAAAGTTGAGAGCATGCATACACTCCGGGGAAATATGAATAAGTGCAATACTCAGAAAAAATTCATGATTTTGACACTATTTATAAAATTATTTAACCCTATTATAATATCCATACTGTAGCAAATACGAATAGGGTAAAAGGGAAATGACGTGTAAAGAAAGTTGTTAATTTAGGAAAGGTGTGAAATTTTTTTTTAGGTGTGACAATTCTTCGTGTACATGTCCGTTTCGAATATTTAGTTAGGACTCTAAAAATTTTGTGAGGGATGATTTTTTTTTGCTTGTGAGTATTCGTATTGACGATTTACTAAGGATTTTAAAAATTTTGTGAGGGGTGATTATTTTACTTGTGCGTGTCATATTGACGATTTACTTAGGATTTTGACTCTTGACAAATGGTTGAATATAGAACTGATCGTGGAATAATTATTTTTTAGTTTTTTTTGTGTGTTTGGGATAGGAGCCTTATCTATTATGTCTTTGCTGCATCGGTGACTTTTTATATACATGCTTGTTATATACATAGGCTTGTGGGTAGTGAGCTAGTCTATCAGAATAAGGGTTGTAGATTCGATTATCACCAGAGACTCTGGTCTGTTTTACTACAACGGACTAAAGGTTTAAGTAACTATTGATCGATTGTGTGTGAGCGTGTGTCTGTGTGTGGGTGTGCGCGTGATTGATACAGACTATTCATGCGAAGAGTGATATTTCAATCCAACTTTTCCATACAAGCCGGCTCCAAATACAGTTCCCAAGATGCATTCTTTTTTCATACAAGTCAACTTAAAAATACAGGTCTTATGATGTATTCTTTTTTCATATAGACATTAAAAAAACTATTTTCCTATTACGAACATGAACATTAGGGCGGGTCGATTTGTAGGGAGTGAAAAAATTCTCCAATTTCCCTATGATTTCCGTATTCTATGGGTTATTCCATGAAAATTTGCCGAAGGAACCATACCTCTATCGTTAAAATCGAGTCCCCTACTTTTTGTTGGTAAAAAGTTCAAAAGTTTCGGGCATTTTTGTCCAAATTTTGGACCATTTTTCCATTTTTTTCATGATTTTGTCCAAGAATATTACTTTCATGGCCATTTTTTTTGGCTCAATCCATTATTTAATTCAATTTACAATTCAAAACGAAGAGTTTAAGCCCAAATTTATCGAATTCGGTTGATTAATTCATACGATATTGCGAAAACAAAATAACACATAAAACCAACTTTTTGATTCTTGGACAAAATCATGAAAAAAATGGAAAAATGCTCCAAAATTTGGACAAAAATGCCCGTAACTTTTGAACCGTTGGACCAATGTTGGAGATTTTTTTTTGTAAATTGATAAAAATGAGCTCACATTTCCAACGCGCCTACGTCAATTTGGGAAAAAATCTACCAACAAAAAGTAGGGGACTCGATTTTAACGATAGAGGTATGGTTCCTTTGGCAAATTTTCATGGAATAACCCATAGAATACGGAAATCATCTAATGAACATTAAGGGAAATGACGTGTAAAGAAAGTTGTTTATTTAGGAGAAGGTGTTAAATTTTTTAGGACTTTACAAATTTTGTGAGATATGACTTTTTTTTGCTTGTGAGTATTCGTATCGACAATTTTACTTGTGCGTATTCGTATTGAAGATAAAACTGATCGTGGAATAATTATTTTTTATTTTTTTTTTTAGTTTTTGTATGTTTAGGAAAGTAGCCTTATCAATTATTATTACGCTGCATCGGTTTTCTAGTGACTTTTTGTATGCATGCCTTGGTAGGTTTGTGTGACCTAGTCTTTCAGTATAAGGGTTGTAGATTTGATTATCACCAGAGACTCTAGTCTGTTTCACTACAACGGACTAAAGGTCTAAGTATCTAACTATTAATCGGTTGTGTGTGTGTGTGTGTATATTAGCGTGGCCGTTAGTCGTATGGAGAACTTTTTTTTTTGATTTCTTATATGTACTCTCCCCCTCCAAATCGGTTCAGTTTTATGTAAAAAAAAATACAAAAAAATTTCGTAGCGATAAGTTGTGTTTTAGGGAGGGCGTCCGCCCCTCAAAGTTTGCCATCACGCCATTTATTCAAATGTAATTTGTTTGCGTATGACATTAATTTTTGGCGAGTAATTTCCTTACGTTACAGCTATTACACACCAAAAATGATACAGTAACAGTTTAGTGAGAAAAACATGTTTGTTTCAACTTATGGTATTTTTGTTTCAGTTCTCACATTTCAATCGAAAAGTTTTTCAACGCGGGAGTTACAGAACATTGGCACAAAACACCAAAGTTGCCAAAAACGGAGAAAATTTCGATCCGAATCGAAACGCAGAATAGGGGTCAATAATGATCTTAAAATTGAATAACATATGGTTTTTTAATACTAAATGATGAAATTACCATTATATATAACCGCTTTATATTTTTTCTAGTTTAATAACCATACAAATCATACAATACCATACCAGTCATTTTAATATCATTCCATTACAACCCATAGAATATCATAAAATACCATACTATTTATACAGTTAAAACCATAAAAAATCGCAAACTAAGTATACTTATTTATATAAAACGTTACTCGTTTAATTATATATTTACACCTTATACATGATACCTGATACCACACAATTTCAATCAATATGAAGCTTATAGATTTGATTAATAGGATATTGGAAAAAGGAAATCATATTACAAAATCAATCAAGATGATCTAAAAAAGAGGATTACATAAGGGTTTTGATATTTGATTAGGAAATACCTATTATATATGCTTATAATTATCAGTTAAGAATTTGAAGATATTATATTTTTTATCATTATTATCACTTTACATTTTTTTTCAGTTTAATAGCCATACATTATCATACCATACATATAATTACAATCCATAGAATATTATATAATTTAAATAGCTAAAACCACAAAAAAAGAAAATCACAAACTATATTTAGGTATATAAAACCCTATTAAATTGACCATATCTTTATACTTTACTAGCTTAACCCGGTGCGCTTCGCTACACTGCTTAAACCACTTCTTCAGTTGAGAGATATTTAATATATGCATCCTATGGAAGGTTTTCCCCCCTGCGCCTTCCCGCTTTATTTTTATTTTCAAAAGTGTAGTATACCATAGGAGTGACTTCTACTAAGTTTGAACATTCTTACTATAACAGTTCTTAAGATATGTGATATTAAACATTGGCGTCCTATGGGGGGTAACATTTCCCCGCTGCTATTTTATTTCAATTTTGGGGTTCAGAAGATCATACTACAAAAAGTTTAATAAAAAGAGTGCAGCGGCTCTAAATTATATTTCTATCTATGAGGGGTACTGCTCCTCCTCTGTCCATTTCTATATTGAAATTTAAAGTTTGCCATAATAGTAGCTTTAACCACGTTTGAAGACTCTCCCTTTAATAGTTCTTGAGTTGAGAGATATTTAATATATGCATCCTATGGAAGGTATTTCCCCCCTGCGCCTTCCCGCTTTATTTTTATTTTCAAAAGTGTAGTATACCATAAGTGTGACTTCTACAAAGTTTGAACATTCTAACTTTAATAGTTTTTAAGATATCCGATATTAAACATTAGCGTCCTATGGGGGGTAACACTTCCCCCGCTGCTATTGTGTTTAAATTTTGGGGCTCAGAACATCCTACTACCAAAAGTTCAACAAATTGCTTGCAGCGGCTCTTATTAATATTGCTATCTATGAGGGGTACTGCTCCTCCTCTGTCTACCCCGCCCATTTTTATATTGAAATTTATAGTTTACCATAGTAGTAGCTGTAACCATGTTTGAAGACTCTCCCTTTAATAGTTCTTCTGTTGAGCGATATTTAATTTATGCATCCTATGGAAGGTATTTCCCCCCTGCGCCTTCCCGCTTTATTTTTATTTTCAAAAGTGTTGTATACCATAAGAGAGACTTCTGCAAAGTTTGAACATTCTCACTATAAAAGTTCTTAAGATATGCGATATTAACCATTGGCGTCCTATGGTGGGTACCACTTCCCCCGCTGCTATTTTATTTCAATTTTGGGGCTCTGAAGATCCTACTACCAAAAGTTCAACAAAATGCGTGCAGCGGCTCTTAATTATATTTCTATCTATGAGGGGTACTGCTCCTCCCCCGTCTACCCCGCCCATTTGTATATTGAAATTTATAGTTTACTATAATTATAGCTTTAACCACTTTTGAAGACTCTCCCTTTAATAATTCTTCAGTTGAGCGATATTTAATATATGCATCCTATGGGAGGTATTTCCCCCCCTGCGCCTACCCGCTTTATTGTTATTTTCAAAAGTGTTGTATACCATAAGAGTGACTTCAAGAAAGTTTGAACATTCTCACTATTACAGTTCTTTAGATATGCGATGTTAAACATTGGCGTCCTATGGGGGATTCCACTTCCCCCGCTGCTATTTTATTTTAATTTTGGGGCTCAGAAGATCTTACTACCAAAAGTTCTGCATAATGCGTGCAGCGGATCTTAATATATGCGATAATTAATATTGGCATCCTATGGGGGATACCAATTCCCCTGCCCCTATCGAAAAAATAAGTAGCCTATTTTATTTTTAGGGCTCACGTGATGTATCTGTAAAAATTTCAGGAAAATCGGTTCAGTAGTTTAGGAGTCTATAAGCCAACAAACAAACAAACAAACAAACAAACATACAAACATTTTTCATTTTTATATATATAGACTAGCCTAACCCGGTGCGCTTCGCTACACTGATTTAACCACGTTTGAAGACTCTTCCTTTAATAGTTCTTCTGTTGAGCAATATTAAATGTATGCATCCTATGGGAGGTATTTCAATCCTTGCGCCTACCCGCTTTATTTTTATTTTCAAAAGTGAAGTATACCATAAGAGTGACTTCCACAAAGTTTGAACATTCTCACTATAACAGTTCTTAAGATATGCGATATTAAACATTGGCGTCCTATGGTGGGTACCACTACCCCCGCCGCTATTTTGTTTTAATTTTGGGGCTCAGAAGATCCTACTACCAAAAGTTCAACAAAATGCGTGCAGTGGCTTATTAATATTTCTATATATGAGGGGTACTACTCCTCCCCCGTCTACCCCGCCCATTTGTATATTAAAATTTATAGTATACTATAATAATAGCTTTAACCACTTTTGAAGACTCTCCCTTTAATAATTCTTCAGTTGAGCGATATTTAATATATGCATCCTATGGGAGGTATTTCCCCCCCTGCGCCTACCCGCTTTATTGTTATTTTCAAAAGTGTTGTATACCATAAGAGTGACTTCTAGAAAGTTTGAACATTCTCACTATTACAGTTCTTTAGATATGCGATGTTAAACATTGGCGTCCTATGGGGGAGTCCACTTCCCCCGCTGCTATTTTATTTTAATTTTGGGGCTCAGAAGATCTTACTACCAAAAGTTCTGCATAATTCGTGCAGCGGATCTTAATATATGCGATAATTAATATTGGCATCCTATGGGGGATACCAATTCCCCTGCCCCTATCGAAAAAATAAGTAGCCTATTTTATTTTTAGGGCTCACGTGATGTATCTGTAAAAATTTCAGGAAAATCGGTTCAGTAGTTTAGGAGTCTATAAGCCAACAAACAAACAAACAAACAAACA
The DNA here is from genome assembly GCA_963931875.1 of Pollenia griseotomentosa. Taxonomy (NCBI): domain Eukaryota; kingdom Metazoa; phylum Arthropoda; class Insecta; order Diptera; family Polleniidae; genus Pollenia; species Pollenia griseotomentosa. The sequence goes on along the minus strand of OZ007565.1, from coordinate 5,770,658 downwards.
AACATACAAACATTTTTCATTTTTATATATATAGATAGATACATACTAATATCATGAAATGTCTAGTTTAATAACCATATAATATGGGTTGTTTAATGTTTTTGAATACCTTTTGTTATTCTTATGATTTGTTTTTCTCTTATTTCCCTTCTATACTTACGGTCTTATTTATAAAAAATAAAACAGGTTAATAAAGGGTTTATGAAACGGATTTTATATGAAAATGTGTTTAATAACCCTCTTATTAACCTGACATATTTTTTATAAATAAGACCGTTAATATTTATATAACCCCATCAATCCATCCTTAAATATACATTCTGTTTTAACCATTTCTATAATATTCATAAAGGTACATATATATATATTTAAGTAATTGGTAAAATTTTTCCTTAACACATAGGTAAATAAAACTATCAAATCGGTTAGATAATGGGCCATTTATTATTAAAATACTCATAAAATAGGCTAAAAACCATCACCATTTTTATACAAACCTACATTTTAAGGCTCTCATATGACCTATGGATATTTCAAAACATCGGCAATTTTTAGTAGAACATATTTTCTAAAAAACTCGGAAAAATCGGTTTAGATACAAAAAAGTTATGCCTAAAATTAAAATGTTTACCCACTTTTGGGAACCATAGATCTTCCCGATAACTCAAGTTAATTCCTTCTAAAACACGTCGGTATATAAATCGGTAAAATCGGTTAAAAAATGGCTGTGTTATAACCGAAATACTGAATTCCTAAAAATGGGCGTGGCACAAAATATAATCATTTTTTTCTTAAGAATGGTGTTTACATAACTTTTTGTTCTTATTGCACTATGGTGAAGGGTATATATGATTCGGCATAGCCGAATATAGCACTCTTACTTGTTTATTATACACTTCACCACAGGTAGTGAAAAGGGTATACATAAGTTTGTCATTCCGTTCGTAATTTCTACAATATTGATCTTAGACCCTATAAAGTATATATATTTTGTGTCCTTATGAGGAGAGAAGTTGATTTAACAATGTGAAGTCCCTCTCCCCCCCCCCCCCCCCTGTTTACAATTGTTTACTTATACTAGCCTAAAGCCCAAAATGATTTTCGTTATCTCCCTTCCTTATTAGTTCATCTATTTAACGAAATAATTTTAACAAATAGAAACTAGGAATTTTTGTTTATTTTTGCTATTTAAAAACTCGCCAAAAAAGATAAATCTATGGTATGACAACAGTGCCTATACAAAAAGAAAACAAACAAACACACATACATGGTACAAACTATTCTGGTGAATATAGGTTAACAACTCAAATAATTTGATTTGTAATTCTTGTATTTAAACCAAACTTTGCTATTTTGTGGTGAACAAAAACATCAAAAATAATTACAATTCAACTGTTTTGAGTTGTGCTTCGTTAACGGGCCATATATAATTTTAATGATATTCAAACAACGTTCCTTCATGGTTCTGTTGTCTACGGGGTTTGTTGAGGTTAGAAAGTTTTTAGTATTGTAAATATGTATGTATATGTAAAAATTATTTAGTTTTCGTCTAGTTGCTCCGTATTCTGCTCGCACAATGGTGAAGGGTATATAAGATTCGGAACAGCCGAATATAGCATTCTTACTTATTTATAATTAAGTTTGTTTAAATAGATATACATACATATATGTAAGAATATATACATATATACCTTTAAACCAATTTAATGGTAATATTATTTTTAAGCACGTTGGTATACAAATCTGCCAAATCGGTTAAAATTGTTTAAGTTATGAGCAATATACTCCAAAAAGAGCACTAAAATTGTTAAAATTTTTATAAAAACTAAAATCTGAGAGCTGCAAAATGACCTATTGATACGTGTGAGATATCAAATAATCGGAAATCTTTAGTAGAACATATTTGCTGAAAAACTCAGGAAAAATTGGTAAAAAAAAGTAATGTCATACATAGAATTATAAATAAAAAAAATATAAGCGATATATGTTATATAAATATACATGTATATGTACATATATTTAGGTGTGTATATAAACTTATGTTCTTTCCAAACCATGGTGAAAGGTATATAAGATTCGGCATAGCCGAATATAGCACTTGTACTTGTTTAGACTAGCCCTAATGATGATATTCAAGGAATATCGAATTATTGTATGTATTTAAAATAAATAAAAATTATTTAAAAAACTTAAGACCTCGAGCTTGAGTATTTATTTCTTTGAGATTCTATAAAGAAAAGCTCGAATAAAAAAAATCAACTTTTTTAAAATTTTTTTTTTGGTGGATTAGTTTTTAGTTCGAACAAATAATTTAAAAAACATTTTTTTAAAAACACTTTTCCACCCTATAACTCGACAAATAAACATCATTAAAAAAAAAAAAATATCTCGCACACTCATTCACATCTACTAAAACTATAGTTATGACCAGGGTTTAAAAAGCTGCAGTCAAAATCAAAAAATTGCTTTTTCTTCCATTTTCTGATTTTTCATTGGACAAAAATAAACCGTTGACTTTACTTCTGATTCACTAAATGAAAACAGTCGCAGTGAAGGCAAAAGCAAAAAACAAAAAGTTGATCGCAACAACGAACATCGGCAGTCGACATGTTCGGAAGTGTTTGGTTTGACCGACTTAAACTTTTAATAAATCCCGAAGTTAACGAAGATGGGATGTTGTGTTTTTGTTTTTTTTTTCTTTTTTTTTTTATTTTGCATTTCGAAGTGCGTTTTTCTATTATGTCTGTAATCACTTGTTGGAAGAAAAAAGAAACGGTTGTTTGATTTATGTATGTTTGTATGTACCTATAAGTATGTATTTTGTTTTACTGCTATTTTTGTACATACCAAAAATTCTTTTGTTAGTGAAATTAGATAGGTATACATTATTAAAATTCAGAGAACTTTTAAAATACAAACCTAAAAAACCAAATAAATAACAAACATATGTATGAAAACACGATAATGTAATTTAAAGTTTTATTTAATTTCAAAAAATTAAAAAGATTGTTAAGCATTAAAATAAATACATTCATACAAATAAAAACATACTTACATATGTATGTATTTATGAACGCATGTGGTAGGTATTTAAAATAAAAAAAAAAATTTTTTTTAAAAATTAAATCACAATTCTGGACTTTAAAATGATATTATAAGTAAAGACTGTTGTAAAGATTAAAAAATATAATGAAAACATGTTTTGGTAATAAAATAAAAAATACTAATATTGTTCATCTTCTTCTTGGAAAAGTGGCATATTTTCTATAGCAGCATCGAGGTAATTTGGATTCAGCTTTACTAGTAATATGTTTTCAAGCAAAATAAAAAAAAAAGAAAAAAAAAAACAAAAACACAACATCCCATCTTCGTTAACTTCGGGATTTATTAAAAGTTTAAGTCGGTCAAACCAAACACTTCCGAACATGTCGACTGCCGATGTTCGTTGTTGCGATCAACTTTTTGTTTTTTGCTTTTGCCTTCACTGCGACTGTTTTCATTTAATGGATCAGAAGTAAAGTCAACGGTTTATTTTTGTACAATGACAAATGAAGATGTCGAAGTTACAGCACATTCTTATGACTTTTACTATCTCAACTGCAGCTTTTTAAACGCTGGTTATGACAAATATAAAGGGATTCCAACCAAATTTTTTATTAGGTTGTCCGTTTCAGACATAATGCCCCATATATATATATATACATATATCTGTGGACATTTGACAAAACGACTTCTTTCTAAATCAACAACTTTTCAGTAGAGCGAAAAAACTGTTAAAGTGACTTACAAAAGTTATTGTTTAGAAAATGAATATAATCGTATAATTGAATATTATTCACTAATACTTAATGAACATTTTGCGATTTTTTTTTCTCCTTCTAGAAGCAATAGTTTTCTTTAAAACTACAACAAAAAAATAAGATTTTTTGTCAAATGGATTTTAAACAAACAAATCAACTTCTACCATGCAAGTCGTTTTGTCAAAATTGTTTTGTTTAAATTATAAAATGATCTTAGTCGCTTAAGTCAAGACAAGTTGTTTTGTGAAGTTGAAATATAAAAAAAAAGTTGAAAGAAGTTGGTTTGGCAAAAAACATTTCGGTTTTATTAAAAAAAATTACACCACTTTTTCGGTACAATATACTTTTATAACAATTTTCGTTTAAAAACAATAACATAAAGGTATTTTATTATATTCAATTAAAACATAAAAATTCACTTTTAAATAAAAGAAATAAACTTATAATAATAAGGACACAATAAAAAATCATATTTTGCAGTATTTGTACACTAAACGTATCGTTATTCAGTTTCTTCTTCTTCAAGATCCGGATCAATTTCAAATGAACGTTCTCCTTCAGCCTTAATGTTTTTATAAAAACTGTGTAGATGCGTACTTATCAGTGGCAGCATATCCAATAAATCGCGGTTTTGATGCTCGAATCCGTTTCTCTAAATATTTTCAAAAACCACTTTTTGCACACTCGATTTCTCTGTCCATATATCTCGAAGTGGTACAAATAAACATACTGCCGATTCCGGGAATTCAATGCTTTCACAAAAGTCTCGGATTTTTTAGTTTGAATGTCAATCATGTTAGAAATGTAAAGACGACGCTTATTATAATCACCAAGATTCCAGTATTTTTTAAATATGTCTTCTTGCTGCTGAGAATTAATTTTGTTGTGGCACATTTTTTTGCACTGTCCTATTGCATCAAATATCTTGGCAGGTGCTTTTTTATTCCGATATGTATAGTATTCTTTTCCCAAATTTTTGTTTAATTTATTCAAGCTTTTTGAAGTTGTAGGCATATCAACAAGTTGTTCTTTGCTAGATTGTGGCAAGTCTGACTCGGTAAGATTAGATTCTAATATAGCAGCCATATCTCTTATGCTCTCCGACGTTGTATCCACAAGCGAATCCTCTGAGGGAATGTAATCAGAATCATCGAAATCGGTTTCGTGAAAAATGTCTTCATTATTTTCCTCATTTTCCAAGTTCTTAGTCTCGTTACTTGATCCGGTTTGTAGCTGATCCAGTTGTGTTAACATATCACCACTAATACCGATATTAAAAGATGTTATTGTCTCACAGGGATTCTGTCCATCGTTAGCAACATGTTGTTCAGCCGATTGTTCTATTTTATGTTTTTTGGCCGCAAACAAAGGAATATTTACGGGACTTTTTCTCACATTTTTGCCCATAGTCACAATGTTTTTACCTCGGTCCATTTTCACGAATTTAAATTTATTGTTTAAAAACAGCTTCTTTTTTCCTTTTTCGTTTTTAGAAAAACACTTGTCTTAAGATAAGACTTCACTTTTTTTAAACTTTCGTTTTTTAAAAGAACCTCTATTAATACAAGACGTTTTGTCGCAACGAATGCTAGCAATAAACTGTTTAAAAAATCAATTTGTTCCAGACAAGTGGTAAGTTTTTCAAACTTTGCTTTTGACAAAACGACTTCTTTCAAAAGAAGCTGTTTTGTCAAAACGGAATTGGTAAAAATGTGCTAGAGCTAAATTGAAACAAGCTGTTTTGTCAAATGACAGTTATCAGTTTTTTGTGCTAATTTTCAATTCTCTGAAAGAAGTCGTTTTGTCGAACTGAAATTGGAAAAAAATCTGAAAGAGGTCGATTAGTCGATTGCATATCTTACGTTCTAAAGGTCGGAGAAATACGGGGATTTGAGCAAAAGAAGCGCTTAAAAATGTTATATTTATTATAAAAATCTTGGAAAATTGTCTTATCTCGAGAGAAGTCGTTTTGTCAAAAGTCCACAGATATATATATATATATATATATATATATATATATACATTATATTATATCTCAAAAATCAGAATAAATTCAGGTAAGTTATCAATTACCCTCTATGTATCAGAATTTAAGTCGCCTTTGTAATTATTGAATACGGTTACAAACAGTCTTACAAATCCACCCATTGTACATTTTATTATATTTTATTTCACTTATGCACACTGGCACACACGCATGTGTATACTTACAATGCATTTGATTGGGTGGTTCTTTTTTGGTTGGCCAATTGAAAATAAAATATTTTCGTCAGAGATTGGTTGGTTGGTCAATTGAAAGTAATATATTTTCGTCAGAGATTGGATTGGTTATGTATAAAAGGAAAACATAATACATAGTAGATATTTAAAAGGATTTATTAAAACAAAAAAAAAGTGTTTTCTAATTTAATCATTGCATTTTAATTTCTAGAAAAAATACATTAATACATCGAAAATACATCTACTTTATGTTAAACCAAATTCCAAATGTAGTTAAATTAAATAAAGTAGTGTGCTCTTGTTCGCAACATTGGTATCAAACTAGATTTATATAATAAAAGAAAACAACGTTCGAAATCAAACTTTGTGTTTGACTTTAAAAAATACACTTGGTTCGTAGACCGACTGCGCCAGTTATCTATTTCCGGAGAAATAGTTTTTAAAAAAATATAAAAAACATAAAAGTTTTTATATTTTCATTTATAAAAACACTCATCACCAGGTATTGGCACCACTACATTGAAAGCTTTGCATGCGTGCCATTACATTGGTTTGTTTACGTTTGCTTTTGTTGGTTTTATGCTCTTTGTTTTTTGTGTATGTATACACATCGTTCGCTCTTTTTGCATTTGCCCATACATGCTCATTAATGTGTTTAGTGTGGGAACGGAATTCAAAAGTGTCAAGTTTATGTTGTGCACCTTGGGATCCCGTTATACGCCAGAATAGTTTATGCTTATTCGCTAATTCGGTACGTAGCTCGCGTGAGAGTCAAACGAAGTATATATGTATGTATTAAATACTTGCATGAATGCATTCACTACATCCATAAAAAAACGACAAATTGAAAGAATGAACACACAAGTGTTGCCAATCTATGTGTGTAATTTTTACTTGCATGTGTAGCCTATGTGTAATTCCATGTGTAATCTGTGTAATTTTAATTTAAATTCTACTTTTCCATTAGTATTTGACAGCCAAGATTTGCTTTTAGAACATTAAGTTTTTGTAATTTCTTTCAGTTTCCATCACAACCAAACTGGCTTTTAAAACCCTGTTTTTTCACTTTCCATAACATGTTATCTTCCCTCTCAACTATAAACATAAACTATCTGCAAGAAGACTTTAATAGTGTGAACACAGAAGGACACCATATGTCCTTGTGTAGCACGCAAAACATCCTGTGCATTATTTTAATGATTTAAAATCAGTAGCGAATGTGTGTGACTCAACAAGTTTGATTGTACGAAAGCAAAAGAGTGTATTTTATAGTGTTCATTAAATGCAAATTTTTTGGAATCATACAAAGCCGGTCTCTGATGTACATCTTTGCTTTTTTGTTAACCTAACCATTTAATTGCAAATATCGAATATTAATAAGGTTTTGCAAGTTGAATTCATTCTATGATAAGTACTTTTTCGATTTATATGTGAATTTTTTTTTTTCAAATGTGTAGTTTGGAACACAGTCATGTAAATTTCCGAACTCTTCATTGGCAACACTGGAACACACACACCCATTTTTTGTTACCTGTAAGAAACACCCACGCTTATGAGGCAGTAAAGGACCATTACATATGATAAAAAAAAAAGTTCAGAATAACTTTGGTTTTTATTGCCCACAACAAAAGACATACACAGAAAAATAAAACTAAAACGGTAAATGTTCAACCATTCCAAGTAAATGAATAAAACAAAACACAAAATGTCAAACCAATTGACTGACAAAAACAGCATATTTGCAATTCAGTTATTGAGCAAAAAAGGTGAAAAATGAGGAAACAAATTTAAAAAAATGGGAATTTTTACGAGTGTTAATGCACTTTTTTCGGGTAAGTTTGTTCCGCTTTTTTTTCTCCTATTCAATATCTACAACTTTGCTTCAGACACAAAAGAGATGTTCCGCACGGTATACCGCGATTAAACCGTGTTCAATTATAGTGATAAAAATCCACATTGAGCAAACAAATTCGTATGCCCTTTAAATAATTAATGCAGCCAACTTGACAAAACTAATGATCAATTCTCAGAATTGAGTCCCAAGTTAATGAGCTGAAAAATGTTGTACTGTATAATACTGTAGGCAAAAAAAATTGTTTTCGAAACCTCCTTGCTAAAATATTATATTAGAGGGTGCAAGCACAATTTTTTTTTCTTGTAGGGTGTTACGCTCTTATGTACAAATAAGTTCGTTTTTATATAAGTTGTCATTTCGTTGGCAATTTCTACAATATTGATCTTAGACCCTATATATAATACTAGCATTAAACCCGCTTCTTCGTTAGCGTCTCATTTTCTTTCGCGCACATACATATTTGTATGCTAAAATTTATGTTTCTTGGTTTACACTTTTTTAATCATGGACATGTTCTTATGCCAAAGTTTATGTTTCTAGGTTTTAGCAAAAAAGTTCCAACATTTTTCATCTTATAGGTTCTGCACCTACAATTTAAGTTTCTAAGATTAACATTATAGAAAATTCAAAAAGTTCCACATGTACACTGATAGAAAAATGCACCTTCATATTGCCTAACATCAGAATTGTGACATCAATGTTACTACAACTGGCATCAATGATGCAAAAAGTAACATCAATCCAATGACTAACGTCTTCGTACAATTTTGTCATTCTTTACGTGTCATCTATTTTATGACTATAGTGACATCAATTCGATGTCACATTTTGTATATTATTAACATTATTTTCATGATTACAATGTATTATAAGAAGCAAAAATTCCTATATTCTATGTTTTCAAATTATTTAGTTAAATACATGAAATTTTAAAGTAGAATGATTACGAAAACCACATGTGGAATGGTACTGGTGTCTTATTATTGAAAGTTCTGCTGTAAACAAAGGTCGTTATTTAACAAACGTGAAACAAACATATGCAACGGGTAAGTAAATATAATATTCTCTCACTTTGACTTAAGGCAATTCCAATGACTTTGACTTAATGACAAACTGTCATTAAATTGATGCTAATGTGTCCTTTCTCCGATGTTACTGCGTCATCGCACTGACGACATGTTCGTCATTTCTGTGATGCCGATCTGTCATCCCATTCATGACATAATTTCATTTTGACCCTTTGACCTTTGGCCAAGTGATGTTAAGGTTGACATCACAATGATGACAAGTGTTATGGGGTCGAAAACGAAGACACTTGTCATAGTACTGATGTCAAAATACATCAAATACATCGAGAGAAGATGTGCGTTATACAATAAAAACGTTCACTTTTTAAGAGAACGGCAAAATGAACTGTTCACCTATCTTTGTACGTGTGTCTGCAGGATAAATTTAAACGCTTTTCAAACACTTTAATTCCAAAACTTTAGAAAAAAATAATATATTGTGCATATTCCCTTATTTAATTTATAAGATATCATAAAATTTAATAAAAGTAAAAAATAGAAACAGATCTTCGTTAAAAGTCATTTAAAAAGTTTCCGACCTTTATTTTCTTAAACGACGCTTTTGCGCGACTTTATTTTTCATAATGTCTTACGGTAACCCTGTCATAATATGTTTATACATAAGTGCAAAATGAAAACAAAAACATTTTGGGAGAACAACACAGAGCACAACCGTCGTTTATACATGTATGTGCTTGTGTTTGCAAGCAAATTACAAATGCTTTTTAAACATTGATGCCCAAGGTAGTAGTATTGGTGAGAGTGACGAAATAACACTGGAAGAAATCATTTTGCTATTCATTTTATTTAGTCGTCAACGAGATTGCGACGAAAGCACATGTGTGGCGGGTGTTGTCATTTTTTTCTGTTTCTTTGTTTAACAAAAGGGAAATGTAAAATTAATGAATGTACATATTTTAGTAATACTCTTGGTGAATGTATTTATTTTAGTAATACTCTTGATGAATGTATTGATAGGTATATATATATATATATATATATATATCTATAATACATACATATATAATTTATATATGCGGACATCTGGATAGTATGATATATTTCGAAATAAAAAGATTCTTCGAAGTGTTTATAAATTTTCCCTCAATTAATCATTGTTCAATTTGCAATTAAAAAGTAATAAAATCTTCTAAGTTGATACTCTTATTGCAGTTACGCAATAAAAGTATATTTCTCAAACTAGAAGAATTCAGCTTATTGCGTTTTTTTGATCAAATATAATTCAATATAAAATGGCCTTCCTTTTTTTACAATATATAAACTTATTAAGTTAGATAAACCCATTTTTAAATTCTCCTCCACCATATCTTCATCATTTTCTTTATATTGATTTACCCATTCTTTCAACTTTTCAATAAAAATTTTCTTATAAATTTTAAATTGTTTTTCTTTTTCTTCCCCCTGAAAATAATTCATGTCTTTGTGAACATCTTCAAAATGTTTTTTTAAATTATATTTCTTAGTTTTTTTAAATGTCTTATGACAAATAAGACATTGCATGTCATCAAAAGCATTTTGTAACATTAAATAATTTTCGACTGACATCATTAATAAATCGCAATAATTTCAATTTATGTGTTAACTCACAGCAGTCTCGATGACGATTAAAATGTAAAATAAGACACAGAAGTTCTGCAAGTGTAGTTTGTCTCTCCCACTCAACATGCTGATTTCCTATTACTGTGTGTAAATATGCAATACAAAAAAAGGAGTTCAGTAAAAAATATTATTATATAAATCATCAAGTTTTAACAAACGTCAAAATATATGTATACACATGGTCGCCTGAAATCGAAAAGGCCGTGAGCAAAAACTTTAAAATGTGTACTATAGGTATGTAAATATGCAAAAAAAAGGAATTCAGTAAAAAACTTGATTATTATATAATTCATCATCCCACATGATTGCTGAAATGTTTTTAAAACTAGCTGAAAAATAAACATACATGAGCACAGCTTGATCACAACACAATAAATATATTGTCAGTGTGCCACTACGAAATTGCAAAATTTGCCAAAATAACAACATGCGCAACACTCATGCTTCGTTGAAATTTATAGAGCAACTGAATAAAATTTTATTTTTTTTCTTTCTGTTGTATTTGTTTTTCGGGTTGCCTTTGTTACTTTTTATGCTTGAAACAATGAATTCAAGATTTTTAGTTTGTGGGCAATAGTAAATGAGCGAAAACAACATCACACAAACACGTGTATGTGTTATACGGTAGATTTTTTCACATTCTGATTTCAATGCAGATATTGTTATTTCTTTTTGTTTTGACTGCTAGAAAATAGTTTTTTATTCATTTTCTCTAATTTAAACGTACTTTTATTTATTAAAAATGTAATATAATAAAACAAGTGTATGGTATGTTTTGGGGATTTTAGGAAATATCTTAATAGGGAAATTTTTGTATTTGTAGCAGCTCTGGTACAAAAAAACACGAAGAGTAAATGTAAAAACCCGAAAAACTTCGTAATCCAGGCAAACCAGCGCCCACCGCTGTTTTAAACCCTTTAATCCTGAAAGTTTATATTTATATTGTGCATATCTACCTTCAAAATGATATATGTTTCATTAAAATCATTTAAATTTCCCATTTAGTTTTTTCATCATTTCATCTACATTTTCGAATGGATTTTCATCTAATTCGCGTTGTATGATAAAAAAAAACAAGTGCTTTCTTCAATATTCGTGCTAAAATTCCAATTTATTTTCTTGCCATTTAAGTTTGCTAATATCTCAAGCCCTAATTATTACTGTTGGATAAACTTTTACAGCCGTATTCATAAAAAAATCTTAATTCAGGTTTTTGATACATTTTAGTTAAAAAACATTTTAAGCCTAAAAAAGCTTTTTTAAAAATTTATATTCATAATCAGCATTTTAACTAATAAACGTTTTACCCTATTTTTTGATTGCAAGGTGGCATCACTATCTCTTTTATTGGTCACTTGAATCATAATGATGCAAAACAGTGGTTATTAATTCATACTCGTACTCGTATCTACAATTTTTTTTTGTCGTGTGTGAGAAAAAAAATTGCTTTTTATAAATGAAAAATAGTAATAGTCTTTTATTAAACAAAATAAAAAGAGTTCAAAAAGTTTTTAGTAAAAGTGCAATTTAGATGATGATTTAATTGCTGACAAGAAAAGTATTTAAATAACGAGTTTTATTTTATTTGTTTTGATCATTTACACATCACTAGTTCATTCTGTACAATTAATAATTTTTTGAGCTTTAATTTGTGAAATTGAAAAATATATTAATAATATACATACAAACTTACATATTTTTGAATTTCATTTTATTATTAATGTATATATAAATATTGAATAAAAATTTCTCGCAAAAATTTTCAAAATGACCATAAACACACAGAAAAAATTTCACTTTAAAATAGGCTTGAACAAGGGTCGAACCAATTTTAAAATTCGTTTATTTACACAAGGTTTAAAATAGGATTTTTAAGGTAATATTCGCTTATGAATACAATTTTAACCATTTTTGCTTAAAACAGGTTTGAAATGATGTTTAAAATGTTTATGAATACGGCTGTTAGTATTTTATGCACTAATTCATTATGAAAATTTATTGATTAACGCGTTTGAAATTGGTTCTATAGTTTTCCCGATGGATCCCAGTCGTCGTCAAAGGTGAAAATAAAGGCAAATTTTTAGTCTTATTTTTTGAATTTTATTTAATATGTTACCATTAAAAAAGAAATAAATCATAAACAAATCAGTAAAAACATATTTTACATTATGATATCACATAAATATTTTCAAAGTAATTTTTGGGAATACAGAATTTTTTATTAACAAGATTTTGTTCATTTTGTTTGTCGTGCTTTATATTTCATATAAACTAAACAAAATCGAATTTAGTTATAGTAAATTTTAAAATAATTTTTGTTCTCAGTAAAACACATGCGTTACAAATTATGTTTGTTTGACTTTCGATACAAGACATCGCTTACTGACTCTCCTTTCATTCTTGTTTGGCAATGTCTCTTTTTATTTGATACCGCCCATAATTTTGACCGTTTAACGGATTCTCGTGAATTTTTTCAAAACGGTCTCGAGTCATAACCTTGGAAATAAACGGTACTGAATATATTTCCATCGTAGACCAGTACAATCTTATTCCTGGAAATCTGTGGATACTCATTACTATAACCATCCCAAAAAATAGTTTCAACTCTTCTTGACTTAAATAATATATAATACCTTTCTGCTAACAATAAAGTTCCGTTTGGTGAATTATGAACTCTGTTAGTGCGACGAACTCACAAACTTTATTGAACACTTCTAAACCAGATAGGACCTCTTCACTATCGCTAACCTTTGGATTGTTTGGCTATATTAGGTGACGCAGTCAACTTATTTAGAAAAAAACTTACATATATAGTTACCAATAATTAAATGATAGATTTTCAAAGCGCAACTAAAAAACGACTTTACGCGCAAATCGCGGTATGCAAACCGTTGGATAGTTGAATCATTTTTGTGTGTTTCGCAATGTAAATAAAACAATAATCATGGTCATGCAAACTATTGTACAAACGATCAGCAACTGAAACGCATAATGTATTTGTTTCCAAATTTTTATCTTTGAAGACGAATAAGACACATATGTCCCATGATTTTTCTCGCAAAAGGAGTAACAATTTTAAAATTTTGACAGCACTTTAGTCTTGAAATGTTGCCATTCCGAGTAAGAATCCGCAATAAAATTTAAAAAATTGTTAGCGGAAAATTCTTCGTCGGCAAAGGGTTAAAAGAGATAATATCTACCCCAATATCCATTAAGGCCACGGTAATACAATGTATTACGACTTTGTAGAATCAAAATATTATGAAATTCTCTCCGTGTTTAAAAGAAAAAAATAAAAATCTTTTGTAAGTATAATTCATGTTTACACGGATGGTATAAGTAAAATCAAAAATAATAACAAAAAAACAAATGGTTGCAGTTTTAAATTTTTACAAAAACAACATGAAAATTTCCTGAGTTGATTTTAGTTGTTTTTGTAATTGTATAAAAATGCTACCACCTTCAATATACTCCGTTAAAATACACCTCTGGTGTGATGAGAATACATAAGTTTCTAAAATGGTTTAGAAAAAAAGCATTTACCGACCGCTTGTCAGATTTTGTATCCGTATTCTCTCTTACTCAATACATTTTGCTTTTACATGATAAGATTTTTCTCATTCTACATAATTATTCGACAAGTCGTAATACAAAATATTACCGTGTAAACTGGCCTTTAGCACGACCGGTATCAAAGGTAGCATTGTTCCTGACGAGATAGAGACAACAGGGTTCGGCTCGTTACAATATAAAGCCCATTATCCTATGTATGTATGTATGCCACAGGAAATTGATTGATCTTTCAATGAAAACGATTAATTTGGAAAAAATGATCAACCGAAAATGACCAATTTAAATTAAAATTATATAGGAATTAGGGTATTCATTTAATCGGGCTTTTGCTTTAATCGGTTAATCGCTCGATTAATTAACCGAGGTTTTGGTTCAATCGGTTAATTTTGTTATTGATCGGTTAACCGATTAATAAAGTTTTGTTAAAAATTTAGTAATTTCAATTAATAAAAATGCAAAAATTATTTATTATTGGAGTCCATTAGTAAAAAAAAACCAAAAACATAACGAACGAAACAATTCTTGAACTAAAACGAGCAAACAAAAAAGTAATTCATAAATACATATGAAAAATATATTTTATAATTTATACAAAATATTTGTATGTATTTATTAAAAAATAAACGGTGAGATTTTTTTATTAATTATTTCAATAGTTTAAGACCTTATAAAATAATCTTTTGGAAAAATAATTTGGTTTAAATGTTTAGGATTTAAGCGATTCTTTTCTTTAGTTTTGATAAAATTTGACTTGGAAAAAATTCTTTCACTTATCGAAGATGTTGGAGAAATCGGAAGCAACCCATAATACGGATTCATGAATGATAAAAGCAAGATTACGCATTGCACATGTTTGCAAAATTCAACTGTTTAAAATGACGTCACTTTAGCATATTATACACATGTTTGTTTGCTTGTGTTTCTATATTTTATCTGCACTTATACGCTGATGAGACGCAGATGCGCAGAAACATTTCATTTTTAAAATCTGAATGCGTTATCTTGATTTCTTTGTATCATGATACAGATTATCTAATTTCTCAGTCCTTTTCCAGGATTTCTCTCAACATATAAAATCATTATTTCGGCTAATTTTGTTAAAGGTTGTTTGTGTTACAATCAAGAGTTTCTTCTATTGTCAGGCTTTCATCTGAATCATCCTGGCAAAGCTCAGCACCGAACATTCTGCAAAAAATGTATTTCCGAACCCCTAGTTTCTGTTTTTGTACTGTATTTTAAGAATGTATTGCTCGAAGAAAATAAATTGTATGAAAAAATATTTTCTAAACATATACCGTTTTTATATGAGACGAAACAAATAGTTAAAAATACAAAAAAATATGTTATAATACTACAAAAAAATAAAAAAATTTGTTATTTCGGTTAATGGACTGAAATTAACCGGGTAATCGTTAATCAAAAAATTGCCAATTTTAAATTAACCGATCAGTTAATCGGGTAGTAATTAATCGGTTAACCGAATGAATACCCTAATGGGAATTCAAACAAAATTTTTTAATTGTGTTTTCCGCTTCACAAATAATGCCGCATGTTTTAAAAACGGATGGCGAGATGCACTTTCACGCAACTTCCCATGGAAAGGGGTCATGTGTCGATTTTGGAGGAAACCTCAAGGGTTAAGCGAAGCATACCAGTCTACAGTTACCTAAAAGGATATTGAACACGAAAGAATTTTCTGCAACCAAGGTTTGATTCCTCAATCCCAATTCAAGGAACTCAAATTAACCATTCTTTTATTCCAAAACACGACGCCTTCGAAAAGCACTAGGTCTATGATAGACGCTTTGTAAAATTGTAAAATAAGGCCATTATCTTCATAAGCAAATAAATGTATTAACATATGCTTATATATAAGTATACAAAAAAGTAAATGTGATACTACTATATTTAATTTAAGTTTGAATCAAAATTTTAAAGTCGAAAATATAAAACATATGTATATTTGGGACACGTATAATAATTGTATGTAAATGAACAAACTTAACTAACCAGACTATATAAACAAGTGTTGAAATCATACTCAGTGCGGTATGCGCATACATAAATTTGCACACCTTTTAAACGTATGAAAAGCATAAAATAAAAACCTTACAATGTAATTAAGTAGTATGGCGTAGGCTAATTTCTACAAAAAGAAAATTAAAAAATTAGGTCAAAGTTAGAAAAATTTCAATTTCCTCGTCATTTCCTTTATTTTACGGTACAACATTGCAATAACCACATGTACGAGTGTAAAAAAATGTTCATAACTTTTAAACTAATTGAGAGCACGTTACAAAACTTTTACAATATAATAAGGACACTGTAGGCTAATTTCGGTTGAAAAAAAACAAGTAAGAGTGCTATATTCGGCTGTGCCGAATCTTATATACCCTTCACCATTTTGCGAGCAGAATACAGAGCAACTAGACAAAAACAAAATAATTGTTACATATAATACATACATATTTACAATACTAAAAACTTCATTATAATTCAAATTTAAAAAGCGAAAACTGGTAAATATTTTTTTAAAATCGTTTTTGAACATAAAAATTAAAACAAAATTGTTTTATTTTTATTATAACTCAGCCATTTTTTAACCGATTTGATAGATTTATATACCGACGTGTTTAAGAAGAAATTTTCCAGTTAGCTGGGTTATAAATTTTGGAGTCGGGAAGATCTATGGTTCTCGAAAGTGCAATTTAATTGTAAAATTTTTATTTTTATTGATTTCTATGATATTTTTTGTGTTATCAACATAAGGGTATGCCTAATTGTTCTGTTTGTTATTCTTGTAGTGACACAAAAAAATGTGTTACTGTATTTAAAAAAGGTATTTTTGGTTTGCCGATTTTTTTAAATTAAAGTGGCGAGTTTTTTTTAAATATGCCGATTTCTTACCAAAATCATCTGGCAATCCTGGTGAAGGCACGCATGATTGTGAGCTTTTTCTCTCTTTAATTATATAAAAAGAAGATACATGCCAAGGAGAATTCATGTAAACTGTGGTGTCGATACAATGATGTAACTTTTATTTTTTCATTACTTTAAGGCCCTCTTAAAATTACCGTTTTTGAAACGAAATTAATGTCAAAAGTTCCTTGTGTTTTTGACATATGGATCAACGAAAGCAACAAAAAAAAATACATTGTTGTGTTTTTGGTGTTGTTACTTGTTGTAGTATCGACACCACCGTTTACATGAATTCGCCTTGATTAAACACATGAAAATAAAATCCACCACTCATATGAAGGGTATAAAAAAAAAAACAACACTGCATTATCATAGTCACTGTATTACCATAGTCACTGTACTACCGAAACGACAAAAAAACACTAACAAACTAATTCCATTTTGGTTTTTACGGTCATTGTTACGGCTGCGGCATTATGTTCAATTAGGTGCAATTAGACGTGACATAAACATAATGCCACAGCCTCATAAGGACCCAGAATATATATACTTTATAGTGCCTAACATTAATATTATAGAAATTACAAACGGAATGACAAACTTATATATACCCTATTCACCACCTGTGGTGATGGGTATAAAAATGATGGCCAAGTTAGAAAAATGTTGCTTTAAATTGGTCAGTTCCGTCTTTGGAGATGAAACATTTTTTTTCAAATAAATTTTTTTTTTTAAAGATCAATTGATTTTCTATAAGAATCATTTAACTTTTTTTGCTTGATTAGTTTACAAAAAAAAAATATTAAGCCCACCGATTCATATCTACTACACAGAGGGAAAAATCCGGTATAAAAATACCAAAATTGACACCATTCGTTGTCAAAAGTGAGCCAACTACGTTTGTGTTCAATTTGATAACAGATGGTGTCAATATTTTTTAACCACCTCGTTGTGATTTTGTCACTTTTTGGTCTCATTCTGTCAACAAAATGTAAATATATTATCACCATAATGGTGTCATTCCGACAACATGTTGTCATCATTTTTGACAACACACCGTTGGTATATTGACCACATTCGGTTGTCATTTCGATAACACATTGTTCTGAGTGTAGTAACTAATAACCCATTCTGAACCCAATCGATAAAAATATATGATCCATTTTAATTAATTTATATCAAATTTTTAAAAATAAAAATTAAAAAATTCAACTGTTTAATTTAAAAAAATGTACAATAAAAATTTTAAAAATACAGGAACTTCATGGTTAAATAAAAATTTAGACTTAATATAAATTTTTTCAATTGTTTGGCCTCTTCATCGTCATAAATCTTTTGCACTTGCATTGTTTATACATCATTTATATTTTTTAAACAAACAGTAATATATAAAAAAAAAAAACTCTTATGAATGCATATAATGCAAAAACAATAAAACATAACGAAAGAAATGCTTATGTTACATTGAGTGTTGACGAAACAAACGTAGAAAAAAGAATCGATGATAGCAATTATTTAACGGCTAAGCCTATTATTCGAACGCGTTCCCTCTCACCCTCTTTTTTTAAAAATACGGTCGATCGTAATACAATAAAAAATTTATTAACTGCAAGCGTTGCCACAGAGCAAAAAAAACTTTAATAAGTGATGAAACGGTTAACCCCAAAACAGCCGCTATGGACAACTCAATAACTCAAGTGAAAACTTCTCAAAAGCCTACAGTACAAGTTGGTATGGACAGGTACATAACAGTGCTTAAACGGGGACGCAGCCCTACCTCTGCAGCAGTTGCTTCGGCCTCAAAAGTACCATCTTTTGATAAAATAAATTCTCAAAATCGTTTTGCAATTCTGGAGGATGAATCCTCAGAAGCACAAAACGTCATAAAATCATCCAAGCCTCCCCCGATATATCTGAGGGAGCAAAATTCTAATGAGCTCATAAAGAATTTGATATCGGTTATAGGCGAAAATTCGTTTTACGTAGCTGCTATCAAGCGTGGTAGTATAAACGAAACAAAAATACAAGTCAATCATGAGAATGATTTTCGCAAAATTATAAGCAACTTTGAGGCACTTAAAAAAAACTTTTATACATACCAACTGAAAAGCAGTAAAGGTCTTCAGGTAGTGATTTAGGGTATTGACTCATGTGTGGACCCAGAAGAGGTAAAAACATTCCGTTCAATGTCTGAACTGCCAAGAATTTGGCCATACAAAGGCATACTGCTACTTACCCCCTGTTTGCGTAGTATGTGGCGAATTACATGGTACAGTTCTTTGCGACAAGTCTAAAACCGACCCCAACGTAAAAAAATGCAGCAACTGTGGTGGCAATCACAGTGCCAATTATAGAGGATGCCCTGTATATACTATCGTCAAGCAGTCGGTTGGACCGAAAACTAATCCCCCTCAGGTAACAAATCAAGTAAACAGTAATGACCATCAGGCCCCCCAGCCTAGTAGTAACAGAATTTCTTATGCTTACGTCTTAAAATCAAACAATATACCAATGCAAGGCGCTTCGACAAGTAATGACGAAACTCCAGTTTCTAATCTAAGTCGGCTAGAAAAAACAATGGAAACATTAGTGCAAACAGTAAATAATTTTACAAACACAATGGGTAATATGATGCAGGAAATTCTTAGAATGCAATCGATGTTATTGCAAGCTGTACTTAACAAGCCATGAACTGTTTAAAAATTTGTTTTTGGAACGCAAACGGCATCCGCCAACATAAAAATGAATTAGAATACTTTCTTAAAAATAAACAAATTGATGTCATGATGGTTTCTGAAACTCATTTGACCTCAAGAAATACGTTCAAAATTAATGGTTATACTCTATATGATACCAAGGACGCTCGAGATAGAGCTTGTGGAGGTTCTGCCATTTTAATAAAAAACCGAATTAAACACTACCCAATGTGTGATCATCGTGAAGATTAGCTCCAAGCAACGAATATTTGTGTTGAAGAGATAAATCGAAACATAGTAATTTCATCTTTATATTCACCACCTAGGTTTTCAATATCAGAAAGCCAATAATAAAACCAAAGGGTCGTGTTTTGTTTAATACAATCTCTAAAATGAATTTAAATGTTGTCGCGAGTGGCCAACCAACATATTGGCCTGCTGATGCGCAAAAAATTCCAGATGTCATCGATTTTGGCGTTGTTGAAAACATCCCCACAAAAACGATTCACGTTGAAGCTTCCTTAGAATTATCCTCTGATCACACACCTACAATAGTTACTATAATAAACACCAATAGAATTGAATCTCCCTCTGTATACATAGCGACGTCAGCTACACATATAAATTGGTTAAAATATAAAAATTATCTCAGTCCCCATTGCACAGAAAATATTCCGCTTAGCACACCGGAGTATATAGATCGCTCTATTGTCAATTTTGACAGTTTTCTAAAACTAGCTGTTCAACATTCCAGTATTGCCCCCAAAAAAACCAAAAATAATAAAATATATTCCTCAGATGTCGAGCGTCTTTTGTCTGAAAAAAGGAGAGCTCGTAGAGAGTGGCAATTGCACAGATTCCCTCAACTTAAGGAACTTGATGCAACTCCACAATCAGACCAGAGAATGACAACAAGTACCCATAAGAATAATATACAGAGGTATTTACCCACGCTTTTCGTTATTGTGTATGCACATATTTATAACGCAAAAAGTATGGTTATTACTTATACTTATGCACGGCAATATCTTCACGCAACCATATTCAGTAAACAAAAATACATGAATGTTATGCAGATATTATTCAATAACCATGAATGTGTTTTGGGTATCTGCCATACATTTAAAATATCCATGTTAAAAAAAATACCTTCAGTATTTTTGGCACTTCTGTGTAAAAATGAAAAAAATTTTTTTTGACAAAATTGTGCTTTGATCACTTGGCAGGTATGGGACTATGTAAATATTTTTTATGATACATAAAATAAATTTGTCATCAGCATTGCCTATGTAAAACTACACATAAGCTCTATATTTTTATAGAAAATAGGACCACGAGGGGTGGAAAGGGGCAATTTCTGCTCTCCGAAGCTATCTAACAGATTTTATTGAAATTTAAAACATTGATAGATCCATATTTATATGGACACATAAGCTTTGTATTTTTTAGAAAATAGGACTAGGAGGGAAGCTCGGGGGTATTTTCTGCCTCTGCAAAACCCTCCAACAGATTTTAATTAAATTTAAAACATAGAAAGGGGCCTACTTATATGGACACATAAGCTATATAGTTTTTTAAAAAATAGAACTAGGAGGGAGATATGGGATATTTTCTGCCTCCCCAAAACTTTCTTAAAAATTTTAATGAAATTAAAAATATAGATACACAGTAGCTATGTATTTTTTTTTTTCAAACTAAGACCACGAGGAGCAAATTACATGTACGTTTTGGATCGAATATTAAAAAAATTTTGTTAAACAGCAATTTTGACACACATGCAGAATAACATGTGACCTAAAAAGTTGACAAGTCAGATGTAAAAAACATGTCGCAAACGCTATAAAAACCAATGTAAATAAATGTATTGAGTGGTTGTTTCACTCTTTCTTATTAGCACAACATACAAATCCATACTTACAAGCATACATAAAAAGCCATGTATGCCTTCTCGTGCCACGTATCTATGCTTAGCGGGTGTGACAGCGACAAGTGCATGTGTATGGTAACTGCGTTTATATTTTAACAACTACAGTGTGTAAAATAAATTATGGTAAATTAAAAAAAAAAATAATTTTATTGGCTTTACGAAACTGTCATAAAAGCATACATGTAGAAGATTTTATTTGAGTTTTCTTTGGTACAATTCTTGCTTTAATTTGCAAAACATTATAGCAGTTCACACTGAATTAAATTATTTTTTTAATTGATTTACCTAAAATGAGGAAATTTTTAATACATATTGTGTTAAAAAAATTTTTAAAGTCAAAGTTTTAAATCAGTTTAAAAAATTAAGTATGAAAATTTAATATGTTTTAAATTTATTTCCAGCCAAAACCATTTATTGTGATTAAATGTTAATAAAAATATTTGCGCTTAGTTTTTTGTGTTTGCTGTACTTTAAAATTCTCTGATCAGTACAGTTGCAAAATTTTTTTGACATCAATGTTGTAGATTCTATAGAAATTGTTGCATGCCCATGTTATACTCACACTTGTTAGTTTTACCGTTAAACATTAAGCAAAAACACAATTACACAAGCATGTGTATATCGTTAGCTAAAACGCAAAAAGTCGTAAGTAACAAAAAATTAAAAATCAGCTTTTTGATTGATTATTATGAATGCCATTAAAATACATGTCTGGACACTTCTTCGATCAAAAGTGACGCTTTTATTAACAAAAAACAAAGGGACGTAACTACAAGTGTGTTTATTTTCTTAATGCAAAACCGCGTAATTACACATTTTTTTCTAACAAATATGTATATTAACTTTAGTTATAAGAAGAATATTGATAACTTTGTTTTTTTTTAATTACTTTTATTTTTTATTTTGCAATAAATGTTGTTTAGTTTTAAGAATAATAAATGAATGTATTACTATCTTCACTACACATTATTAAAAACATGATTGAATTAAAATTTAATTTACAAAAATAAAAATAGCAGTTTTTTATAAGTATTTTTTCCCTGGTCCATATAATACAATCCATATAAATATGGATCTATCAATGTTTTAAATTTCATTAAAATCTGTTGGATATTTTTCGAGATGCAGAAAATACCCCCGAGCTTCTCTTGTGGTCCTATTTTTTAAAAAATATATAGCTTATAGGTCCATATAAATATGGATCTATCAATGTTTTAAATTTCATTTATATCTGTTAGATAGTTTTGGAGAGGCATAAATTGCCCCCTATTTCCCCTCGTTATCCTATTTTTTTAAATATATATAGCTTATGTGTTCATATAGAGGTGGATCTATCTATGTTTTAAATTTCATTAAAATCTGTTAGATAGTTTTGGAGAGGCATTAATTGCCCCCTATTTCCCCTCGTGATGATATTTTTTAAAAAATACATAGCTTATGTGTCTATATAAATATGGATCTATCTATGTTTTAAATTTCATAAAGATCTGTTAGATCTTTATGAAAGTAAAGGTAAAAGTACCCTTTTCCGACGCATGTATTGGTTTGTAAATAGGTTGAGTAGTTCTCGAGTTATAAAACAGCTTAGTCAAATCTTAAAATGCTTTAAAATAATCTTGATATTGTTCTGAATAACAACACACAAAAACTTTTGCCTAGTTTCTAAATTTTTAAAATTGCATTTGCCATCTCTGCTCTCTCTCGCGCTCTGTTTATTTACGTTATACTTACGGTAATACACATACTTATATGGGTATTGCAGATAGCTAACAAAAATTTTATTTATATCTGCATGTACATTCAAAAAGAAGAATGAATATGCAAATACACATTGGCAGCGTATACCTATACATATTCAACTTTAGCTTGTTATAGGTATTGGTATGTGTGTGTATGGTTTTGATCTTTACTCATGCATGTCCATACATGTTTTTTCACTAATATTGAAAGAGTACTTAAAATGATACTTTTGTCATTCTCTGAATCAGACTACTCATTATGGCGTGCAGATAGAAATCTCAAAAGGCCAGTTGTCTCTTATCCACCATTAAGAAACTTGAATGGAAGCTGGGCAAGAAATGATGTTGAAAAAGGAAATCTGTTTGTTAATCATTTAAAAAACGTATATACCCCAAACATATCTCACGATATGGCGGTCGAGTTACCACCTATTGCTGCTAGAGCAGCTGTTCCCCTAAGATTTTGTGATTTAAACCCCAAGAAGGCTCCTGGTTTTGATAAGATCAGCAATAAAATGCTTTTGGAGCTACCTAGCATAGCAAGGAGAAATATTCTTTTAATTTTTAATGCAATTTTACGCCTTCAATACTATCCTCAAAAGTGGAAGGTTTCCATTATCATCATGATACCTAAACCAGGAAAGGATCACACAAAAGTTAAGTCATATAGGCCTATAAGCTTACCTTCAAATATATCAAAGCTGTTAGCGTCATAATTAACCCCAATTCTAAATGAAAACAGATGTATTCCTAACCACCAATTCGGCTTTAAAAGAGAACACAGCACAATTGAACAAACCCATCGTATAGTAAACACAATAAGAAAAGCCTTTGAAGAAAGACAATATTGTTCCGCTCTCTTCATTGATGTTTCTCAAGCTTTTGATAAAGTCTGGCATGAAGGCTTATTACATAAATTGAAGCAAAATTTACCAGCAAACACACACAAGCTGCTAGAAAGCTACTTAGTCGGTCGTCCATTTATTATTAAAGAAGGCAATTTCTTAAGTTCACCTCAGCCCATTGACGCTGGAGTCCCACAAGGCAGCATCCTGGGCCCACTATTATACTTAATTTATACTTAGGACATGCCAACAAGCAACTATACACAAACTTCAACATTTGCAGACGATACAGCTTTTCTAAGCGTCCACGAAAACCGTTATGAAGCATCTCGTTACTTACAGGATCACATATTTCAACTAGAAATATGGTTAAGACAATGGAGGATAATGGTCAATGAGCAAAAATGCGTGCATATAACATTCACCTTGCGCCGGGAATCTTGCCCCCCTATTAAAAACAATAATCAAATAATACCTCAAAATTCGCATGTTACATATCTCGGTACACATTTAGATCGCCGTTTAACGTGGAAAAGCCATATAGAGGCAAAACTAGTTCAAATGAAACTAAAAGCCATTCAAATTCATTGGCTTATTGGAAGAAACTCTGACCTTAGTCTCGACTGCAAACTTCTACTTTACAACTCCATCTTAAAGCCAATCTGGTGCTATGGTATTCAGTTATGGGGCACTGCCTCGGCCTCTAATATCGAAAAAATTCAAATTCAATTCAATACTTCGAATAATCACAGCTGCCCCTTAGTATGTTAAAAACTTAAATATTCACAAGGATCTCAATGTTCCATTAGTAAAAACTATGATTACAAAATATGCAGTAAAATATTTAAAAAGGCTTGAACAACACCCAAATCCACTAGCTCGAAATATCTTAAATCATGGCGGCCACACTCGCTTAAGAAGAAGAGACACTGCAGCACTTACCCAATTAGATGAGCGATAAACACCTATATATGTCAACAGACCCCGTGATGAAGAAAATTTGTGTCTGGCACCGGCAGGACATAAATAAAGTATTAGGATAAGATTTGATTAATTATTGTTAGTTCATATTAATATATGAAGATTCAATAATTAAATAATAATAAAAAAATAAAAATAAAATAAATTCAAATTATATATTGAAAAAATTTGACATTTAATCAGTTCGAACAAGAATGGTTAACTTGATTATTAAATAATAATAAAAACTAAGTTGACGACAAGTATTACTCTAACAACTCGGCCATCCTGATACTTGATCGACCCGATCATAAAGTATATGTTATTATTATATTATTCAGTGCCGCTTTAGGTACAAGGAATAACAGAAGTAATTTCATTACTCAGTGTTAACCACAAACGTAATCGTCTTGATTCGACCACACTGTTATAAGGTTTTTGAGTTATTTGATGAGGTTCAATGTCTGTTATAACATATCGATCCTGTGGTAATTTTTTTGTAATAATATATGGCCATTTGTATTTTTCTGATAATTTTCTATTTTTACCTATATGTGAACTAAAATCTTCCAAAACTACAAAATCTCCTTCCTTAAATTCTCTCGCAGGCATACTATGCTTCATAAAATATTTTTGACAGTATTGTTGAGATTTTTTTTAAATTTGCCAATGCTTCTGAACGCGACTTTTCCAAAATTATTACCTCAGCATTTGTCTTTTTCTTCAAAAATTCTGTCAGTTCATCTACAATCCTTCCCCTTTGTTCAACTCCAAATAAAAGTACTGACGGAGATTGACATGTTGTTGAATGAATGGTGTTATTAAGAGCATATTCAATATTAACTAATTTGGATACCCAATCAGCGTGTGTGACGGTTTCCGTCAATTTAGCCAACATCGACTTCAAATTCTATTAACTCTTTCCACCTGTTCATTTGCTTGTGGAGAAGCTTCTGATATTTTTACATAGTTTATATTGTTTTGTGAAAGAAATTCTAAAAATTCTTTAGCAGTAAACCAAGACTATCTATTAGTAATTATACGTACTGGTCTTCTAAAATTATCAAAATACTTCTGTAACGACATACACACTTCTTTTGAACTTATTGATTTGACAGGGTATAATTTCACATACTTTGTGAAACTATCCACAACAACCAAAACATGTTTACGAACGGATCGTATAGAAGGTAAAGGGCCAAAGTGATCAACGTGAATTGTATGGAAAGGAGTAGGTTCTTTGGGAATACAATACAAGTTGTGTTTATTAGAACAAATTGATGGTGAATAAATTATACATTTTACACAGTTTTTAATAAAATCAACCACTTTTTTCCTTAGTTTTGGAAACCAGTAATTTTGCTTAAGTTTCTCAATAGTTTTGTTTACACCTAAGTGCCCTATTTTCTCGTGTATAATTCTACGACGGTCAATTCTCGCCTGCGCAATGTCAGGATCCCACCATGGTGGCCGGTTCCTGCCCCTACGCACCCTTGGCCTACACGCCAGGGAAGTCGCCAACTGCAGTGAGTTCGAGAGCAGATCCACTGCCGCATCGATCCCTCCGATATCATCAACCCTAGGAGGGTCAGGTAGAGACCGGACCAGAGAGGAGTATTGAATCCCCCAGTTCGTCCGTCTCCTGTTCAATATAGACATCGATCCTGAAGACCTAACCCTAGACTAAATTCCACATATCTGTGATCAGAGAGCGAACAGTCATTCGACACCATCCAGCTCTCGATCATATCGATGTGGTTTATACTAACTAGCGTGACATCAAGAACCTCACACCTATT
The DNA here is from genome assembly GCA_963931875.1 of Pollenia griseotomentosa. NCBI lineage: Eukaryota > Metazoa > Arthropoda > Insecta > Diptera > Polleniidae > Pollenia > Pollenia griseotomentosa. Next base: position 5,743,638 of record OZ007565.1, on the reverse strand, counting down.
TGCAACAACAAACGTAGGCTCACAGCCCCTATTTACTACTCCTAAATTATAGTTAATAATAAAGGAAAATAGTGACTCACCTCTTACATTCGTGTCCGTACTACCCCATATAGTGTGGTGCGCATTAGCATCGGCACAGATGATAACCGGAGTTCCAGTGCCCGCGGCCTTTATAACTGCATCACGGATGAGCCCATTGGGTGGGTCCTGCCCGTGGTCGTGCGCCATGTACGCTGAGACCATCCAGACTATACCGTCCGGTGTCTCAAGAGCAACAGTTGTAGTATCGTAGATTGTTTAATGTGGCAAAGCGCCGAGGCAACTGGGCGGACTATAAGTCATCATTGAATAGGTTTAGAAACTTGGTTAGATCTGCGAAAAGGACTGCTTGGAGGAACTTCTGTAGCGGCGTGGAAGGATCCTCTGAGACGAACCGTTTACGTAAGGTAATGGCTTCGAGCCCGGTTGTTCCGACCTACGTCCGGAAATCGGATGGTAGTTGGACTACGAATAGTCAAGAAACACTGGAGGTGTTAATTGATACTCACTTTCCTGGAAACTCCCAATGGGGTACACGGGATCCGGCGTGGGAGGCGACTTCCACTCCTATGTCCATTCCACTGGACTATGACAGGATTAAATGGGCCATCGATAGCTTTAGCCCATATAAATCTCCGGGTATGGATGGTATAATTCCGGCGGACCTGCAGAGGAATTCGACCCTGATAATACCCTGGTTGCTGGCCATATATAGGGGATGCGCTAGATTTTCGTATCTCCCTGTGAAATGGACCCTGTGTAGAGTGGTCTTTATACCCAAGGGGGGTAAGGCTTCTCACACCGAGCCGAATGACTACAGACCGATCAGTCTTGCATCCTTTCTTCTTAAGACTCTTGATAGGGTTATCGATGTGCACTTGAGGATGACCATCCCAAGGGGTTTACTCTCTGCCTCTCAACATGCCTATACGAAGGGCAGGTCTGTTGAGACGGCTCTTCACTCTCTGGTTGGAACAATTGAGAGATCGCTCGAATTCAAGGAGTACACACTTGTGGCCTTCCTCGATATTGAGGGGGCCTTCAACAACGTCAACCCGGACTCTATTGTGACGTCCATGGGGAATCTGGGGATCGACGTTGGCATATGTAGATTTGTTGACAATCTACTGAGGAATAGGGTCATTTGCTCTACAATAGGTGAAACCAGTGTTCAGAGGCTGGTGAACAGGGGTACTCCCCAGGGGGGAGTTCTATCCCCACTATTGTGGAACCTGACTATGAACACCATGTTGACAAAGTTGGACAATATGAGGATCAAGGCAGTGGCGTATGCTGATGATGTGTCAGTGGCTATAACAGGAAAGCATTTGGGCGTAATGTCCCAGTGTATGGAGGCTGCCCTGAGGGTACTAAGCACCTGGAGTGCATCATGCGGTCTGGGTGTAAATCCGTCTAAGACGGAACTGGTACTCTTTACGAGGAAGTATAGGACCGAGGACTTTAAGCTTCCGAGGTTAAACGGAACTGAGCTTCAGATATCTCGCTGTGCCAAGTATCTGGGCGTGGTTCTGGATAGCAGGCTGTCATGGGGACTAAATGTCCGGATGAGAGTGGAGAAGGCAATAGTTGCCATATATGCGTGCAGGGGTGCAATAGGCAGAAACTGGGGTATGAGCCCGAGGTGTGTCAATTGGATCTTTGAGGCAGTGGTAAAGCCGACCCTGTACTATGGGGTCGTTGTATGGTGGACTGCACTGGAAAAGGGCATACACCGCGGGATGCTTGAGAAAGTATACAGACTTGTCGCGTTGATGATCACGGGATCTATGCGATCTACTCCCACGAAGGCGCTGTTTACGATTTTGAACTGGCTTCCGGTGGACATAGCGGCCAAACAGTTGGCTCTTTGCTCGGCGACACGGCTGCACGCGGCTGGCGGCTGGTCGACCCGTGACTATGGACACGCCAGGATAATCAGAAGTACGATTGTCCCTGATGGAGTGGACTACTGCACTCCGGTACCGTTCTTTGGTGCGGGGTTTGTTACACGAGTGGCGCACGGAAACGTGCTCTTGGATACTTTCCGGGAACCGACCCTGGGGTCTATACCGATGGTTCGAGGAAAGGTGAGAGGGCTGGCGGAGGTTTCTTCATAGAGGAACTGGATGTGAAGGTTTCCTTTCGTCTGCCGGATGGATGTAGTGTCCTGCAGGCGGAAATCTCGGCTATAAGGCGGGCGGCAAACTGGCTGAGGTATCATCGCATATCGGGAGATATACGTATATTTACTGACAGCAAGGCTTCCCTTGCTTCTTTGGCGGGTGTCTACTCGACATCTAGGTTGACTGCAGAATGTCGGATGTCTTTGAATGAGATTGCGAAACATTCAAGGGTAACGCTTATATGGATACCTGGTCACTCGGAGTGCCCAGGCAATCTAGTGGCAGATGGGCTGGCTAGACAGGGTGGTCGTATGGATGACGTATTCATCGATCAATTTGTTGGTCTTCCAATAGCTCACTGTAAATTACTCATCGAGCGCGAGTCTTATAGAATAGCGCAGATGCGGTGGACCTGTGAGTCCACCTGCTTGATATCCAGGATCCTTTGGCCTGGATATGATAAACGGAGAACTGGCTCTCTACTTGGGTTCAACAGGAACCAGATTAGGTTGGTGATATCGGTTTTGACTGGACACTGGCCGGTGGGGACTCATGCTGGAAGAATGGGTCTGGAATTCAACGACTATTGTAGGAGTTGTCAGAACGAGGAGGAAGAGGAGACTGTGCTTCACTTCCTCTGTCACTGCCCTGGACTGCGGAGCATAAGGGAAGAATACCTGGGGGGACCGGTGTTTTCCTGTTTGGGGGATCTGTCTGAGATGGAACTAAAATCGCTCCTTCTCTTCATTAGGAAGACGAAGTGGTTGGAACTTGCAGTGACACCATCTGAGTAACTGCTCCAATGGATGGGCATTGGCGCCGGGTATCACAAAGGGACCAATTGAGGACCCAAGTGAGCTGTCTTCTGATGGCTGCCCATGGAACCTAACCTAACCTCGTGTATAATTCGAATAATATTATTTTCCATTTCAGTTGGAACATACATTTGTCTTCTACCATTCCCCTCCTCTTTTTTAAAAACAATTCCGTCGACTAAATCGAAATGATCGACAGTCCCATTTTCCAATTAATTTCTCAATTCCTTTTTTTGTCCTTGTTTTGTGTAATTTCAATATTCAAATCTGTTTCATAAATCTCCTCAGATTCAATAACACAACAACTGCTTAATGCATCCACATGGCCCATAGAAATTTCACATCGATGTCTTATACGGTAATTGTAGTTTTCAAATGAAAACACCCATTTAGCTATTCTCAAATTAACTTGTTTCTTCTGTATAGCCTGAGTAAGGGCATTACAATCGGTAACAATTACAAAAGGTATACCTCCAAGTTGTGTTTTAAATCTTTCCAGAGCATATACAATTGCTAATATTACCAACTCAAAGCTGTGTAATTTCGATTTAATTTCAGAAGATGTTTTTGAAAAGTATGCAATTTGATGAAATTTTCCATCATTCTGCTTTTGCACTAGAACAGCACCAAACCCCAATTTACTAGCATCTGTATGCAATTCTGTTACCCTTTCAGGGTTATAAATTGATAATAATGGGGGAGTCATCAATAATATTTTCAATTTTGTAAATGCATTAATACAATTACTGTCAAAATTATATGTAACGCTTTTCTTTAATAACGATGTTATCGGTTTAGCTATTATTGAAAAATTCGGTAAAAATTTTCTAAAGTAAGAGAATAACCCAAGCCATTGTTGCAATTGTTTCATATTTTGAGGTTGTGGAAAATTTGTTATTGCTTGTAGGTGACCACTTTTCGGACGTATTCCGATATAATTTAAAATATATCCTAGAAATTGTATTTCGGTGTATCCAAACTTACACTTACTTAACTTTAACACAAGACCTCTCGAATATAAACGCAAAGGAACCTCTTCTACAATTTTCAAATGACTTTCGAAATCAGAAGTTTCTATTGTAATGTCATCGATATATACAACAATTTTTCCTGATGATATAAAATCTTTCAAAATATTTTTAATAAAACGTTGAAAAATGCTGGTGCATTTTTTAAGCCAAATGGCATTTTTCTATATTCGTATTGTCCTCTAAGTGTCACAAATGAAGTGTATTTCACCGGGTTTTCATGCATTTCCACCTGAAGAAAGCCATTCTTCAAATCTAAAACTGTAAAATACTTTTTCCATTCAAGATGTTCAAAACAATCTTCTACAATTGGCAAAGGAAAGTTGTCTCTTACTGTTTTCTTATTAAAAATCTATAGTCAACACATAATCTTCCTTCACCACTCTTTTTCCTTACCAACACAGTTGCAGATGCATATGGCGAATTACTGTGCGGAATAATATTTTTTCTAATAAGTCATTTATTATGGTATCTACTTCGTTTTTCTCAACAAATGAGAGTCTACGAGGGGGAAAATGAAAAGGTGTATCATCGGTTAAATTTATTTTCATTTTAGAATCACAAGGTATTCTCTTCAATGCGGGAGGAGGGTTACAGTATGAATTTTCAATTATGGATCTTAGTTTCTTTACATTTTCCTCACTCAAATGTGGATCTATATCTATTTCTTCCCCAAACCCAGGTTGTAGTACAGAAAATATCATTTCATTAGAAGACACTGTGACATCTTGATACTCATTTACATTTTTATCTACTAATTCCATCGATTTTATATCAATTAAATAGCTATCAAAATTTACCACAGGATCATCGAACAAATCATTACATAATCCAGTAACAGTGTGATCTAAACGACATTCTTGTATTTGTTCTATTTTATTTACTTTGCAATCATTAGTTCTTATTTTCCAAATATAAAATTTAACAAACGCACTGTTTTGAATATAGCTATTAATATTATTAACTAATTTTTTTTTATTTATTTCCAGTAGCTCTTTACTTGTAAAAATTCGTTTAAGTTTACATAAGAACATATTTAATCGATATAAAAGATCACATCCAATTAATAATGGAACACTTATTTCAGTATCAGGCAATACATAGAATTTATGAACAATTTTTTCATTGTCCAAATTTATTTCACAAACTAATTCATCCAAAATTTTAAGCGGATTATTACCTATTCCCCGATACTTTGAATGTTTAGGTATCTTTTTAATCGGAAAGGGAACAGCGGAACATTTAATAAAACTCCTCGGGCTACCAGAATCAATAAGAGAACAAATTTTAGAACTTACGTTAGTGCATTTGCCTAATTTATCTATAAAAGCGACACTCACCATTTATAAAGCATTTACAGTCGTCAAGTTAGCTGTCCCAATTTCTGGTTTATCTTCTTCATATTCAGCTACACAGAAAAAATTATTGATTAAATATTTTTAACTGTTTCAATTAATATTTTTGCTTGATTTTTCATTGTATCAACAAAAATGTTGACAACTGTTAAAACATAAAATATACGCTTTATTGGTTTCAAGATTTCATAATTTTGTATAAAATACTTAACGCTCTTTAATGTCGTCGTTTTTTTGCAATTTTTTATTTGATCGTAAGCCACACTACTTTATGTAAAATAAATGAGCAACAACAAAAAACTTTTGTACGCCTTAAAAAAGTACAACAATAAGAAAGATGATAAAATAGCGTGACGAGCAAGGCGAATTCATTTTTCAGGTGGCGTTGAAAGCACAGCTGTGCTACTTTTTTTTTCTTAATTAAAGAGAGAAATGTCAAAGTTCCTTGTGTTTTGACATATGGATCAACGAAAGCAACAAAAAAATACATTGTTGTGTTTTTGGTGTTGTTACTTGTTGTAGTATCGACACCACCGTTAACATGAATTCGCCTTGGTGACGAGGTTTGTAATAAAAAAAACCACAACAATAGTATGTACACTCAAAATATTATGTAGATAAATTTAAAAGAAAATTTATTTTAAGCAACTAAAAATTTATTTAAAAAACGGATTTGTTTTTATTTTATTTATAGTAAATTAATTTTACATTAATTTTCAATTTTTTATTTATTAAAGAGCATATTCCGTAAAATTTAATAATTGTCACTAAAAAAGATATTTTAACCGACGAAAATTCAAACTACATAAAAAAATACGAAAAAACATTATATTTTGTACCTAGTTTGATTGTTGAATAACAAACCAAAATGTTAAAATATCAAGTTATTTGTAAAATAACTATATTTTATTATTATAACCCATAATCAGTTACTGTAATAATTTTATGAGTGTATTAATTAAACGTTTCAACAACAGAAACAACAACAACATCATAAGAAACAAAATTTATTTTTGGTTGGCTTCAAAGTTGGTAAAATAAGAATGAATACAAATCCCGTTTTCTATTTGTTAAATTTTGTCAGTTAAATACATAAAATTTTGGCAGTAGAATGATGACGAAAACCATTTTGGGTCGTTCTGCTGCAGTTTTTAGTTGAGATTGCTTCTTCTTATCATAAGGAAAGGATAAGACCAACGGTGAATGTGTGCAACTAAGCTATAACAAGAGAGAGAGACAGACAAGACAAGAAAGAAATTATTTCACAATTAAAATGTGTCCCAAAGCCTGCCGCGTCACCGTATGTCGTCTCCTCCTGCTCTATCTGCTCCATCGACTGCTTTCAGTGCCAAAAGAAAAAAACTTTTTTGTTTCATTCAGTAAATGATTTGCTTTTAATTTTTTAAGAATTTCAGTAAATTTTTTGTTTGACTCAGCTAAATTATTTGTTTGAAAAAATCAGGGTTTTTTTTTCAATAAACGAAATGCAAAATAAATGGTTTAAATATGCAAATTTGTTTGTTGGTCCTGTTAAAAAAAAAAACGTTTTGATCCGGCAAATTTTTTGTTTGAATTGAAAAAATATTTTTTTCTGTGTACTACCGCAACAACTGAGGTTTTCTTTGGACAATTATTATGCAATTGGCCCAATTCACCACATTTGAAACAAGAACCTTTTATACGTGTAGGTTTTGAGCATTGGTTTTTAAAATGACCAAACTGGGAACAGTTAAAACAACGAACTTCCGCTTTAGTCTCATTCGATGCCAAATTGCTTCTAGTCTGTTTATCACGTAGCTTTTGATACCGATCAAGTTGAATTTTTAACAGTTGCATATTACTAGCTTGATACAGAATATTTATAAGTGGGCTGTTGTCATTTAAACCGGCAATGATTGCATCAACCAAATCCATTTCTGGAATGTTGCCTTTCTCCGATATTATTTTCATTGCAATAACATAGCGCTGAATACTTTCATTTGCTCCAAGCTTCCTTCTTTGCAATTGTTCATATATTTGAAGTATGGACTTTGATTGTTCAAATTCATCTTTAAGAGCCCTCTTTAAGGCATCATAATGATATGAAAGCAATGTTCTTGCAAATAATGCTGCAGTTCCGCACAGCAATCTTCGTGCACAAATTAATTTCACACGTTCTGCGCAATTAGGCAAAACAAAAGCTTCTTCTAAATCACTTACTTAACGCTTTATATCAAAAGAGTCATCTTCAGAAAATTGTATAACCATAGAATCGATATTTGCAAAATCGGAGGATGAAAATCTAACTTCCCCATTAAGTATGTCCACCTCACGCTGGAGTTACAAGAATTCACGTTGTTTTTGTAACCGTTTAATAGCACTATCTAATGAATTATCAAGGCTACTAGAAGTAGTAGGTGGATCAGCAATAGTTGAATAATTCTTGGACGAACAAGCTTGACCAGAAATCGGGAGATTAACATTAGCATCATATCATATAACACTGGAACGGAATGAATCACAGATTGAGTTGTTGCGTAAGGAAGATTAGAAACCATCGTTTGAACTGAAGAAATAGCCGGCTGAACTGAAGATGATTGAATATCGAAAGCAACATTTGATATCGTATCAAAGCCATCATTAGATTGGCCTATATCAAAAGAATCTTCGTCCAAATTATGAGCAGCCCCATCGCAATATGAGCTTTGAAACAAGATTCGAAGTTGAGCGATTGTTGCACTTTCCGGAAATTCAATTCCACATTGGCTTAACGCTGTAATAAGCTATTGGCGTGTTAAATTTCTCCTTTGCATTTTTTTTTATTTTTTATTATCCCATCTTCTTCTTTATTCAATAAATTCCAAAAATATATTGAAAAAACTAGACATTTATATCAGTTCGAAAAAATTGGTTAACTTGATTATTAAATAATTAAAAAAAACTAACTAGACGACAAGTATTACTCTAACACTTATTTGTTTTTGATACCTTTTCTATTGGCGTTATCATCGTGTCTTTCCAACTTTCACGAAATTCTGCAATCTCTTAAGATTTATTTATTTATTTTTAATATTATTTATTCTGTTATATCCATGTATCCAGAATAATTTTATTGGATATTTTATCATAGTCTTATTTATTTTAAATTTGTTTTATTATATTCTTAAGTTCTTAAATGTTTGTTGCACGGAATTTAAGATTGTTGTTTATCACAGTTACACTGTTTTCATATTGCACATATTTTTTATTGAGTCTCTTGTTGTTTTAATGCTATCTACAAAATTGTTATTGAAGTTACAAGCTGTTTCTTTGTTACACATTTGTTTTTGATTTCCTGCATTGTTAATTTTGTTATTGATGTAATAATTTTTTTTGTTTACAATTTTTACTTTGTAAACCTTTCTTATATTTCTGCAACTTTTCCATGCTTGATTTGTATTCTGCAATTTTGCTGTATGATATTTAATTAACTTTTCTTTCTTCATTGCACGTAATTAATTATTAAACCAGTCATTTACGTTATTTTTCCCATTTCTTAATTTCTTACTTGTGAAGTCTTGTATTGACTCTTTAAAACACTTATCAAATAAATATTAATTTTGATTGAAATTGTAATTTTCATCATATTTTATATTATTGCTAAACCCTGTGTTAAATGTTTCTTTTCAAATGGGCTTATAAAGAGTTTGATATCGGTCATAGGATGAATTTCATTTAAAAATCGAGATAAAACTGAAATTTTGAACCCGACCCCCTCAGATATCGATGAAATTTTGTTCATAGCTAAATTTGATCAATACAAACAAACTCTCATTTTTAGAAATTACTGTTTTGCGATTTTTTGCGCGTGACACAGTGGGAACGTTTTCGAAAAAACGCGAAAATGGTCGAAAAGAGCTCCATTTAAACTACAATAACTCAGAATCGGCTAAACCGATTTCCATGATATTGGTATCATTAAAAAGATATTTTAACAGGCTTTATGACACGTTTAAAAAAAAAAAAAGAAATACACTGTAAAAAAATTTATAACAAAAAAAAAATTTTAACTGACGAAAAAACCAAAAAGATCAAGGGTTTTTTTACAGTGTATTAATTTTTTAGAAAGGTTTATCCTTCATCTATACCATATCAAAAAATAAAAATGGGTTCTTTTTTAGTTTTTTTATATAATTTTTTAAGTAGTGTCACTTCTAGTAATTGCCCTTATATTTTATAACAAAAAAAAAATTTTAGGTAACGAAAAACCAAAAAAGATCAAGGATTTTTTACAGTGTATTACTTTTTTAGAAAGGTATTTCCTTCACCTATAACATATCCAAAAAGTAAAATGGGTTCTTTTTTATTTTTTTTAAATAATTTTTTAAGTAGTGTCACTTCTAGTAATTGCCCTTATCTATACTTAATATTATAAAGAGGTAATGTTTGTTTTTTTGTTTGTTTGTTTGTAGAAAGTAATCTCCGGAACTACTCATCCGATTTCCAAAATGTTTTCAGCAATGTTTAAAGTGTTCCTCCAGGATGGACATAGGCTAGGTTTCATCGACCACGCCCACTTCTACGCCCACTTTTTTTCAAAAAACGTAAAATTCAAAAATCTCCAAAACCACTAATCCGATTTTAAAAATGTTTTCACCAATTTATACTTGGAACGATCCTTTAGGGTGGAAATGTGTTGGGTTTTATTGAACACGCCCATTTCTCCGCCCACTTTTCGCAAAAAATGTAAAATTTAAAAAACCTATGAAACTACTCATTCGATTTTAAAAATGTTTTTACCAATTTTAAGAATGGTCCTTCAGGGTGGACTCGAGATAGGTTTTATCGGCCACGCCTACTTCTCGACCACGCCTACATAAAAAAATTTGTGTTAAAGTTATAAGCAAAATTTTAAAATTAACGTTTAGAAAAAGGAATAGGAAAAAAACTATCATAATAAACTTGGCAGCACTTTTTATAATTTCTGTACAATCTGATAATGACATTCACAACATTTTGATAACACCTAACAATTATCGGAGTTAGAAATGTCATTTGTCAATGTCAAATTTGTATGGGGTAATATGTACGCGAAAGCAAAAAAAAAACACAGATAATTTTAACACTTCATGCATTCTTTTAAATATGTATATAAAAAGGAAACAGTGCATGTATGTAATCGCATCACGTGAGAACGGCTGGAGCCGATTTGATTTTTTTTATTCGATTCGAAACTTTCAGGGGATGGTGTGTAAAAAAATAAATTTTTTTAAATAATTTTCTACGCACTTCTCATATTTTCTATGTATAAGCCGATTTAAGAGAAAGCGTTAAAAATTTAATAGTTTGCATCCGTTTCACTTCTCATTTTTGTAAATATGGGACAATTTTAGGAGGAAGTGGAAGAACTAAATTTCACTGCCCCTTTTACTTCTAATTTTTCTTAATAGGAGAAACGCGAAGAACTAAACACACTGCCTCCGTTTTACTTCTCATTTTTATAAATACGAGAAAATTTAAGGAGAAACTCGCACAACTAACTTTTTAACATACTGCCTCCTTTTTACTTCTCATAATTAAATAGCTTCCGGGCGAAGCCGGGGCGTTCAACTAGTATTTTATAAAAAAAAAAAATTTAGGTAACGAAAAACCAAAAAAGATCAAGGATTTTTTACAGTGTATTACTTTTTTAGAAAGGTATTTCCTTCACCTATAACATATCCAAAAAGTAAAATGGGTTCTTTTTTTTTTAAATAAATTTTTAAGTAGTGTCACTTCTAGTAATACGTACCGAAAGTCTTTTTTGAACTTTTTCACGTAAGTTTCCTTGTTTAACAGTAATTGAATCTTGCGATCCAGGCATCATTCGGCTAATTTCATCATCTTCATAAAATAACTTGACTGTGCTTAGAGTTTCGGTTGGTAAACTACGTCTGCTCATTTTAAAAGGATTGATATCTGCAAACTTCGTTTTATTCCTTTGGATATCTTTACTTTTTTTGATACAATCGTGAGATATATCATCCCCAAAACGATCTTTAATTTCTGCGTGACTCATATTGATTGGTAAGAGAGATAAAAGTTTTTGATGTTTTCCAAAATTTCTTCGTAAATGGCTTTGACGTTTTCAAGTTGCGCTGACAAATCAGATAATGGATCAGCTCCAAGTGAATCTGCTATATTTTCGAAAATTTGCAGTGATTTTCTATTTCTGTATGCATCTTGTTTCATATATTTCCTTTTAAGAGGCGACATTTGGTTTGGTAGATGAGGAATAATATGATCATTTATATTTTCAATGACTTCCGTCCTTTCGATGTTTGCATTACAAGATGGAAGTTCATTCAATTCTTCGCTAACTTCATCGCTGGGCGTTGTTGGTAAATAATTTGAGACTTCATTCTGCTCCACGTTGGATTCATTACGACTGCGCGCTTTTCTCAGTGTATTCCGGCAAGTTTCGCAAATACGGCTACAATGAATGTTGACGACAGCTGGAAAATATTCAATTATATTTGCAGCCTCGTTTTCACTTATTTTACGAAGCGAAGCGCAACACTTATTAGATATTTTTATGCATCTGTACTTATTGTTTGAATTCATATTCACTCAAATTTTTAAAATATACGCGTAAAAATTGTAATGGGATATCTTGGCTTCTCGAAACTGTTTATAATTATGAATTATGAATTTTTTGTTCTATATATATTTCTCTTTATTATGGGTAAAGTAATAAATGTTTATGACAAAATAGAAAATTATTATGAAGAATACATTGATTTTTTTATTCAGAATTTTGCGGAATTACTAGAAGTGACACTACTTAAAAACTTATTTAAAAAAAAATAAAAAAGAACCCATTTTACTTTTTGGATATGTTATAGGTGAAGGAAATACCTTTCTAAAAAAGTAATACACTGTAAAAAATCCTTGATCTTTTTTGGTTTTTCGTTACCTAAATTTTTTTTTTTTTATAAAATATAAGGGCAATTACTAGAAGTGACACTACTTAAAAAATTATTTAAAAAAAAATAAAAAAGAACCCATTTTACTTTTTGGATATGTTATAGGTGAAGGAAATACCTTTCTAAAAAAGTAATACACTGTAAAAAATCCTTGATCTTTTTTGGTTTTTCGTTACCTAAATTTTTTTTTTTTATAAAATATAAGGGCAATTACTAGAAGTCACACTACTTCAAAAATTATATAAAAAAAACTAAAAAAGAACCCATTTTTATTTTTTGATATGGTATAGATGAAGGACAAACCTTTCTAAAAAATTAATACACTGTAAAAAAACCCTTGATCTTTTTGGTTTTTTCGTCAGTTAAAATTTTTTTTTGTTATAAATTTTTTTTACAGTGTATTTCTTTTTTTTTTTTTTAACGTGTCATAAAGCCTGTTAAAATATCTTTTTAATGATACTAAGATCATGGAAATCGGTTTAGCCGATTCTGAGTTATTGTAGTTTAAATGGAGCTCTTTTCGACCATTTTCGCGTTTTTTCGAAAACGTTCCCACTGTGTCACGCCCAAAAAATCGCAAAACAGTCATTTCTAAAAATGAGAGTTTGTTTGTATTGATCAAATTTAGCTATGAACAAAATTTCATCGATATCTGAGGGGGTCGGGTTCAATGCATCTCGATTTTTACATGAAATTCATCATAGGTGAAAATTCGTTTTACCTAGCTGCTATCAATCGTGGTATACAAACGTATACATCACAAAAAATAAGTAACACAAGTCAATTCAGGAAATTTATTTTTTGTCATTTTTCACTCTGATTATACATACATACATATATTCGTTTTTGATAATTTCTGATTATATAAAAGTATAAATTTAATGTTTCAAATTTCTCTGGTTTCAATTTTCCTTTTTTTTCGCAGCTCCGAGGTGGCCAAACGACATCAGCTCTGCGGCTGATTATGCATCTGGACCAAAATCCGCACCAAACAGTGACTCGTTTTGGGTGCATCGGCTTTTCAATGTACGCGTGCGGGTTTTCTTTCTTTTTTAACGTGTCATAAAGCCTGTTAAAATATCTTTTTAATGATACTAAGATCATGGAAATCGGTTTAGCCGATTCTGAGTTATTGTAGTTTAAATGGAGCTCTTTTCGACCATTTTCGCGTTTTTTCGAAAACGTTCCCACTGTGTCACGCCCAAAAAATCGCAAAACAGTCATTTCTAAAAATGAGAGTTTGTTTGTATTGATCAAATTTAGCTATGAACAAAATTTCATCGATATCTGAGGGGGTCGGGTTCAATGCATCTCGATTTTTACATGAAATTCATCATAGGTGAAAATTCGTTTTACCTAGCTGCTATCAATCGTGGTATACAAACGTATACATCACAAAAAATAAGTAACACAAGTCAATTCAGGAAATTTATTTTTTGTCATTTTTCACTCTGATTATACATACATACATATATTCGTTTTTGATAATTTCTGATTATATAAAAGTATAAATTTAATGTTTCAAATTTCTCTGGTTTCAATTTTCCTTTTTTTTCGCAGCTCCGAGGTGGCCAAACGACATCAGCTCTGCGGCTGATTATGCATCTGGACCAAAATCCGCACCAAACAGTGACTCGTTTTGGGTGCATCGGCTTTTCAATGTACGCGTGCGGGTTTTCTGTGCCCCAAATGCGACAATTTTGCTTGTTTACATACCCGCCACGATCAAAATGAGCTTCATCTGAAAAGATGATTTTTATTGGCAAAATCGGCATCTTCTGTAAGTCGATCGCAGGCCCACTTAGCGAAGCGAAAACGCATTGGATGGTCAGTTGGCTTCAACTCCGGAACCAATTGAACTTTGTATGGCGTCATACCAAGGTCTTTATGCAAAATTCGTCTCAATGATGTCTCTGAAATGTTCAATTGTTGAGAACGACGGTGAATTAATGTTGATGGCGCTTCACGCACACTTTCTGCCACAGCAGCAATATTCTCGGGTGTACGCACTGTTTTTGGCTTTTCACGCTTTGGTTTATCGATGAGGATGCCAGTTTCTTTCACTTTTTTCACAAGATACCGAACATACGGAGCTGACGGCGCTTCTCTTCTTCCAAGATCCGTACGCAATTTTCGCACACATTCTGCAACATTACCATGATTTTCAAAGTAATGTCGCAATATTTCCCCGCGTTGTTCAAGCGTATACACAACCATATTCGTTCAGCGGAAGGATAAAACTAATTATCTGTCAAATCAGACATGTTACCATTCACGAAATAAGCACTTGTTGAAAAAAAAACGTTAGATGCCGGACCCGTTACTTAATTTAATTTGACACAATTTGTTATTTTTTAATTTCTGATTTATTGATTTATTGTAGGTATTTGCATATGCTCAGTTCCATACTGACTTAAGTCTTATGTACGGGACATCGAAAAGAAATAAATAAATAAAAATTTACATGCTTTTGTGTTCTACAAGTGGTACCTTTTTAATTTTCTAAACTATTGAATTTAGAAACACAAAATTATAGGATAAATTTGTTAAAACCTAGGAACATAAACTTTGGCATGAAAGAAAAGGCCCGATAACAAAGTAGCGGGTTAAATGCTAGAATTTAAACAAGTTAAAACCTGGAAAAACAAACTTTGGCATACAAATATGTTCACGAAGAAAAAGAAGACGCTAACGAAGTAGCGGGTTAAATGTTAGCATAATATAAATATTTATGTATACTTTATACTGTAAAACAAAATGAAATTTTTATACCCTCCACCACAATTAGTTGTGAAGAGGGTATACTAAGTTTGTCATTCCGTGTGAAACTTTTTTATTATTCATCTCAGACCCCATAAAGTATATATATTCTGGCTGCTTGAGTAATTCTAAGTCGATTTAGCCATGTCCGTCTGTCTGTCCGTCTGTTGAAAACACGCTCACTTTCGAAAAACTCAAAAGAAATAAACAAACTAGGTGTCAAATTGCTTGTAGTTATCCTAAGCAGTTTGGGATTGAATTTCAGCAAAATCGGTTCAGTAGGACCAGAGCTATGAATCAAAATGTGGAACCACCACCTTCAAAAACTTGATAATTTTGTTACAAAAACCAACATAAATGATGCAAAAATGCACGGAATGACATAAGATTTTGCACAAGTCCGTTTTATTCGACTAGAAATGACACTGTTAAATTTCGCGAAGGTCGGTCCATAATTTACCCAAAGCCCTATATAAACACTACTCCCGGAAAACAGTTTAGTACGCCTAAAGCCGTAAAAAATAATGCAATCATAGCAAATTTTGGCTCGTCACAATTTTATAGGACTATAAATGATACTGTGAAATTTCGTGAAGATCGGTACATAATTTACCCTAGGATCCATATATGCCCTACTCCCGGAAAACAGTTTAGTCTCCTAAGACCATAATTAATAACATATCGTCACAGTTTAAGATAATAATAATAAAAAGACATCATACAGATATTACTCCTAAAACATTCGAACTGTCGGTGGAGGGTATCAAAGATTCGGCACAGCCGAATATAGCACTCTAACTTGGTTTTAAATAACAATGTTCTGCCAACTGATTCTTGTAAAGAGCACCAAACAACGGTAGGGTTAAGAGCAGAATATTTTTACTTTTGTTTTCGATTTGCTTTTCTTAGCTTTGGTTTTGTGTAACATAATTTTTCTGCGATATTTTATCGCCGTGCTGACATAAGTAAACCCTTAAACCATCTTTTAAGTTTTTACTTTTTTCTGGTATAAAAGTTCTATTTTCCATTTAAGTGTGTTTGGAGACATATAGTAGAATTTCATGACAAATATTTCTTAAGAATGTTTCAGCAACAACATCCCTTTTTTAAGAGTAAATTTTTGTTGTTTAAAAAAATTGCAAAAAATACCCATTTACGGAAGTGTTAGCGGGCTAATGTATACCAACAAAATATTGCATGTAATGTTCTGAATAAATCTTCTGAAGACCCTTTATACCAAAACTTAAGTATCACTCGATTTTCTACGTTTGTTTACTAAACAACTTTTAAAACGCCGATACACGTATATCTTCTTTTAGTCCCCTCTAAAAGAATCAGTTGACAGAGCATTGTTATTGTGCGTTGAACAGTGTATATATAAAAACTTCTGTTCTTTTCCAACCATGGTCAAGGGTATTCAGGATTCGGCATTGCCTAATAAAAAACTCTTAATTGTTTTATTTTTAATTTATTTCAATACTGCAAATATGACCTATTGCAATTATAAAACTGGGGGATTTCATGTCAAGTGACCCAATTTTTAAATCGATGTCTTCCGATTTGGGTGAAATTTGCACCAAGCTTACTCCTTTTAAATAGTAGTTTAGACACAAATTTTCAACACGATCGGGGAAAAAGTTTCTGAAATAGATGGGGTCAAAGATTGACCTTTTTGCCATACAGGTGTTCTTTCTCATCCATGTTACTTATTTCCTATTGGTGTTAGACAAATTTGTCCCAAGTAGCTTAGATAGCTATTTGATCAATCGAATTAAAAAAAGGTATTTTTGTTTTTTCAAAAAATGTTTTAAAATTTGTTTTTAATAAATTTAAAACTTTTTTTAATTTTTTTTAGCGGGAATGTTTTTTTTTTTTTTGCTCAAAAGAAAGCTTATGGCTTTTCCTTGGTGCTAATTTCACCCAAATCGAAAGACATCGATTTAAAAATTGGGCCACTTGACATGAAATCCCCCATATACTTAAAAAACTAAATTAAGACATTTGTAAAAGCAAACACAATGCCAAATGTGAAACCATGGTACAGTGTCTAACAAGAACAAAAACTAAGGAACTTGCAGATTTCTAAAACTACAAAATTAATTACATCAATACAAATGAGTGCTTATACGAAAATTATAGATTAGGTTGTCGTTGTATGTAAATCTTGACGAGGTTGAAGGTGGCTATGTTGTACTGTAATGGCACGGAAATTCTATAAATTAAATTGGGGCGCGGCAAGTATAGATATAGTAAGTTTTAGAAGGATTTTCTTTGCACGTGAAAAAATTAGACATTTGAGGGGAAGAATCCGAGATATCATAAATGCCACTTATAATTTTAAGTAAAAATAAACAAATTGATGTCATGATGGTTTCTGAAACTCATTTGACCTCAAGAAATACGTTCAAAATCAATGGTTATACTCTATATGATACCAAGGACCCTCGAGATAGAGCTTGTGGAGGTTCTGCCATTTTAATAAAAAACCGAATTAAACACTACCCAATGTGTGATCATCGTGAAGATTATCTCCAAGCAACAAACATTTGTGTTGAAGAGCTAAATCGAAGCATAGTAATTTCATCTCTATATTCACCACCTAGATTTGCAATATAAGAAAGCCAATATTACAAATATTATAAGTCACTGGGGCCCTGTTTCCTGGCTGCTGGCGATTACAACGCAAAACATACCTTCTGGGGGTCACGACTTATAACACCAAAGGGTCGTGTTTTGTTTAATACAATCTCTAAAATGAATTTAAATGTTGTCGCGAGTGGCCAACCAACATATTGGCCTGCTGATCCGCAAAAAATTCCAGATGTCATCGATTTTGGCGTGATTAAAAACATCCCCACAGAAACGATTTACGTTGATGCTTCCATAGAATTATCCTCTGATCACACACCTACAATTGTTACTATAAAAAACACCAATAGAATTGAATCTCCCTCTGGTCACATAGCGACGTCAGCTACACATATAAATTGGATAAAATATAAAAAATATCTCAGTACCCATTGCACAGAAAATATTCCGCTTAGCACACCGGAGTATATAGATCGCTCTATTGTCAATTTTGACAGTTTTCTAAAACTAGCTGTTCAACATTCCAGCATTGCCCCCAAAAAAACCAAAAATAATAAAATATATTCCTCAGATGTCGAGCGTCTCTTGTCTGAAAAAAGGAGAGCTCGTAGAGAGTGGCAATTGCACAGATCCCCTCAACTTAAGAACTTACTAAAAGACTGTACAAAAAGGCTGAGAAAGTTACTGCAGACTCAGAAAACGGCTTCTCTGGAAAAACATCTCAAGGAACTTGATGCAACTCCACAATCAGACTACTCATTGTGGCGTGCAGCTAGAAACCTCAAAAGGCCAGTTGTCGCTAATCCGCCATTAAGAAACTTGAATGGAAGTTGGGCAAGAAATGATGTTGAAAAAGGAAATCTGTTTGTTAATCATTTAAAACACGTATTTACCCCTAACATATCTCACGATATGGCGGTCGAGTTACCACCTGTTGCTGCTAGAGCAGCTGTTCCCCTAAGATTTGAGATAAGAGAAATCGAAAAGGCTATTTGTGATTTAAACCCCAAGAAGGCTCCTGGTTTTGATAAGATCAGCAACAAAATGCTTTTGGAGCTACCCAGCATAGCAAGGAGAATTATTCTTTTAATTTTTAATGCTATTTTACGCCTCGAATACTATCCTCAAAAGTGGAAGGTTTCCTTAGTCATCATGATACCTAAACCAGGAAAGGATCACACAAAAGTTGAGTCATATAGGCCTATAAGTTTACTTTCAAATATATCAAAGCTGTTTGAGAAGCTGTTAGCGTCAAAATTAACCCCAATTCTAAATGAAAACAGATGTATTCCTAACCACCAATTCGGCTTTAGAAGAGAACACAGCACAATTGAGCAAACCCATCGTATAGTAAACGCAATAAGAAAAGCCTTTGAAGAAAGAAAATATTGTTCCGCTCTCTTCAGCGATGTTTCTCAAGCTTTTGACAAAGTCTGGCATGAAGGCTTATTACATAAATTGAAGCTAAACTTACCAGTAAACACACACAAGCTGTTAGAAAGCTACTTAGTCGGTCGAAAGTTTATTATTAAAGAAGGTGATTATTTAAGCTCTCCTCAACCAATTGAAGCTGGAGTCCCTCAGGGAAGCATCCTAGGCCCACTTTTATACTTAATATATACTTCGGATATCCCAATAAACAACTACACCCAAACTTCAACATTTGCTGATGACACAGCTTTTCTAAGCGTGCACGAAAACAGTCAAGAAGCATCTCGATACCTACAGGATCATATATTTCAACTCGAACTGTGGCTGAAGCAATGGAGGATAAAGGTCAATGAGCAAAAATGCGTACATGTAACATTTACCTTGCGTCGGGAAACATGCCCCCCTATTAAAATCAATAATCATTTAGTGCCTCAAAATTCGCATGTAAAATACCTCGGTATTCATCTAGATCGCCGTTTAATGTGGAAAAGCCATATAGAGGCAAAATTATCTCAAATGAAACTAAAAGCCATCCAAATTCATTGGCTTATTGGAAGAAACTCTGTCCTAAGTCTCGACTGCAAACTTTTACTTTACAACTCCATCTTAAAGCCAATCTGGTGCTACGGTATTCAACTATGGGGCACTGCCTCGGCCTCTAATATCGAAAAAATTCAAAGGCGCAAAAAAAACTTCTTCGAATAATCACAGCTGCCCCTTGGTATGTTAAAAACTCAAATATTCACAAGGATCTCAATGTTCCTTTAGTAAAAACTATGATTACAAAATATGCAGTAAAATATTTAAAAGGCTTGAACAACACCCAAATCCACTAGCTCGAAATATTTTAAACCATGGCGGCCACACTCGCTTAAGAAGAAGAGACACTGCAGCACTTACCCAATTAGATGAGCGATAAACACCTATATAAGTGTACAGAACCCGTGATGAAGAAAATTTCTGTCTGGCACTGGCAGGACGTAAAATAACGTATTAGGTTAAGATTTGATTAATTATTGTTAGTTCATATTTAAAATATGAAGATTCAATAAAAAATAATGAGAAAAAAAAAATATTCTAGCCATTAACAATGATATACGATACGATGTAATTGGACTTTGAATGGCGATGCTATATATATATATATATATATAGAAGAAAATGCGCTGCGTGCCAAAAAATTTTTAAGTTCTTTAAATTTAATAAATATGCCATTCATTATAACGCGTGACTGATGGAAAGTTTTTTGTTTTGTGTTGTTACTGGGTTAATAGAATATGTTTGTGAAAAATAATTAATTTGGAGGCGTGAATTTATTAAAATCTGTACATAGCATGGTACAACTACACAAGGTAGACTCGTTGGCCCATATGTGTGTCAGCTGTTTACCCGAGTTAAAACCCAAGCGTCAAAAGTTGTTTATGTTTGTTTACCCCTGGGAGTTCGATCTTGAACGTGATGTGTAATAGACGTGTTGTGGAGATCAGTGCATTTACTTTGTATAATACCAAAAAATACATTTTACTTATATATTTCTTTATTTTTGTTTTTGCTAAAACCAGAACAAAACAATAATTAAATAAGTGGAGAACAAAAAAACTGTAATGAGTGAGCCTAGTGCTCTTAACTCGTACAAAAAAAAACAATGATAATCTGATATCTAAAGACAACGTAAACTTAAACAACAATAATGTTAATAGTGATAACGACAGAAGAAGAAAAAGTCAAAATATGAATATCAACAACGCTGCAAAACATTTCAAATCAAGTAACTACTACTCTGTGCTTGACGTCGAAAAATACGATTAATGTGATCAAGAATTTTTAAAAAAATATGAGAAACATGTAAATGATAAAAACAATAAAATCAATCCTCAAGACTCTCATTCAGCAAGTCAAAACAGTAATACAACAAATGTAATAACCGAGAATACATTGCTTAATCTAGAAAAATGCAAAAGTAAAAAGTAATGAATTTAAAATAAAAGAATATAGAAATAAATATTCCTTATTTATGAACTCCATTCAAAACTTTCAAAGAGTAAAAACATTTTTAGAAAAAACCAAAACAAAATTTTTTACCAAAGTTTTTCTTGGGATTCAAAAATTTAATTAACAAGGTTTCGTTTAAATGTGCTACATTCAATTTCATACTATTGATAAGCTGAAATTTATTGTTGAAGGGATAAGCTATTCCTATGCGCATTTCACTGGTTGCTTAGGCCAGATCGTCAGGAAACTTCATCCAAAGATTTTAGAAAAATTAAAGATATTACACATATAAAACTGTTAAGCGAATAAGAATTATAAGCCACAGTTTTACTTGTAACAATATCAAAGCTTAAACAAAAACAACAACAATAAACAGTAAGTTTATCTTTTCTTACAGTCCCGGCTACAATTGGTTGAATTTTTGTCAACTCTAAATGTTGTTGTAAGTGGGAAAAGAAAAAACAAAAATAAAAACAAATCCCAAGAAAAACTTTGATAACTAAAAAAAAACGTTAATAAACTTCGGGGATACATTTCAATCTGATAATTTGGATGAAGAACAAACTCAAGATTTTTTTATAACTATAACAAATATTTTTAAAAGTTTAAGGAATAAATGATCGGCAGGTATTGACAACATACCAAATATTGTTCTGAAAAATATTCCTCAAATAATGATCTATGATTACTGCATATTATTCAACAATATGCTTAATAACTCATATTACCCAACTACCTGGAAAATGGCTAAGATAGTTATCCTTCCAAAGAAAGGTAAAGAACCAAATAGTCACAAAAATTTAGGCCCTATTAGCTTATTGCCTAATATAAGCAAAATATATGACATTTGTATAAGTAATACTATAATTAAATTTTGCAAGAAGAAGGGAATTAATAGTGAGAAGCAATTCGGGTTTAAATTTAAACATTCCACGGTAAACGCTATACAAAAACTTACCTCCGATATAAATTGGAATTGGCACAGAAATTATTGTACAGGAGCGTGTCTCATTGATATGGAAAAGGCTTTCGATAGCATATGGATTGCGGGTCTAATATACAAATTAATTCAATACAAGTTTCCAACTTACCAAATTATATAAATATATAACATGATAAGTGATAAAAATTTCGCCATTTATTATCAGAATTTGAAAAGCCACAAATCTTTTAAAGTTATCAATGGTTTACAGCAAGGAACAGTAAATTCTCCAATTTAATTTAATTTATATATTTTAGACCTATTTAAACATATAGAAAACATAATTTCTTTTGCAGATGATATAGTTATTTACCATTTTGCAGACAAAATAGAAAAAATTAATTCAAACCTTAAAATATCTTATAATTTTGTCGAACACTATGCAATTAATTGGAACATGCAAATTAATGCACAAAAATGTGAAACGATTCTTTTTAGGCCCCCTGTTAATAAATGTTGTTACAACATTAGAAAGAACTGGAAACAGTTTAAAACTAAATCACTTCTTTATGATTGTACAAGTCCCAACAAGGACGTGGTCAAATATTTACGGGTACATATGGACAAATTTTTATACTTTAATCAACATGTCAAAGAAACGCTTTTAAAAGCAAGAAAAGCCTTCATAATATATAGACCCTTATTTTATTCAAAGTATATAGAAACAAGGGTTAAGATTATAATGTATCAATCCCTAATAAGGCCAATTTTAACATACGCATGTCCAATCTGGTTCAACATATCTCCCTCAAATATGGAAAAGTTAAGAATTTTTGAAAGGAAATGCTTAAGAGCTTGCACTTCGTTACACAGAAACCCACAAAGTGGTTACGTTAAATACATTTCAAATAAAAGGCTGTATAATAATGCAAATATTATACGTATAGATAACTTCATAATCAATTTAATTAGAAATTATATCTTAAGGTGCTCACAGTGTTTAGAAAATAACCTTATAATGACACCTTTTTATACAAACGAAGAATATATAGCAGAATCCTTAGTTAAACGATTTGTTCCCCCTGAAGCCTTTCTTTACCTTGATAGCAAAAGCATTATTCAAGCTTAAAATGGCACGCCAGTCTTTTACCTAGCATTTACACATGCCACTGCCAGTTCGAAAAACTCAATACACTCACGTTTTTTTACTAATACACTCACATTTTTCGCAATGGCAGCTCCAGTGGCAGCAAAAATTGCATGCGAGTGGAAATTTGGCACTTGCTTGCCACTAAATGACAAAACGATGAACAATGTTACCCTGTTCAAAATTTAATGCAAATTAACTGGATTATTGTCAAAATGTTATTAAAGTTTTAACATGATACGTTTATTATTATGATTAATTTTTTGAAACGCGCATTAATAAAAGCAAGTTTGTTAATTATAGAGCATTAATATTGTTAAAATAATGCTTATATAAATATATGTAAAACATTTCCCCAAAAATGTGCCTATATGATTAACTCGGTAACTCTATTTGGTTTTTTGGTACTTTTTTTTTAATTTGAGAAGTCAACAAATTATCTTAAGTTGATGCTTCAACGACATTTTGAAAATGAACTCGCAGTGGCATGTGTAATCACAAAAGCCAATGGCATGAGATTCGACTCTTTCGAACAATTTTTCTTTGATAATATGTATACAACAGTGGCATGCCACTACTTGCATGTGTAAAGGCAGGGTTACCACAATTATAGACGTGCTAATACTAAAGCGGTTAACTGCAATTTGGAACAAACGGATATACGATTTAGTACAAGTATATCTAGCAAAGATTTTCACTTAGTGCAAAAGAGTACAATGTCCAAAAAATTTTGGTGGTTATTTCAATAATAAAATATTTTTCTTTCTTCTTTTTTTCTCATTTTATCCCTTGACACAACGTTTGCAAAATTTTTGTTTCTTATTTTTTTCTTTTAATAAAAGCAATGTTTTTTTTTTAATATATTCATTGCAATTTAAACTATAAATATAACATATTATCATTGTTAATAAAAAATTAATTCACATTTGTAAAAACCAAATTATAACTATATTAAAAATACTAGAGCGCTCGATAAGATACATTGTATATCTATATCTATATCTTATCTATATATATAAAAATAAAAAATGTTTGTATGTGTGTTTGTTTGTTTGTTTGTTTGTTGGCTTATAGACTCCTAAACTACTGAACCGATTTTCCTGAAATTTTTACAGATACATCACGTGAGCCCTAAAAATAAAATAGGGTCCTTATTTTTTCGATAGGGGCAGGGGAATTGGTATCCCTTATAGGATGCCAATATTAATTATCGCATATATTAAGATCCGCTGCACGCATTATGCAGAACTTTTGGTAGTAAGATCTTCTGAGCCCCAAAATTCAAATAAAATAGCAGCGGGGGAAGTGGAATCCCCCATAGGACGCCAATGTTTAACATCGCATATCTAAAGAACTGTAATAGTGAGAATGTTCAAACTTTCTAGAAGTTACTCTTATGGTATACAACACTTTTGAAAATAACAATAAAGCGGGTAGGCGCAGGGGGGGAAATACCTCCCATAGGATGCATATATTAAATATCGCTCAACTGAAGAATTATTAAAGGGAGAGTCTTCAAAAGTGGTTAAAGCTATTATAGTAAACTATAAATTTCAATATACAAATTGGCGGGGTATACGGGGGAGGAGCAGTACCCCTCATATATAGAAATATTAATAAGAGCCACTGCAGGCATTTTGTTGAACTTTTGGTAGTAGGATCTTCTGAGCCCCAAAATTAAAACAAAATAGCGGCGGGGGTAGTGGTACCCACCATAGGACGCCAATGTTTAATATCGCATATCTTAACCCTTTCCCTGTCCCCATACAAAAAAAAAAATTTGTGCCGTACGTCCAAAATTTTAATTTTGTTTAAAACGGTTTTTATGCACTGCTTGTTGTTTCTTTTATTATAATATGTAATTAAAGTAATGTAGAAACCGTTTTTCTTTAAAAAAAAGTGTGAATCATATGTGATGCACAGACATTTTTTTATCATAGTTTTTAACCAGACGTTCTGTGCATCACATATGATTCACAAAATTCACAAAAAACCTGTTTTAATGATAATCATAAAGGCTGAAATAACATTTTTGGTGATAACATTTATATTTTTATAATGTAAGAATTAAAGAATCGGATTTTTTGTTAATTTGTTGGTAGTTTTAAATAAATAAAAGTGAATTTACTATTTTTTCGTTATTAAAAAAGGGTCCTCTTTATTTCCATATAACTTCTAACGTAGAAAAGTCAGGCATGTGGGGACTTGACACAATATAAAAAATTGCTATCTTCACACGTTTTGCTTATTTAATTCATTATTTCTCTCACGTCCATTAAAGTAAAAACCGTGAAAAAAAATACCATTTGTGAATCACATGTGATGCACAAGCGTATGAAAGCAACTTGCTGTGCATCATATGTGATGCACAGGACAGGGAAAGGGTTAAGAACTGTTATAGTGAGAATGTTCAAACTTTGTGGAAGTCGCTCTTATGGTATACTTCACTTTTGAAAATAAAAATAAAGCGGGAAGGCGCAGGGGGGAAATACCTTCTATAGGATGCATATATTTAATATCTCTCAACTCAAGAACTATTAAAGGGAGAGTCTTCAAACGTGGCGCAGGCGGGAAATACCTTCCATAGGATGCATAAATTAAATATCGCTCAACAGAAGAACTATTTAAGGGAGAGTCTTCAAACATGGTTACAGCTACTACTATGGTAAACTATAAATTTCGATATAAAAATGAGCGGGGTAGACAGAGGAGGAGCAGTACCCCTCATAGATAGCAATATTAATAAGACCCGCTGCAAGCAATTTGTTGAACTTTTGGTAGTAGGATGTTCTGAGCCCCAAAATTTAAACACAATAGCAGCGGGGGAAGTGTTACCCCCCATAGGACGCCAATGTTTAATATCGGATATCTTAAAAACTATTAAAGTTAGAATGTTCAAACTTTGTAGAAGTCACACTTATGGTATACTACACTTTTGAAAATAAAAATAAAGCGGGAAGGCGCAGGGGGGAAATACCTTTTATAGGATGCATATATTTAATATCTCTCAACTCAAGAACTATTAAAGGGAGAGTCTTCAAACGTGGTTAAAGCTACTATTATGGCAAACTTTAAATTTCAATATAGAAATGGACAGAGGAGGAGCAGTACCCCTCATAGATAGAAATATAATTTAGAGCCGCTGCACTCTTTTTATTAAAACTTTTTGTAGTATGATCTTCTGAACCCCAAAATTGAAATAAAATAGCAGCGGGGAAATGTTACCCCCATAGGACGCCAATGTTTAATATCACATATCTTAAGAACTGTTATAGTAAGAATGTTCAAACTTAGTAGAAGTCACTCCTATGGTATACTACACTTTTGAAAATAAAAATAAAACGGGAAGGCGCAGGGGGGAAAACCTTCCATAGGATGCATATATTAAATATCTCTCAACTGAAGAAGTGGTTTAAGCAGTGTAGCGAAGCGCACCGGGTTAAGCTAGTACGTATATAAAATGTTATTGTTAACTAGTATTTATTTTAGTATTAATATTTTTTTTTTGCTGGCCAATAAACAAATTAAAAAAAAATAAAAATTGTTACCCCTGTATATGTAAAGTAAACAATACAATATTAACGAATTCGCAACTAAATTGGAAAACTAAATTAATTAGCGAAGTTATTTACGGGAATACAAAATTTATCATTAATACGATTTCTGTATGACGTGCTAAATTTCCAATTTTTCATATTTGATAAATACACTGAAATTTATTGTTGAGGGAAACCTAGCTTGTATGCGCAATTCACTGGTTGCTTAGGCCAGCTCATCAGGAAACCTTTTCCTTAGATTTTGGAAAAGCTAATAATATTATACGAATAAAACCCTAAAGCGAATTTTAAACACTCAAAGTCTTACTTGTAACAATTTCAAAGCTTTAACAAAACACCAACAATAAACAGTGAGCTTATCTTTTCTTACATCGCCTACAATTGGTTGGGTTCTTTCCGACTCGAATTGTAGTTGTTAGTAGGTAAAAAGAAAAAACAAATTGTTTCATTATATTGTCTTCGTAAGAAAACAACAAAAAAACCAATTTGCCAATTCAGTTTTCTGCACGGGCATATGCAAGTATATTATCAAAGTTACTAGCATTTAACCTGCTACTTCGTTAGCGTCTGAGTTCAATATTATAGAAAATTTAAAAATTTAGAACACAAAAGCAAATGAAAGAAAGTTTATTTCCCGTGTTATCCTTTTTGCATCTTGAATTTTATATTTCGAGGTCCAATACTTACAGAAATTCAAAAAAGTACCAGTTAAAGAACAAAAAGTACCAAAAAGTTCCCTAATAGATTCGTATCCACTCAGGACATTGCATGTTGAATTTTATGCTTTAAGGTCCAATACAAACGGAAATTCAAAAAGTACCAGATAAAGAACAAAAAAGTACCAAGAAGTTCCGCAATAGATCTTAGGTTTTAAGGTCCAATATTAACGATAATTAAAAAAATACCAGTTGTAGAACCAAAAAGCGAAAGAAAAATATCAAATTTTACGTATTTCCTTTTTTTTGGTACTATTTTTTCCCCCCATTAAAGTATCAAAAATTTCAGTATTGAAGTGGGAGCCCATAATTTAGTACGAATATGTCAATGAATGGAGAAAAATGTTTTGTAAAAAAAGTACCAAAAATAGTTACGATTTTTACCCCTTAAATGTTCGAATTTCGAAAAAGTACCGTATTTTTTGATAAGTTCCAATGTGGTATATACCTTGTTTCTATGTTTATTGGTTCAAAAGATAGATGGGGTGTCAAAAAAGTACTAAAATTCAGATTTTACCCGTTTACTGCCTAATAGGGCCGAATTTCAAAAAAGTACCAGATACCTGTCCGCTTATTTTTCTAAAGAACAACAATAGGTATTAAATTTTTTTTGTATCTCTTTTAGTTTTGAAGATATAAGGTTACCGAATTTACCCGATTTTACCCTTTTTTACCCTCTAAACATTCGAATTTCCGAAAATCCCGTCTTAGTGGATCGATTTGGGGAGTGACCAATCTCTGGTCCAAATTTCAAGTGTTTAGATTCAGGCGTTTAGGCTGTGCGAAGATGAATCAGTCAGTCAGTCAGTAACGTTACAATTTTATATATATAGATTTACGGGAATACAAAATTTATCATTAATACGATTTCTGTATGACGTGCACTGAAATTCATTGTTGAGGAAACCCTAAAGCGAATTTTAAACACTCAAAGTCTTACTTGTAACAATACCAAAGCTTAAACAAAACGGTTTTATTAAAATAAACAAGTAAGAGTGCTATATTCGGCTATGCCGAATCTTATATAACCTTCACCATGGTTTGGAAAGAACAGAAGTTTATATATTTATCTAAATATATGTATATATATATATATGTACATGTATATTTATATTATATATATCGTTTAGTTTTATTTAATTATTCGCACATGTTTGCGTGGTATTAAATACTTATATTAAAAGTTTAATTAATATATAGCAAGTTTAGTTTTTTTTGCGGCCCTTTGTTCCTACTAGGAACCACAGGACATAATATAAGTTTAGTTTTGATCGAATTTCAGTATTTGGTCATAACTCGGCCATTTTGTTACCGATTTGACACATTTTTACACCGACATCTTAAAAAATAAAATTACCATTTACTTTGGTGATAAAACTTGGAGTCGAGAATTTCTATGGTTCCCGAAAATAGGTGTTTAAAAAAAAAAACTATATATTTGACATTACTTTTTTTTTACCGATTTTCCGATTTTTTCAGCAAATATGTTCTTCTAAAGATTTCCGATATTTTGATATCTTAAACGTATGAATAGGTCATATTACAGCTCTAAAATTTTAGTTTTTATAAAAATTTTATGTTTTTTAGTCCTTTTTTTGAGTATTTTGCTCATAACTTAACCATTTTTAACCTATTTGACAGATTTATATACCAACGTGCTTAAGAATAATACTACTATTAAATTGGGTTATAGGTATATATGTATATATACGTACATATATGTACATACATATATTGAAACAAACTTAATTATAAAAATAATAAATAAAAACAAACTTAATTAAAAAAAGAGTAATTTTTGGGATTTCAGTATTTTGATTATAACTCAGCCATTTTTTAACCGATTTAACAGATTTATATAATATATATAATATATAAGTGTTTAAGAATAAATTTACCAGTTAGTTCGGTTATAAAGCTTGGACTCGGGAAGACCTATGGTTCCCGAAAGTGGGGATTTAAAAAAAAAAATTATTTTGGTCATAACTTTTTGTATCTGAGCCGATTTTCCCAAAATTTTCAGAAAATATTTTTCACTTAAGATTTCCGATCTTTTGATATATAAGGGATAACCATAGGTGATATGACAGTCGAAAAAATCAGGTTTTTATACAATTTTTGATATTTTTTGTACGGGAGGTACTACGCCCACTTCTCCAATCCCGCCCACATTTTGTGGGTTGCTGTGTACTGATAACCATAATGTGTGTACCTAATTTCGAAACTTTGGCTCTTGCCGTTTTCTAGATATACAGAAAAAAGTATTAAAAATGCAACAACAAGGGATTTTTGGAAAAAATTGGAGGTAGCCGTGTTTTTTTTTTTTGCTCATATCTCAGCCATTTTTGGACCGATCTGGCTGAATTTCAATAGCAAGAAATAGTGGACTATATGTGACATAAATGTGAAACAACCTAGCCGCTATCATGTCGGAGTATCCGGAAAACACATATCAAACGTAAGACGGACAGACGTACGGACGGACAGACGGACATCGTTAAATCAACTTCTCTCTTCATAGGGACCCAAAATATATATACTTTATAGGGTCTAAGATCAATATTGTAGAAATTACAAACGGAATGACAAACTTATAAATAACCTTTTCCACCTCTGGTGAAGGGTATAATAAGAAGACAAAAATTTTTAATTGTTCGTGCAATTAATAAAATTTTATTTTAACAAACATTGAAATATCTCTTTATTAAACGCTTAAAGTAGGGTAAAGGCTACGATAAATATTTTAAATTTATGAAATGTTATTAAACGTTTAATAAGCTATTAAACATTTATAAATACTCTTTTTTCGACTTTTGCTTATTAATGACTTATAAAGCTGCAATGATGCGTTTATGAATTAGACTGTATAGCTGTAGCTTTACTAGCGTTTCGTATTAGAAAACGATCCATATTGGTTATTGAAAGACCATCAGGAAAAATACTTGAATGTTATTAAATCGCGATACCGCTTTTTGGCCGTAATTTTAACAATACTCGCTAATGGCCTTAATGGTACTATAATTTGGGCCTGTCCTCTACCAAATTCACGCAAAATAATTAAATGTGTTGGTGTTATAATCAAATGCGAGTCGAGCATCACTGGCAATTTCGCTTTTCATCCTGTCTTGCAGTAGCTTTTACACGATAAAAAAAATTCTAGCTGGGTATGAAGTAGTTATGATTTTGTTTGATTGTTTTTTTTTTTTTATAAAAATCGAAAAAAAAATTCTTTAAAAAATACTTAATTTTGAGTTGTCCGATTTTTTTGACGTAATTTCAAAACGAGAAAGACGATTTTTTTTTATTTTTTCTCAGGTAATTGACGATTTTGGTAGCCCTGGCCTTGTCCTGTTTTTAACACCTGGGGCCTGATTCTGCCAGTCGTGATCGAGAATTTTCTCAATTCGAAAGCAATTTAATATCTTATTATTTCAGTCAATACTGAACGAATCGGAATTACTTTTTCGGTGTTGGAAGGCATTTGAGTTTCACAATTTTTTTTTTTTTTTTTCAATATTTATTTATTGAATCTTCATATATTTAATATGAACTAACAATAATTAATCAAATCTTATCCTAATACTTTATTTATGTCCTGCCATTGCCAGACAAAAATGTTCTTCATCACGGGTTCTGTTCACATATATAAGTGTTTATCGCTCATCTAACTGGGTAAGTGCTGCAGTGTCTCTTCTTCTTAAGCGAGTGTGGCCGCCATGATTTAAGATATTTCGAGCTAGTGGATTTGGGTGTTGTTCAAGCCTTTTTAAATATTTTACCGCATATTTTGTAATCATAATTTTTACTAATGGCACATTGAGATCCTTATGAATGTTTGAGTTTTTAACATACCAGGGAGCGGCTGTGATTATTCGAAGAAGTTTATTTTGGAGCCTTTGAATTTTTTCGATATTAGAGGCCGAGGCAGTGCCCCATAGTCAGTAACATTCTCAGCCTTTTTGTACAGTCTTTTAGTAAGTTCTTAAGTTGAGGGGATCTGTGCAATTGCCACTCTCTACGAGCTCTCCTTTTTTCAGACAAAAGACGCTCGACATCTGAGGAATATATTTTATTATTTTTGGTTTTTTTGGGGGCAATACTGGAATGTTGTACAGCTAGTTTTAGAAAACTGTCAAAATTGACAATAGAGCGATCTACATACTCCGGTGTGCTAAGCGGAATATTTTCTGTGCAATGGGTACTGAGATATTTTTTATATTTTAACCAATTTATATGTGTAGCTGACGTCGCTATGTATCCAGAGGGAGATTCAATTCTATTGTTGTTTATTATAGTAACTATTGTAGGTGTGTGATCAGAGGATAATTCTAAGGAAGCTTCAACGTGAATCGTTTTTGTGGGGATGTTTTTAACAACGCCAAAATCGATGACATCTGGAATTTTTTGCGCATCAGCAGGCCAATATGTTGGTTGGCCACTCGCGACAACATTTAAATTCATTTTAGAGATTGTATTAAACAAAACACGACCCTTTGGTGTTATAAGTCGTGACCCCCAGAAGGTATGTTTTGCGTTGTAATCGCCAGCAGCCAGGAAACAGGGCCCCAGTGACTTATAATATTTGTAATATTGGCTTTCTTATATTGCAAATCTAGGTGGTGAATATAGAGATGAAATTACTATGCTTCGATTTAGCTCTTCAACACAAATGTTTGTTGCTTGGAGATAATCTTCACGATGATCACACATTGGGTAGTGTTTAATTCGGTTTTTTATTAAAATGGCAGAACCTCCACAAGCTCTATCTCGATGGTCCTTGGTATCATATAGAGTATAACCATTGATTTTGAACGTATTTCTTGAGGTCAAATGAGTTTCAGAAACCATCATGACATCAATTTGTTTATTTTTAAGAAAGTATTCTAATTCATTTTTATGTTGGCGGATGCCGTTTGCGTTCCAAAAACAAATTTTTAAACAGTTCATGGCTTGTTAAGTACAGCTTGCAATAACATCGATTGCATTCTAAGAATTTCCTGCATCATATTACCCATTGTGTTTGTAAAATTATTTACTGTTTGCACTAATGTTTCCATTGTTTTTTCTAGCCGACTTAGATTAGAAACTGGAGTTTCGTCATTACTTGTCGAAGCGCCTTGCATTGGTACATTGTTTGATTTTAAGACGTTAGCATAAGAGATTCTGTTACTACTAGGCTGGGGGGCCTGAAGGTCATTACTGTTTACTTGATTTGTTACCTGAGGGGGATTAGTTTTCGGTCCAACCGACTGCTTGACAATAGTATATACAGGGCATCCTCTATAATTGGCACTGTGATTGCCACCACAGTTGCTGCATTTTTTTACGTTGGGGTCGGTTTTAGACTTGTCGCAAAGAACTGTACCATGTAATTCGCCACATACTACGCAAACAGGGGGTAAGTAGCAGTATGCCTTAGTATGGCCAAATTCTTGGCAGTTCAGACATTGAACGGGACCACCTCTTTTGTGCGGCTCCTCTATAGTTACTTTTCTGTACAGAATGTATTTTAAGTTATAGATGGGATGCGTTTCATTTTTTTTAAGTTTAACGTCGCCGGGTTCAAACTTCACTCGAAAAAGTGGTTGGGGAATTTTTTCTCTATTTTTAATGTTTAATACATGTTTTACCTTGAAGCCTTTTTCTTCAAGGAATGTTTTTACCTCTTCTGGGTCCACACATGAGTCAATACCCTTAATCACTACCTGAAGGCCTTTACTGCTTTTCAGTTGGTATGTATAAAAATTTTTTTTGAGTGCCTCAAAGTTGCTTACAATTTTTCGAAAATCATTCTCATGATTGATTTGTATTTTTGTTTCGTTTATACTACCACGCTTGATAGCAGCTACGTAAAACGAATTTTCACCTATAACCGATATCAAACTCTTTATGAGCTCATTAGAATTTTGCTCCCTCAGATATATCGGGGGAGGCTTGGACGATTTTATGACGTTTTGTGCTTCAGAGGATTCATCCTCCAGAATTGCAAAACGATTTTGAGAATTTATTTTATCAAAAGATGGTACTTTTGAGGCCGAAGCAACTGCTGCAGAGGTAGGGCTGCGTCCCCGTTTAAGCACTGTTATGTACCTGTCCATACCAACTTGTACTGTAGGCTTTTGAGAAGTTTTTACTTGAGTTATTGAGTTGTCCATAGCGGCTGTTTTGGGGTTAACCGTTTCATCACTTATTAAAGTTTTTTTTGCTCTGTGGCAACGCTTGCAGTTAATAAATTTGTTATTGTATTACGATCGACCGTATTTTTAAACAAAGAGGGAACGCGTTCGAGTAATAGGTTTAGCCGTTAAATAATTGCTATCATCGATTCTTTTTTTCTACGTTTGTTTCGTCAACACTCAATGTAACATAAGCATTTCTTTCGTTATGTTTTATTGTTTTTGCATTATATGCATTCATAAGAGTTTTTTTTATATATTACTGTTTGTTTAATTGTGCTCTTCTTTTTATTTGTTGTTTAAAAAACCCCGAGAATAAAAAAAAGAATAAAGAAAACAAGAAATGTTTTTGCTTAAAATGTATGTATGTATGTATATGTATGTGTGTACATTAGGGTGGCCGTTATTTTTTTTATTTTGATTTCTTATATTCTCCCCCTCTCAATCGGTTCAGTTTTATGTAAAAAAAAATACAAAAAAATTTCGTAGCGATAAGTTGTGTTTTAGGGGGGGCGTCCGTCCCACAAAGTTTGCCATCAAGCCATTTATTCAAATGTAATTTGTTTGCGTATGACTATCTTCTAAAAACAACATTTTACAGGAATATGATACATGGCAATATTTTAGCTCTTGTAGTCAACAACATAAGCCTCTAAGAAAGTTTTTTGCTAAAATCAATATTTTAGAAAATAATTAAGAAAATAAAAACAAAATATCAAACATTTTATATACGTTTTATATATATAAAAGGGGGATTTAATGTCAAGTGACCCAATTTTGAAATAGATGTCTTTCGATTTAAATGAAATTTACACCAATTTTATTACTGTTAGATAGTAGCTTAGACACAAATTTTCAACAAGATCATCGGTCAAAAAGTTTCTGAGTTAGAGGGGGTCAAAGTTTGACATTTTGGCCATACAGGTGTTCTTTCTCATCCATGTAACTTATTGCCTATTGGTGTAAGCAAAATTTGTCCCAAGTAGCTTAAATAGCTTTTTGATCAAACTTTTTAAAAAAATTTATTTTATTTTTTTAAAAAAATTTTAAAATTTTTTTTTTTTAAATTTAACACTTGGCTAAAAAAATAAAAAAAAAAAGTTTTAAATTTAAAAAAAAATATTAAAAAATTTTTTAAAAAAAACAAAAAAATATTTTTAAAAAAGATTGATTAAATAGCTATCTAAGCTACTTGGGACAAATTTTGCTAACACCAATAGGTAATAAATTACATGGATGAGAAAGAACACCTGTATGGCAAACTTTGACCCCATCTACCTCTGAAACATTTTGACCGATCTTGTTGAAAATTTGTGTGTAAACTACTATCGAATAGGACTAACCCTGGTGTAGATTTCATCCAAATCGGAAGACATCGATTTCAAAATTGTGTCACTTGACATTAAATCGCCTTTTTATATATATAAAACGTATATAAAATGTTTTGTATTTTGTTGTTATTTTCTTAATTATTTTCTAAGATTAGTCTTAGCAAAAAACTTGGAGGCTTATGTTGTTGACTAGAAGAGCTAAAATATTGCTATATATCATATTCTTGTAAAATGTTGTATTTAGAAGATAGTCATACGCAAACAAATTACATTTGAATAAATGGCTTGATGGCAATCTTTGAGGGGCGGACGCCTAAAACACAACTTATCGCTACGAAATTTTTTTGTATTTTTTTTTACAAAAAACTGAACCGATTTGGAGGGGGAGAGTATAAGAAATCAAAAAAAAAAGTTCTCCATATAACTAACGGCCACGCTAGTGTACATACATATATTTTTGTTAATTGTAATTTTTAATATTTGTATTAAAAATTTTATGTTCACTTATTAAAAATTATTTTAAAGCGTCTATTCATTCGCTGATCTTATATTATTTAATAAAAATAATAATATTATTATATCATAAATATACACTTATTTATGTTAAAAAAAACCGTAAGCCGAGTTAAAAAAAAAACACGTCTGCATTCAACGAGCACGCAAGCAGCTGAGTTTCACAATTGAAAAATTTATTTTGATTCAAAATAAAATTGCTTTCGAATCGAGAAAGTACTCGATCACGAATGCCAGAATTAGGCCCCTGATAAAAAAGTTTGTTCTCTATCATTTAAGCTAAGATTTTAATGCTTTTAATGTTATTTTCCGATATTTTATTTTTTTTAACCGATTTAGCGATTTCAAATAAATTTTAGGGAATATTTTAAATTTTGCAATCGTTCGCGCATTGCAGCCATGTTCGCGATTGAAGCCATTTTTTCTGTAAGTTTTTTGATTCTTTAAAGCTATGTTCTTATTTTGAAGGCACAGTTCAAAATAAGAACGTCTCAGTTCAAAATACGAAAACAATTTGGCCTGTTGTTTCGGTCTTGTTGTACTTGTTGTAGCAACGAGTTTACCTTGTGTTGATGTACCGTGGTACATAGTTAGTTTAAGAAGAACTTTCTTGCCACGTGGAAAAAAATTGGACATTTGGGGAAAGGATCTGAGAGGGCGTAAGTGTTGCCCAGAATTTGATGTCGGATTAAAAGTCCCCAAAGACTAAAATTGTAACGTGACGTTACAAACTTACCCTACACTAACATTTAATGTTACCATTTTAATACTAACATCATAAAGTATAAGAAACCTAACACCTTGAATACCCTTATTATTTTACTTACTACTATGAATACCCTTACTATTTACCTACATAACCTTTTTACCGTATAATTCTCATTTAGTTTATTTTATTTTTGAATAAATAGACAAGGTTTGCCTCAGAACAAACAGAGTAGATATTGCCCTTAACTCCAGTATTTACTCTCCGTAGTTAGTAGTAGCCGTAGATTAGTCGCATTGAGCCGACCGCCAGCGCCCCCGAATTTCGTTGGTAGCCGACTTGATCCGAACCCGTATTTATCGTTTTGCCCGAACACCAGCGCTCCCGCATTTCGTTGGTATTCGTAACCGTAGTTAGTCGTATTGAGCCGACCGCCAGCGCCCCCGAATTTCGTTGGTAGCCGACTTGATCCGAACCCGTAGTTATCGTTTTGCCCGAACACCAGCGCTCCCGCATTTCGTTGGTATTCGTAACCGTAGTTAGTCGTATTGAGCCGACCGCCAGCGCCTCCGAATTTCGTTGGTAGCCGACTTGATCCGAACCCGTATTTATCGTTTCGCCCGAACACCAGCGCTCCCGCATTTCGTTGGTATTCGTAACCGTAGTTAGTCGTATTGAGCCGACCACCAGCGCCTCCGAATTTCGTTGGTAGCCGACTTGATCCGAACCCGTATTTGTCGTTTTGCCCGAACACCAGCGCTCCCGCATTTCGTTGGTAATCGTAACCGTAGTTAGTCGTATTGAGCCGACCGCCAGCGCCTCCGAATTTCGTTGGTAGCCGACTTGATCCGAACCCGTATTTATTATATTTTGCCCGAACACCAGCGCTCCCGAATTTCGTTGGTATTCAACCCGTAGTTAGTCGTACAAATGCAAACCAGTTGTCAACGTATTCTTACCAGTAGTGAATACGAACCAGCATTCAACCCGTAGTTAGTCGTATTCAGCCGACTGCCGGTGTCTCCGAATTCCATTCGGTAGCCGACTGAATGCAAACCAGTAGTCAACGTATTCTTACCAGTAGTGAATACGAACCAGCATTCATACCGTAGTATTTAACCAAACCGTATTAAACCTGATTAAACGAACCCGTATTTAACCGAACCTGATTAACCAAAACCGTATTAAACCGAACCGGCTTAGCCAGAACCGTATTTAGCCGAACGCCAAGGCCGCCGAAATCCTTTGGTGTCCGAAGTAGTTTTAAGTCATTTCCAGTATCTAAGAAGGTAGTTAGCCGAACGCCAAGGCTCCCGAAATCTCTTGGTGTCCGAAGTATTTTTAAGTCATGTCTAGTATTTAAGACCGTAGTTAGCAGAACACCACGGCCTCCGCATTCCCGTGGTGTTCGAAGTATTTACCACCGTAGTTAATCACACCATGGCCAGACAACCGTCAGCCGTCGACTTATCAGGGGCCATAGTTAGCCGAACACCCGAGGTTGCGAAATCCTCTCGTGTTCGAAGCGCTTGGCCCAACTAGTCGCAGTAGTTAGTCGAGTGTAAAGCCAACTGCGGGGCGAACCAAATGCTCCGTACTCGGCATAGGTTCGATCGTAGAATTAGATACTAACAAACCATAACCGAAACCCGTTTATTATCATCTTCTCTGCCAGATCGAACCATCAGCAACTTAACACTGCCCCACGGACCGCACAGAACGAGCCTTACAGCGTGCCAAAAACATTTAGCCGTTTCCTTACATCATCAGCCGTACGTGCATGGAATTACGCTGCCTCAGCACCCGTTCCCGTCTACATCTACTCCGAATCTGCCAAAAGCCGTCATAGTTCTAAGTATTTAGCGTAGATTAAGATTTCGTAAATAAAGCTTTGTTAAATAATTGTAAGCGAACATACACGAAAACATCCCGTGTTTCATTTCAAAGGAAGCAGACCTTCGAATTGACCCTGGACAGACTGAGTCATACCTCAGCTGGGAAAGTAAACTGCGTTACAATGGCGCCCGAGCAGGGACCCGATTTCAAGTACGCATCCTGTGGTAAAACCTCACCAGACCACCAACGTAACTGGATCGGATCAAGCACAAAGCAACGAAATCTTATGAATTAAAAATACGCTACCGACGAATGAGCGCAACCGATGTTATAAAAAACATAGCAGACTCACTCACTGTAACGATAGAACCGACTGACATTGATAATGCATTTCGTTTACCAAAAAACGAGAACAAAATTATTGTCAAGTTTTCCTCTCTCAACAAAAAGAACGAGTTGATGCAAAAAGTACGTGCACATCGTATCGATTCTCGTGTACTGAGTAAAGATGACAATAGAAACAACACTACCAACAACATAAATTACATTTACTTAAATGATGAATTAACCCATAATAACCGGCGTTTGCTATGGCTAACCAAAGAAAAAGCTAAAATATGTAATTGGAAATTTGTTTGGGTTAAAAATGGAAACATTCTAGCTCGAAAAATTGAAAATTCCACTGCTATAAATATTAACACTGAAGCCGATATTGAGTTAATTACACCAGCAATTTAAAAAAAAAAAAAAAAAAAAAAACACAAATAAAAATAAAATAAATAAATATGAACTTAGATGTAATAACTATTAATAATTTTAATCAAATAAATAAAACATTCTTAAGTTATCCGTTGTCACTTATTTTTATGAATATCCGCTCGTTACGTTCACATTTTTCTGTGTTTCTAGCCTCGATACATCATATAATAAATGAGATAAAAGTGATAGTTTTAGCAGAGACTAACATATCTGATGATGAAAACGGCCTGTATAGGATTAATGATTTTAATGCTATCTTTCTAAACCGAAAAGATAATGAAGGAAACAACAAGGGGGGTGGGGGTATCGCGGTGTATATCAGAGAAACTCTCACCTTCTCTCAAATATTTACACAAACAAAATCTTGTGAACTTATCCAAATTAATGTTAACATAAACAATACTATTCTTTCCCTTCTCTCAATTTATCGCCCTCCCTCACTAAATGCAAATGTTTTTGTAGCTGAGCTTGACCAAATAATAAATGCAGTACACAAAAAAACTGATATTGTGGTAGTTGGTGACATAAATATAGACATAAAGAAAGATAACGTCACAACAACAAACTATCTCAGTATGATGATGTCAAATGGTCTACAATGCATCATTACTGAGAGCACACGTGAGGATGTAAACAAAAACACAAGCACGTGCATAGACCATTTGTTTATAAAGAAACAAAAATCAACCTCCCATATACAAAGTGGAATCATAACAACAACGATCTCTGATCATTACTCACTTTTTTGTTGTATGTATGATGAAATAGGAAGAAAACAGGGAACGGAAATAAATAAATATCAGGGGCCAAATCTAAATTTAAATATATCTAAGATAAACAAATGTATAAATGAAACAAATTGGAATCAAATATTTCAACAGAATCTTGATACAACAGATATGTATAATAAAATTTTAGAAATATTCTCCGAAATATATAAAAAATCAGAAAAAAAGAATCAAAACAAAAAGAAAAGAAAACAAAATCAGTGGATAAGTACAGAGCTAATTGAAAAATGTGATACGCGCGATAAACTTTACAAAAAATGGTTAAATAATAGAAATAATAAAGATTATGAAAAAAACTATAAAAAATATCGAAATCGTTTAAATAAAGAAATTATATACACAAAGAATAATTACTACAGAACTAAATTTATAGAAAATCGAAATAATATGCGCGGTACGTGGCAACTTATAAATGAAATAGTGGGAAAAAAGAATAATACTAGTGATGAGGTAATAATAAAAAATTTCAAAAATGAAAATCTAAACACTCTTTTAAACAACTTTTCTAATCATTTCAAAGACAATGTTCAACAAATAATTCATAATTGCAATATCAAAACAATTAATAATCCCGAAATAACAATAGAGAACACTATATACATCGCAAATACTAATGATCAAGAAATCTTTAATATTGTGAAGAAATTAAACGCCAAAAAAGGTCCAGGTATTGATGGAATAAGACCTATAGATATCAAAAACAACGCTAGTATTTTAACACCAATAATCACCAAGCTTATAAACTCCAGTCTTGACAAAGCGATTATCCCAAAAGACTTAAAAACGTCCATCATTAGACCAATCTACAAGAGTGGAGTTAGATCCGACTATAGCAACTATAGGCCCATTTCAATTCTACCGGTTTTAGAAAAAATACTAGAGGATATTGTTGTCAACAGGTTAAACAATTTTATCAACAAATTTAAAATAATAAATAAAAACCAATTCGGGTTTCAAAAAGGTAAAAATATAAATAGCCTGTTGGGAAACTTTGCAAATTTCATAAATAAATGCCTAAGCAGACAAATGCACTGCCTGGTACTATTTATTGACTTCAGCAAAGCATTTGACACGCTATCACATCAAAAACTTGTGCAAATATTACAAAGAAACGGAATACGAGGTAATATTTTAAATTGGTTTAAGAATTATCTCGAATGCAGGACGTACCGAATTAAAATCAACAACAAGTTAAGTGAAGAGGTACCAGTTAATTATGGTGTCCCACAGGGATCTAAACTTGGTCCATTGCTTTATATATTATACGCAAACGATATGCTTAATGCTTTGGAACATAGCACTACATTCGCTTATGCAGATGATACTGCTATAATTGTCGCTGATAAAAATATCGACCACGCAACTATTATTATGCAAAATCAACTAAACGTTGCAACAAAATGGTGCCATGATAATGGGTTAGTCATTAATGCTGAAAAAACTAAACTAATGCATGTTAGGCCACCGCACCTTATACAGAAAAATATCAAATTAAAATTTCACGACTCAAACTGTCTACATGATGTAAACAATTTAAACAACGACACTTGTACTACCTATATTGAAATGGTAACATCTTATAAATACCTAGGTGTTTATGTAGACAATCACTTTAAATGGAATGTACATGTGGAGAAGCTTCAGAAAAAACTTCAAAAATGCGCGTATATGATATATCATTTAGGAAACTGTGCCACATACAACGTACTAAGACAAGCGTATTTCTCAATGGTAGAATCTTATATAAGGCATGGCATTGCAGCCTGGGGAAGCGCAACTCACTGCAGATTGCTGCAAAGTACCCAAAATCGCATTCTAAGGATTCTTAAGAGAAATCATCTACGATCACTAAACAATCACAATAATTATATGAACAACGTCAACAACTATTTAAGCAGTAGTAACAGCAACCACAGCGATTTCAACATTGCAAAAGATCAACGTGTGCTAAATGTGAAAAGTATATACCACACGACATTGGCAATTGAGTTCTACGATGATCCAAGGTTCCGAAAACCAATCGACCATCATCATAACACAAGAAGTCGAACAGAAGGACGATTTAAAGTTGAACGCCATTACAACAACTATGGAAAATTCAGTCTTGATGTGGCTTTACCAAACATTTTCAACAAATTACCGTCAAGTCTTATAAACATAACAAATATAAAAAAAAGGAAAAAACTGCTGAAAAGTTATTTCCTTAATTCGCAGTAAATTTAGCAATACCAAAACCAAAACTAACAATGACAGAAGTAGCACTAATTAATAATATAATGTAAAACCAATAATTCAGTAACCATACGAGTAACAACACTAGAAAACA
Organism: Pollenia griseotomentosa; assembly: GCA_963931875.1. Classification (NCBI taxonomy): domain Eukaryota; kingdom Metazoa; phylum Arthropoda; class Insecta; order Diptera; family Polleniidae; genus Pollenia; species Pollenia griseotomentosa. Next base: position 5,701,806 of record OZ007565.1, on the reverse strand, counting down.
ACACCAGAAATAACATTAGCAACACCAAAAACAACAAACAATCGAAATTAGTAAATATACTATCAATACCATAATTTTAACAACACCAGTAACAACATTCGTTACAATACCAGTAACAACAACACTAGCAACAACAACGATAAAAATGCCCAAAAACAAACAAACTAAGCGCTTTAATAATAAAACGTTTAAACACCATCCAAATCAATATGATGAAAGCCATTGTATATATTTCTTTATTGTTTATATATGTTATACTTTTTATTTTTTGTAAATATTTTTATACTTTTTATTTTTGTTTTTATATTTTTTTATTTATTCTTTCTTTTTTCTTTTATTATATTTTTTATATTTTTATCCACATATGTATGTATTTATACACAAAAAATGAATTTTTGAAGTAAAACTTAATATCATACAATTTATTTTTTTTTTTTTTTATTTATTATATTGAATATCCATTGTACAATATACATTTATTACTCCTGCAGACAAGCTATTTAGCTTCGTGGGACTAGTTTCTCGTAATATTTGTGAATAAATAAATAAATAATATAAAAAAAAAAAAAAAAAAAAAAAAAAAAAAAAAAACCTACGGTGACAGATCTATCCGCTACGGGAGGACCAACTGACAAAAGTATGTCATCAGCAGGAAAACTTATAAGCAAAGGGTCACTGTTGATCAACTCCGTCGTTAGCGCAGCGAACGCACACATCGGAAACGGCAGAACGCATTTTCGTTTTTTTTTGGAAGTGGTAAATTTTTTTTTTAGTTCATATATTTAGTTTTAGTTAATTTTTTTTTTAATATTAATACAAATAATTTTTTTTTAATTAGCTATACACTAGTAAAAAAAAAAAAAAAAAAAAAACCCTGTAATGGATTTTTTTTTTCCGAAGTAGGAGGGGACTGTAACGTGACGTTACAAACTTACCCTACACTAACATTTAATGTTACCATTTTAATACTAACATCATAAAGTATAAGAAACCCAACACCTTGAATACCCTTATTATTTTACTTACTACTATGAATACCCTTACTATTTACCTACATAACCTTTTTACCGTATAATTCTCATTTAGTTTATTTTATTTTTGAATAAATAGACAAGGTTTGCCTCAGAACAAACAGAGTAGATATTGCCCTTAACTCCAGTATTTACTCTCCGTAGTTAGTAGTAGCCGTAGATTAGTCGCATTGAGCCGACCGCCAGCGCCCCCGAATTTCGTTGGTAGCCGACTTGATCCGAACCCGTATTTATCGTTTTGCCCGAACACCAGCGCTCCCGCATTTCGTTGGTATTCGTAACCGTAGTTAGTCGTATTGAGCCGACCGCCAGCGCCCCCGAATTTCGTTGGTAGCCGACTTGATCCGAACCCGTAGTTATCGTTTTGCCCGAACACCAGCGCTCCCGCATTTCGTTGGTATTCGTAACCGTAGTTAGTCGTATTGAGCCGACCGCCAGCGCCTCCGAATTTCGTTGGTAGCCGACTTGATCCGAACCCGTATTTATCGTTTCGCCCGAACACCAGCGCTCCCGCATTTCGTTGGTATTCGTAACCGTAGTTAGTCGTATTGAGCCGACCACCAGCGCCTCCGAATTTCGTTGGTAGCCGACTTGATCCGAACCCGTATTTGTCGTTTTGCCCGAACACCAGCGCTCCCGCATTTCGTTGGTAATCGTAACCGTAGTTAGTCGTATTGAGCCGACCGCCAGCGCCTCCGAATTTCGTTGGTAGCCGACTTGATCCGAACCCGTATTTATTATATTTTGCCCGAACACCAGCGCTCCCGAATTTCGTTGGTATTCAACCCGTAGTTAGTCGTACAAATGCAAACCAGTTGTCAACGTATTCTTACCAGTAGTGAATACGAACCAGCATTCAACCCGTAGTTAGTCGTATTCAGCCGACTGCCGGTGTCTCCGAATTCCATTCGGTAGCCGACTGAATGCAAACCAGTAGTCAACGTATTCTTACCAGTAGTGAATACGAACCAGCATTCATACCGTAGTATTTAACCAAACCGTATTAAACCTGATTAAACGAACCCGTATTTAACCGAACCTGATTAACCAAAACCGTATTAAACCGAACCGGCTTAGCCAGAACCGTATTTAGCCGAACGCCAAGGCCGCCGAAATCCTTTGGTGTCCGAAGTAGTTTTAAGTCATTTCCAGTATCTAAGAAGGTAGTTAGCCGAACGCCAAGGCTCCCGAAATCTCTTGGTGTCCGAAGTATTTTTAAGTCATGTCTAGTATTTAAGACCGTAGTTAGCAGAACACCACGGCCTCCGCATTCCCGTGGTGTTCGAAGTATTTACCACCGTAGTTAATCACACCATGGCCAGACAACCGTCAGCCGTCGACTTATCAGGGGCCATAGTTAGCCGAACACCCGAGGTTGCGAAATCCTCTCGTGTTCGAAGCGCTTGGCCCAACTAGTCGCAGTAGTTAGTCGAGTGTAAAGCCAACTGCGGGGCGAACCAAATGCTCCGTACTCGGCATAGGTTCGATCGTAGAATTAGATACTAACAAACCATAACCGAAACCCGTTTATTATCATCTTCTCTGCCAGATCGAACCATCAGCAACTTAACACTGCCCCACGGACCGCACAGAACGAGCCTTACAGCGTGCCAAAAACATCTAGCCGTTTCCTTACATCATCAGCCGTACGTGCATGGAATTACGCTGCCTCAGCACCCGTTCCCGTCTACATCTACTCCGAATCTGCCAAAAGCCGTCATAGTTCTAAGTATTTAGCGTAGATTAAGATTTCGTAAATAAAGCTTTGTTAAATAATTGTAAGCGAACATACACGAAAACATCCCGTGTTTCATTTCAAAGGAAGCAGACCTTCGAATTGACCCTGGACAGACTGAGTCATACCTCAGCTGGGAAAGTAAACTGCGTTACAAAATAAAGCCACTATCAAGTCATGAAGAACGATATGCGATATGATGATGGCATATTTGTTAATTAATTAGTATATTTAACGAACACTGTCATCGTATGCAAACTATTTCTCGTGTGGAACTACATGAAGTAACACCCCATTCAGGGTTTGCTAGTCTAGCGAAAATTGCAAAAATAGGCAACATTTCTTATATATCATACAAGCCATAAAATTGATAAAAAAGTCGCTTCAACTATGAGCAATTGCAAAAATGCGGTAAAAATTGTAAAATTAGCGGAAATTCGCAAAAATTTTCAAACAGAGTCTATTTATTAAAAATCGTTAAAGCTCTAAAGAGCCACAGGAAAAATCGCTTATATCGCGAACATGGCTAAAATTCGCGAAAAATTGCAAGCTTGGAAAGGAAAAAAGCGTAAAATTTTTTTAAAATCGCTAAATCGCTTAAAAATCAAGTTGTTGGAATATAAAATTTTTTTTTTTGCAAAAATAGCGAAAATTCGCGCAATTTTTTAATATTTCGAACAAACCATAAAATTGATTTGAAGTCACTAAAACTATAAGTAATGGCAAAAATTCGGTAAAAATTACTAAATTAGGGGACATTCGCAAAAATTTGTTACTAGCGGCATGATGGCAGCAAAGCCTACTATTTATTAAAAATCTTTAAAACTGTAAAGAATCAGAAAACTTACAGAAATAAATAGCTTTTAACGCGAACGTGGCTATAATTCGCGAAAAATTGCAAACTTGGAGAGAAACACTAAAATTTATTTGAATTCGCTAAATCGGTTAAAAAAACCAAAATGTCGGAAAATAACAAAAAAAAAAAAAAAAAAAAATAGGCAAAAATAGCGAAAATTCGCGAAATTTTTTAACACTTCAAGCTAACCATAAAATTGATTTGAAGTCACTAAAACTATAAGGCATGGCAAAAATTCGGTAAAAATTTCTAAATTAACGGAAATTCGCAAAAATTTGCTAACAGCGGCCTGATAGGAAAGTCTGCCACTTTTTTGTGTAGAAAAGAAAACACTATTAGGAATTTCCATAAGCTGCATCTTAAATGTAAAATTTTTAATGATTTTTATAAATACTGAAATAAATCCCCAAAAAACAAATTTTTCAATATTATTTTTGCAAAATGTATATAAATAATGTGAATTTTTAAAATGTTAATGTGGCTTTTATTTGCCAAAATTTTTGTTTTTTTTTTGTGAAAAATAACTACGAATTTAAAAATAAGCAATGAAAAATATTTTGCCGTTAAGTTAGCTTAAATACCTGACGTTAAGATAGAACATAGCAGTAAACGTATTGTTAAAAAAGTTACTGAATAAAATTTACGCTAACTTTGCTTTTAAATATTTTTAACAATTTAAATTATGTTAAAATTGAATAAAGAATCGCACTACTGGTCTAGTGTGAATGTTAGGAGTATTAAATATTGAAAATGAGCCAAATCGGTCTATTATTTCACCTGGCCCCACACAAGCTTACTCTAGAAATTAAGGGTTTTTGTACGATTTTAAATACATGGTAAAGGTTATATAAGACTTTGCACAGCCGAATATAACACTTTTACTTGCTACCTTGGCTTGTTAACTGACTTCGAACGAAAACTTCTTTTTCTTAACTTACATTTGAAATAAAAAATTTTTAAATACTGTTTTGGTTTTAAATGTAAGTTCAGCGAACGAAATTTTTTTTCGAAATCGATAAACTGGCAGTTCATTTAATTAAATTATTTTAATAAAGAGTACAACTCAACTCCAAATATATTTCCAAATATATTTCGTTTAAACTTAACTACCCTGGTATAAACTTAACTACCAATCTAAAAAGGAAGATTCATTGACAGTGCGCCGTCGCCAATTTCGTTTAAGGTATTCTAACTGAAGTAAAATGCGAAAGTGTCCCATCCCTTTAATGCAATTTGGCTGCTCTTGTCCGCTTTATGGACAGTTTTTTCAGTTATTGTTCGCCGTTAAAAGATTACATATCATTTCGTCACGTTAAGTGTATTAAAAAGTGTCGCACTTATGAAAAAATGTGAACCTAAAAAATTAAAAATAAGAAAATAAAACGGAAAAAGCTAATCTTATAATTTTATTTAATAATATAATCATAAAAAAGTAAAATATATATGTGTGTATAAACAAAATAAAACATGTGTATGTATGCATGTACATTAAGTGATAAATACAACTTTATGTGACTATGGTTCGAGCGTTCTCTTGTTGATCGAAAAAGGTATACAATTGAAACGGATAATTTTTTTAACAGCTTTTTTTTAAATGTTTTAACGTTAAGGAAATTAAATAAAAAACGTAAACCATGCACATTTTAACGTTTTTATATAAATCTAAACAATATATCATTAGTGTGTATATCATCATAAACTTTTTTTTTTTGAAAAACAATGAAATCAGTTCTGCATTAATATTTATAAAATGTGTTTTTAGAAACAAATCAATTTTCTATTAGTTAAATTTTTTTAAACATACATATTTTTGTTTATTTCCGCTAAATGGCGAAACGTGGCATTCATTTTCAGATTTACACAGTTAATTACATATCTTTTAATACAAGTTAATTAAACTGAATTTATATTTTAAATCCTCTGCGCACTGTTGCTCCTCCCGGAGTTTGTTAGGATCATCTCAAGGATATTTTTACTTTTGGTGTTACATACTGCTGGGCATAATGAAGTGCAGCCAATACTTGGGACTCGCAAAAATCCAAAATTTACTGATCTCTTGAGATCGTGGCTGACCAGAATTCCTATGTGGTAACGCAAGAGTCAGTCTCGCCCGGTGAGCAGGCACCGGACTGACTATTGGAACAAATCTAGTTTACCGACGCAGCTCCAAATAAAAAAAAAGTAAGTAGGGTGATAGAAAATTGAAAAATAAGAAGAAAAAATTAAATAAAAAAATTGACGCAAACGCTTAGTTTTCGAGTTATGGACGTTTTTAGTTTTCATAGAAATGTGCAATTTTTCCACTACATTTCTTAAGGTATATGGCCAATATTGGTTTCATTTTTTTGACTAGATCTTTCTGGATATATAGAATTTATTTAAAAAATTTTAACTCTTAAGCTCCCATTACCGTTTTTGTGTACTAAGTGTATAATTTATTTAAATAAAGGTGTAATACAAATTTTATAAAATTACTAACACCAATGTCGCAACCAAAAATTTCATGCTTAGCCGGCCTTCGGTCGGACGCAAAGAATTTCTTCTCTATGGTATAACAAACACCGGCTTCGCTAACTTAAGCTTCTCTGCATAGGCGGCCTTCGGCCGGGCGCAAGGATTTTCTCCTCTATGGTATAACAAACACCGGGTTCGTTAACTTAAACTTTTCTTACTTAAATTAACCTAAACAAAATTCATATTTGCAATCGTGAGTAAATTACCTTTAATTTGAGTATCAACACATATCACTAAGTGGGCGGGGCAGTTATTTGGTTCCAGGGGGTCCCACGGGCCTCAGCCCCCTAAAATTTTAATTTTGGTTTTTATATTTTTTTATTCTGAATCGGGTTGCATATTTTTTTAATTTTTTTTCGTAGCCCTTTAAGCTGCACTTCAGCCAAATCACATATTTCTATGAAAACAAAAAACGTCCATAACTCGAAATTTAAGCGTTTGCGCCAATATTTTTATTTATATTTTTCTTCTTATTTTTCAATTTTCTATCCCCCCGGTACTTTTTTTTATATATTGAGCTGCGTCGATAAACTAGATTTAAGCCGAAAGTTTTTTTCGTCCGTTGATTTTATACTTTCGGAGAGTGATACGTAGTGTAGGGATTTTTTTCCTTTTTATGAATTTTTATTAAAAACTTTACATGTAGCGAAAAAGGGAAAGATTTCTCACTTCGGTTAAGCTATTGGGATTTTTGTTCAATTGCAGTTTTTTTTTTTTTAATTTCCAATAGAAAATTTAAAAATTCCATAATATACTTTTTAAAGTGTATCATTATGAATTCGTAAATCTGGCAATACCTCTATAATATGAAAAAACAAGTATGAAAGACAAGGTTTACATGGACAACCAGCCAACCTCACATAGGGGTATTTTGATAATCTTTCCCAGAATATATATATATATATACCTTAGAGGGTCTTAGATCAATATTGTAGAAATTACAAACGTATTGACAAACTTATATATACCCTTTTAAATTCGCTGAAACGGTAAACAAATATTATGAAGATTATTAACACTCAGAAGAAAAATCAATCCATCCTTACTCTAATCAATCCGAAGCGGTATAAATCATACAGTTTTTCTTGAATCAAGTACAGAAATAGTGATTTAAGAGCGGATTTTCAATCGCGAAATACTTAACTTATCCATATTCAATTGTACAAATTCGTACTTGAAATAATTCGAAAATCAGACTGATTTAATTAAAACTAAGATTAAATCAATCTCAAAATGCGCTTGATTTAAGTCTTATAAAGTTTATTTAATTTGAATTCTTGCTTAAAATATTCCGAAAGTAGAAACTAAGATTGCACCAATCTCAAAATGCGCTTGATTTAAATATTATAAAGTTGATTCAATATCGAATTCGTACTTGAAACAAACCAAAAGTGTAGTTAGAAGAAGAATTTTATTATGATTGATTTACTTACTAAATGTACAAGAATTCTCAATTTTACAAGAATTCTCAATTTTACTTTTTTAACATGAAAATATTTTGTTGTTTCTACACGCAACAAGCTAATCGTTTTTTAACTTCTTGTGTGGTGTCCTTGTAGTGTCTGCAACAAACTTTTTTAAGTTTAATATAATTAAAACTTAGTGAACTACCAAAATAAGAGCGGCAAGCTCAATTAATACGAAACAACCCTTTAGAATGCGAGTAAGACACCATCCGGCTGAAAAATTTTATTTGACAGATCGATATGCCGGTTTGTTTTATTGAACTTGTATTTGAAATAGAATTTTCATGTTTTAAAAAACGCTTGCCGCTCTTGTTTAGGTAGCTCAGTTACTTTGTAATTTTACTCTCAATACTCTTTTTTTACTTGGTTTAAGAATTTTATACATATATTAAGAAATCCCGGGATTGATTTTCGAAAGTAATCCCATTTAGGATTTTTTAAGTACGATTAAGTGTTATTCGTACTTGCATGTTTGAGTACGACTCGTTATTAACGTAAGTAAGCACAACTTAATTTATCGCGAGCGTTTTTCTTTCACTGTACTTTGTTACTTTCAGTGATGGGAAGAAACAACAGCAATGAGTTTTATGGAAAAAAACTGGAGGTAGTCGTGGGTTTTCTCTCATATCTCTGCCATTTATATATCGATCTGGCTGGATTTTTATTGCAAAGTTCTGATGAGCATATCTGACATCAGGGCTGTCACATATGGTGATTTGGCGATATGGTGGGATTTTCTATTTGCCGACTGGCGACTTTTTTTTTTTGGCGATTTTTGATATACAACACTTTTCGTTTAAAGTCACTACCGCTTATAGTCACATTAGCGATATAGTCCATTTTATCTGTTTATTTTGCCGCCATAAGTTAATTTTATAAAGGGTGGTTAAATTTCAAGGGCCGATGTTGATTTTGAATAAAACACAAACTATTTAGGAAATTATTGTACTTTTATTTTATTATGATATATTGGTATTACTCAATTATGTATGGAACAAAATATCGGCCAAATGGGCGCCGCGACCACGGCGGCACACCTCCATCCGATGGTCCAAATTTTCGATGACCCTGAGGCATAATGGAGGTTCAATGCCGTTAATGTGCCGAATTATCTCATCCTTTAGCTCTTGAATTGTTGCTGGCTTATCGACGTACACCTTTTCTTTCAAATATCCCCAAAGAAAAAAGTCCAACGGTGTCAAATCACATGATCTTGGCGGCCAATTGACATCGCCATTACGTGAGATAACACGGCCATTGAATTTGTTGCGCAAAAGAGCCATTGTTTCGTTAGCTGTGTGGCAAGTGGCACCGTCCTGCTGAAACCACATATCGTCCACATCCATATCTTCCAATTCGGTCCATAAAAAGTTCGTTATCATCTCACGATAGCGAACACCATTCACAGTAACTGCCTGACCGGCCTCATTTTGGAAAAAATACGGCCCGATGATGCCGCCAGCCCATAAACCGCACCAAACAGTCACTCTTTGTGGGTGCATTGGTTTTTCGACAATCACTCTTGGATTATTATTCGCCCAAATGCGGAAATTCTGCTTATCGACAAATCCACTGAGGTGAAAATGTGCCTAATCACTGAAGATGATTTTCTTCGAAATTTATCATCCATTTTCATAATAAGTCTGGATAACTTTAACACGTTGTTGGATTGTGTATCTCTCCATGGTTCAAATTGAGTAAGTCTGAAATAGAGAAATGTCAAATAAAATTCGGAAAAAAAACTTGGCGTTTAGGTGTGGTTCACATTCAACATCGGCCCTTACAATTTAACCACCCTTTATTAAGTACTAACGGGATAGTCCATTAAGCGTAATAAGCACATTTGCCATAAGCAAATTAATAGCGTTATAATAGTTATATTAGCAAAATTTACTTCGTTCTTTTTAGTTTTCGAATCCATAATCCATCCAAAGAAAGTATGAATTAAATCGTTTAATTTTTGTCATCAACTCTCTTATCGTAAAAAATTATTTTTTGCTTTTGGTATCAGTTATGAAATATCTTCCTATTATTTTAACTATTTTAACAACTCTGTTGCAAAACTATAAGCCTGATGTCGGTGTAATTTATATGAATTTTTTATTTTCTATATTCACCTTACTTGGTTATATTCGAATTCGGTTATATGCCTCATAGTGGCATATATGTGAATTAGCTTATAGTCACATTAGCGATATAGTCCACGTTATGGTTGCAATTAAAGGATGTGACTATAAGCAAAAAGTACTGTAACTGGCGATTTACTTGGCTATTTTTACCATTTATATTATTTCAGTTTTTTTTAACAGTTTGTCATTTTTTGGCAACTTTTTCACATGATTTTTGTTTTGTTATCATTTTAAGTGAATTTTTTATTGAGTCACTATTTAATTCTAAAAGTATACAGTAATTTTGACTTAGCTGCACAATCTCCTTTGCAAGATTTTTTGTGCAGGTAAATCCAAAATGCAGCTATCTTAAACGTATTTAGCTGCCTTAATGTGCAGGTGCGCAATTGTGGTTACATGCATAAAAGTGCAGCTAAAGTTAAGTGTTTGAAAGAACAGTAACAACGTTTTTATTAATATATTGATAATAACAATGACGTTCAAAAAACCTGTAGTCATTTGTTATGTATTTTTGTAAAGAACGAGATACCCAAAATGGTAACAATAAGGTGCGGAACAGAAAAGTCGCTGTAGTATAACGTTATGAATAGCGCTGCAAGCTGTCAGAAGTTAAAACGGCAGTTTCAAAGTAGTGTCAACAGAATACGTAGATGAGGTAGTCGTTGCCGTTGAAGCGCAAAATTCGAAATTTTGAACTTTGTTGCGCTACAGAGCATTCGTCAGCTTCAAATATTACTACAACTACTTTATTCTGTTTCAGACCTAAGATTTGCTATTCCTTTCATATAATCGTGGTTAAGTTGCTGTACCCACAACCCATATGCATAAATGTATGTACATGCAAACAAAATAAATGAATTATAATGATATAAACTTGACCTGTTTGCGATTTTTGTTTTTATAAACAGCTAAAATTGGATTTTTATGTGAAAAAGTGGCCACCATATTTTTTCATGTGTGCAGCTAACTTTGATGTTTTATAAGAAAATATTTAGACTAGACTTATTTTTAGTCGGATTAACTTTTGTTCTTTCCAAACTACACTGGATTAATTATTCTGGCATAAAATTGTATACGTACACGCGGCTTTGTATGTGTTAGTATTTTTTTGTTTTTTTGACGTTTGGTGTTCGTTCGCTGTAAACATAAAAACATTTCGGGCGCCTAACACCCTCTGTTTTTATATTCATGTTTACACGACGGCGAACAACTAACGATTAAAATCGCTCTGCAAAAAAAGAAAACACTGAACCGGTTTTTTCATAAGTGTGTATGTATTGGTTTTGTTCTGCTAATGCGGGGTTGAAGCTGGATTAAAAATTATGCCAACCAAAAACGACTCTATTCACCTATTTCGCCTACAAACTGTCGTTTTCTGCCAGAACAATTATTCTAGTGTAAATTGGCTCTATGGGATTATAAAGAATAATGCCAAAATTTATCAATTTTGTGCAGTTAAGTCAAAAGTGCACGTAAATAAAAGGCAGTTAAGTCAAAACTACTGTATATTAAAGGGCTGCGCAAAATATTCTAAATGTTCTGTGTTCTACTTCACACAACTTTCAATCACACTATTTCACTGTAAACATACATAGCAAAACAAACATAACATTACATAACATAACAACACATTACTCCCACCAAAATAAAACAAGCTTAACTTGAAAAGTTTTTCGCTGCTGCTTTGTTAGTGCTTGTATTGTGAAAACAAACAGAATATTAACACAAAAAAAGACAATGCAATAAAGAAACGGTAAATTATAGTAAAAGCATCGACTGCGCTAGAACATTAAAAAAAACGTAAATAGAAATTAAAAAAATTCACAGTGGTCTTAGCTTAAAAACAGAAATGGATACATTAAATGTAAGCGAAATTGTATATGTTTATATTTTTTATTTCTATATAAAAAGTGAATTCTTCTTAAATTTTTTTAAATAAATAAAAAAAAATCTTAGACCTAAGTACCTACATATATATGTAAATTATTACATTAAAATAAAAAAATTATTAACCCTGTAATGCTTAAGTCTGCCTCTAGACGGAGTAGCAAAAAAACCGTCATAAAATTGGTTTTTTTTGACAATTTTACATTAATACAGTATAAGCCGGTTACTTACCCCACGTTTTAAATCCCGTTTTTTTTTCTTACATTTTTCAAACAAAAATCCGCGTTTAATTGACAAACGCTGAATTAACCAATTCGGGTTATTGCCATAAAAATTAAAGTCCTAAAATAAAATTACACCTAAATTTCATTCGTTTAATTGCCTCAGTATTATTTGACAAAAACACAGCAAGTAAAGCAAACAAGTTTACATGTTAATAATTTGAGAAATATGCACTAAAAATTTTTAAAAAATGAGCCCAAAAAACAAAATATGGCTTATTTGAAAGCACAATATTCCACAATTTAATATTTGCATTAAAATAAACTTTATTCTGGTGTTACCAGAACTAATTTATGTTATGTGGTTAAGATTCATATAAGAGTTATTACACCAAATATATGAGATATTTTGTCTTAAAAAGATTAAAGGAACGGTCGCTAAATTTTAAATTATATTAACATTTAAAAGGATAAAATAGCTTAAATATTTTAGGGGTTGGTAGTTGAATGGAAGCAGTATGTTTAAATCTAAACCGATTCAACTATATGGATATTTCCATAGAATGGTCAACCAGGATGGAAAAAAATGCTGATAATCATCGTCTGTTATTGTTTATTATTATAAAAAAGTCTGTGTTTTTTTCATAGAATGGACATTGGGTTGAAAACTGGAAAATTTTATATTTTCTTTTTAAGCTACTTTTAAAGAAATTTTTATTTAATTATTTTACATGCAAAAAATATGTTATGTTTGCACTCTTTCTTCATAATCTCTCCAGTACAATCAATTGTAAATTGAGTATTAAGTTTTTTGTTAAGGAAATTAAGAAGATATTTATGGGAAAATGCATGGTGATAATAATAAAAAAAACATATGGAAAAATCGTACGTTCGCGACCCGTACGTTCCCGACCGGTACTTAAGCCAATTAACAGAAACCAATAGACACTTTTAAAATAAATTTATCACTTTTGAATATTCCGTTCCATTACGCAGATTTTGACATTTCACTACTGTCAGCCAAAGTTGACTTCTATTCTGCGTACGTTCGTAACCACATGTTTATAACTATCATTATGAAAACTTAAACTAGATGAAATCCTCTTTTGCACTTAACATAGAGCTACCAAAGTGCTATCGAATCGCAAAAAAAATGCTAGTAAAAGTTTTGTTTTCTTTATTATTTGTACATCAAAAGCGTACGAACGTACGTTCGTGACCCCAGGAAATGCCCATTGAAGCATGGTTTATGGACATAAAGAAAGAAGTTTGCATGAGGGCCATGTAATATTATAGACAAATTAACGTTTTTACCAAATTTTATCAAGTTATCTAAAAACTGCTACTTTTACTTTCCGCACAAGGTTTACGTGGACTGTCAACTAGCCATTTGGACGGACGGACACGAAAAGATCACTTTAAAAATTGTTTCTGATTCGATCGGCTTATTAAACGATGGGTCCAGAATTCTATGAATAAGCACAAATTTATGTTTCCTTCATTTTTGCATATATATAAAACTTCAACGAAAACTTGCTTTGGCAGTGAAAATTATATGTAGATGGCAAAATAAAGCCACAGAAAATTCATCTGTTAACCAGAATTTCAAGCAATTTTTTTATTTGCTGAACATGTATTAAAATATGCTTCAAACCCGTAAATTATGTGTGCAATAAAAGTGCAGCAATGGCTGAAATGTGCAAATTATTCACAAAGAAATCGATACCAAAATTCATAAAAAGCCCTAAAACGAATAAATATATTGTTTCTGCATTCATTGGTCGAACATGAAAAACCATGCAATTGCATATATCCCTGATCATAAGTTTGTATGTATTAGTACTCTTTTGTTAGTAGGATATGACAGGACATCTAAAAAATCATTACAGATAAAAATTTTGACAGAAAATCCCATTGTTTTTTATCTCTTTAGATTAAGCTGATACATGTAAAAATTCCTGTCTTAACTTTTCATACATCAAAGCTAAGGTATCTTGTATATTAATATGTTTACTTACCTAAACGAGGTACTTAAGCGTTTTTGTTCAAGTGCCTACCCCACATAATTACCCACAAATATTGGCATTTTTGGCGAGGTAATTATCCGTGGAATTCTGAAATAATTCTAGGGGTAAATCAAAGCTTATTTTATCAAAAACTTTTCATTTTGTAGCAACACTCTTACAAGTTTGACAAAAAGCATATTGACATCTTGAATTTGGGCGGCAGTGGTCATTTTTTATTCTTTGTGAAGAACATTAATATTGAGCATCGAAAAAATAATATTTCAAAGCTTTAGATAGAGCCGAAAAAATTACTGGTGAGTATCTTAACGTTTAATTGAAATGTATATTAAGCTCTAATTTTAAAAAATATTATGGCCGCTGGATATGTATGTTTTTGCTAAGCCCGTCTGTAGGCGGGCTAGGGCATTAACATAGAAAATACTGGAATGTGCATTAATATTCTGACTAAAAGAAATAATATTTCAAAGCATTAGATCGGGCCGAAATCACTGGTGTGTATCTAAACGTTCAATTGAAATAAATATTAAGTTTTTGTTGTTAAAAAAATTAATCGCTACTGAGTATGGATGTTTCTGCTGAACCCGTCTGCAGGCGGACTGGGGAATAACATAGAAATGCCGGGACGTAAACCGAAAACGTTGCTTAAATTATAACGGACTTTACAGTTTGACCCCTTAGAGGTCAACGAGTACTCAAAGGAAAAAACTAAAGCCAGAGTCATGTTTCTCACCCTAAAATTAGCTTAATATGATTTTTTTAAGGCAAACAAAAAATGTGGCATACATTTTTGCAAATAAAAAATGATAAAATTTTTAAGCTTTTCTATATTCATAACAAAACGCAAATGTTTCTCCCTATGCAATTTTTCTCTTTGGTCTACGTCCATAATCAACACATTCAAACCTGCTTTAAATGTTCTATTTTAATTCATCTTTATTCTAGTGCAGCATTGTTCTAGTGAAGGGTTGTTATTTTCATCTATATTTTGATCGTAAAGCAAAACAATTGTTTTTGGAAGTATGTGTATTGTAATGGGAGAGAAATATACACACACTATCTAAATTAAATGAAATTGCTTGTAAGCCATTTTTCTTGTGCTTTTGCAGCTCTTTAGTATGTATGCAGGTCAAAACACTAGTAATGAAATCGATGAGGCTAAAGTGTACGATCTTATAGACTTGTGTACTTAATTTTTGACATAAACATATACCTTTCAGCATATCTTTGCACAAGTTAATTCCTTATTTAACCTTAGAAACATAACGATATTTTCAATATGTTAATACTAACGCCACCTAAATTTTACGTACTGAATCTTCTCATAAAATGCCTAAGTTAATGCTTTTTTAATGTCCCATTTGTTTTTTTTTACACATTATTAAAAATAACCTAAAATAATAATGTATTATGAATGCTATTTTTGTAAGTTTTTTCAATGTAAATAAAATTCCATTTTTAATAACAAAATTTTGTTACCGACATTTCGTCGAATGTTTGTCGACTTTTTCAAGGGATTGTCTATTTAAAAATTATAAAACAATAAAATAAGTACAACAATGTTACACATAAACAATACAGACTTACAATATGGAATTTAATCACATTAAAAAGCAACTGAGCGGCGCACACTGGTTCATATTTTGAGAAGGCGGCCAAAATTATTTTTTTTTTATGTTCTCCGATTTTAAAATTTTTTTATTCATGTGAAAGTAAATACTTGTGAACCTCGGGAGCCAAAAAACTTCAACCCTATTTCAACTATTTCATTGAGAACAGGGTGGTCCGAAATGGACTTTCTCAATATTTGGTTATAGTTTTGAATTTCTGAGTCAATTTTTGAAGTTGAAATGCTCATAACTTTTTTGTTTTTTAAGATTTTTTGACAGAATAAGTTTTGTGTATTAGTCTATACGTGGTTTAAAGCATTAAACTCTGTGACCCAAGGTAAGATATTCGGTTCAAAAAATAAGTCCTGCAAGGAAACAATACTGAAATTAAAGAAGGTGAATCTTAAAGAATTTTCGACAAATAAAGCAGTTCAGGCCACATAAATTATCTAGCACGTCAGGTTATCAATTAATTTGGAGAAGGTAAAGGTATTGCCATTGTTATGAACTTATTGTGGGTGAACGGATGCTGCAAAACGAATAGGCGACATAAATAGATTAACACGTTAGATTTCTGAGTAAGTTAAAAGGTTAAACATTAGTAAATACCCGCAACATAAACTACATAGTTTAATTACCTGAAAATTGCAACTTAATTTAAAAAACTGGAAGAGCAGGTAAATGGTAAGAAAACTAGCACGCAGTTATATTTTACGTGAAAATTA
Source organism: Pollenia griseotomentosa (assembly GCA_963931875.1). Classification (NCBI taxonomy): domain Eukaryota; kingdom Metazoa; phylum Arthropoda; class Insecta; order Diptera; family Polleniidae; genus Pollenia; species Pollenia griseotomentosa. The sequence goes on along the minus strand of OZ007565.1, from coordinate 5,685,608 downwards.
CCTACATGTTACCTTTTTTAGCGGTATGTTATATTTTTAAAAAGTGTGAAAATAGACATCAAGTCAATTAAGCCAACCCGCATCACAAGACAATAGTTTCAATGAAGCATACGAATTTGGAATGTCCCCTCTTCATACCAGAATTCGTTTTATGGAGCATATTCTTAAATTGGGTTATGATTTGGAATTTGGCCCGTTAGGCGAAACAGTGAGAAAAAACAAAGAAAATGTGGAAAAAAGGAAGCAAAAAAAAAACAAATTCAAGAAAAGTACCTTCACCTAGGCCTTATAATGGATCAGCCAAAACAAGGAGAAGGAAATTCAAATGATGGAAATACCGATCCAGAAACTGCAGCATCTATCACAGGAGTACATTTTGAATTAATAAGACGATTCCAGATCATTTTACAAGTTATATCAGGTAGCAGAAAGATAAATGCAAAAAAATTTGGCCAGTATGCAAATGAAACAGCAATTCTTTATAACAAAAAATACGCTTGGAGACATATGCCAGCCACAGTTCATAAAATTTTATACCATGGGGAACAAATAGTTCAACACAATATGCTACCAATTGGATATATATCTGAAGAAGCAAAAGAAAAAAAGGAACAAAGACTACAGATTATTCCGCGAGCATAACACAAGATAATGTCCAGATGTTGTACTAATGAAGATCTTATTACTTTTTTGTTGTGTACATCAGATCCATATGTATCCAGTATTCGACAAAAATGGAAATCAACCTCAATCGAATTAGAGGAAAAAGCTAAACAACTTCTCGAAAATGAAACCCAAAGCTATTTAGAAGAAATTTTTACTAATATTGTTTAACTTAAAATTGTTTATAGATTATTATTTGTTTTGATTAATATATAAAAATAAAATACACATACATCTCAAACCAAAAATAAAAGTTGAATTACCTTAAATGTTATCGATAGATTAGAATGCTATTTGGGCATTTTTTAAAATATTCCTTTTCAGTTTTATTCTTATAACAACTCGTCTCGTCCCAAAAGCCAACCTTTGGCCCCTGTGAATATTGGGACTAAAAATTTTACAGGGGCCAAATATTAGCATTTTCTGACAGGATCTAAGTTCGACAATAAAAAATAAGTTTCAGTTGTAAAATACAAGGGAAATAATGATAAATTATAAAAAAATCATATTTGAAATATTCAACTTTTACACCGAAACTCAACAAAAAAATGAAAATGCATTTTGAACTCCCCATAACTTTTGCTCCTATCGGACGTTTTATAGCGCAAATTAAAGCCTAACATCGCACCTATCGAGCAAAAAAATCGCAGAAAAAAATACCGATCCAGTCAAAAGTTATGGAATTTTGACCGCCTTCTCGTAAAATTTCCCACTGTGCGGCGTGAAAATTAACAATAATGATATAATGATATCGTTTGACGTTATTTCACAATTCACGAACATCCCAATTCAGACGGCAATAAGCACAATGTTGAAAAAATAGAATATCATTTAGAATCACACAAAATTTTTAAAAATATAACAATAATTATTTTATGTTTGGTGGAAATATTTATACAAAAATCTTTGGTATGCCAATGGGAACCCACTATCACTCACTATAACGGATATCATACTGGACGATGCAATTACAGAACTAAGAAATAAGAATATTTATATTAAATATAAAGAACAAGGACACAATTCTCTCAACTTTTAACACACAACACTTTAAGATTCAATTTACCACTCAAAAGTTATACACAAAAGTAATATGATTCTGCTTGATTGGTACACTAAAAAAACATCTTTTGGAAGGTTAAAGAATTACCACGCTACACTACCCAAAAATCAAATTATTAACACAGCAAAAAAGTTCACAATAAAAACAAACACATTTTAACAAAAATTTTAAAAAACAACAGCTTCCCCACCAAACTCACATCTACTTTGATAGGCAATACAATTAAACAACTGGATAAGGATGGAAATAACCACAACAAATCGGCAAACACAGAAAAAGAAGAGAACAAATTTTACAGTGTAAAATAAATTGTACCTGGTTTAACATACGATCTATAAAAGCTATAAAACCAAAAACATCTGTCTTGCATACAAGCCCAATTTAACATTAAGCATGATGTTTTCTAGAGCCAAGGCGCCAATTAATAAAAATCAACAAAGTAACATTGTATATGCATTACAATATAAAGGATATGGCACACAGAGATGCGAACTACTTTATATAGGAACAACAAAACGAACACTGAAGACAAGAATGGGAGACCACCAGATGGACATAATGCGGAGAAAAGAGGCAACAGCACTAGCACAACACATCATACATACTGGTCACACAATTAAGTTCGATGATGTTAGAATTCTAGATGTAAAAAACAAAAAAAGGAAGAGATACACAATTAAAAGCCTTAGAATACAACAACAAATTATGAAAACAATGAATTTGAAGGACGACACGAACAATATAACGGCGAGCTATGTATATAATTGCCATCACTTAAGCTGTGATATATTTAAGGTTTAAATTAAATATGTGTTTAAATATTAACAGGCCTATTCATAAAAACTTATTTATGATTATTTAACCATATTTAAGGAAACATTGCGAAAGTTGTATTCATAAACGAAAAAAGTCTATTAAACCTTTAATAAACCGTCCATAAAGTAAGAAAATTTATTGTTGGATGTACCCTTCTTTAAACCAAAAATAAAATGAAATTTTGATAAATGTTTGCATGATATGATATTATTTTTGTGAAATATGTTTAAAAATAACGGAAAAAAGTTTTATTTATTAATATGGACTTGTTTAATACATTCTATCAATTTTGTTTTAATAAAGACAACTAATTTAAAGTATATATTGTTAAATATTTTAAAAAAATTTTTATATGATTTAAATGAATGCGTTCAGATGCAAAAAAGATATTCTCTTTAATTATTTTTAAAATTATTCCAATTAGTTTTTTTTATATGTTTTAAAGAACGAACTGTTGTTCAAAAATATTAAAAATAAATAAAAATAAGCAATCATAATAACAGTGATGTTAATTAAAAGTAAAAAACATTTTATTCGTATACTTTCTTATCGTTTACCTAAAAAAGGTCCAAACAAACATTTTTATAATACCTTTCGGCAAAAACTTGTTCAGAAACTAAAAAATATATTTTTAAATATTATAAGAATAATGTTCAAGATCATAAATTATATAAATAAATAAATATATATTAATTATAGAATATCATGTGAATGGAATGGAAGTTTCATGCATCACTAGCAACAAAACGCAAAAAAAGTTCCCATACTTAAACATAAACTCGCTACAAACAGTTAATAGTTAAAAAGCTGTTAATGTACGCTTATGAATACACATTCTTATAAGAGGTTAATAAGGCATAGAGCGTTTTATAGTTATTACATAATTTAAACTTAAAATAAGAACTTTTTTTGAATATGGCCGTAAAACTTTGTTTTATATTTGTATGCTTTTTGGTACATGTTAATCTTTTTCATGTGATAAAATTCCATATTTTAAGTCTGTATTGCTTATGTCTAACATTATTGTAATTGTTTTATTGTTTTATAATTTTTAAATAGACAATCGCTTGAAAAAGTCGATAAACAATCGACGAAACGTCGGGAACAATATATTGTAATTAATAATTTAATTTTATTTACATTGAAGAAATCTTGAAAAAAATAATGCTTACAAGCAATTGTTGCTAGCACTTGTGTAGCAACAATTTAAAAAAAAACTACATGTCAAATTTACCTACGTTAGTATTCTAGGGTTAAAAAAGAAAATATTATAAAATTAAATATTTGCTGTTGCTACACTGGAATGTGTGCTTTGTTATTCAATATCATCTGAAGACTACATACAAAGTTACTTATCTTCTATTTATAACAATTTCCTAATCTTCCGGCCAATTTCACCAGGTTCAGTTATAATTAACTACCAGTTATAACTGCCAAGTAACATCTAAACATTCCTATTTAAAAGATTTTGTTATTCGCGCTTCTTTGATAATATACATTCCCGCAACAAAAAAAAATATGGATGAGAAAGAACACTGCATATGCTAAAAATTTAAAAACCCTCGGCTAGAGTTAGAAATTATTTTTTTTATACATAAGCCAATCGCATCCCAAAAAGCGACCAAAACTACCTAAAAGGAAAAAAAAAATGTTTAGAGTGTTATATTCGGATGTGCCGAATCATTGATAACTCCACCCAAAGTTCGAATATTTCAGAAGTGATAGTCCCATAAAACGGTTACGTGCCAACTTTTGTTATGATAGCATTATTAATTACGGTTTTGGCGTACTAAACTGTTTTCCGGGAGTAGGGTTTATATGAGGCCTAGGGTAAATTATGGACCGATCTTTACGAAATTTTATAGTATCACTAGCTTAACCCGGTGCGCTTCGCAACACTGCTTTAACAACGTTTGAAGACTCTCCCTTTAATAGTTCTTCAGTTGAGAGATATTTAATAAATGCATCCTATGCGAGGTATTTCCCCGCTGCGCCTACCCGCTTTATTTTTATTTTCAAAAGTGTAGTATACCATAAGAGTGACACCTACAAAGTTTGAACATTCTTACTATATGCGATAATAAATATTGGCGTTCTATGGGGGGTAACACTTCCCCCGCTGCTATTTTATTTAAATTTTTAGGCTCAGAAGATCCCACTACCAAAAGTTCAACAAAATGCGTGCAGCGACTCTTAAGATATGCGATATTTAATATTGGCATCCTATGGGGCTACCAATTCCCCTGCCCCTTTTGAAAAAATAAGTAGCCTATTTTATTTTTAGGGCTCACGTGATGTTACTGTCAGGAAAATCCGTTCAGTAGTTTAGGAGTCTATAAGCCAACAAACACACAAACATTTTTCATTTTTATATATATAGATTTCTAGTCCCATAAAACGGTTACGTGCCGGCTCTTGTTATGATATCATTAATTATTATGGTTTTGGGCGTACTAAACTGTTTTCCGGAAGTAGGGCTTATATGGGGCCTAGGGTTAATTATAGACGGATCTTCATGAAATTTTACAGTGTTATTTTTAGTCCTAAAAAAACTGTGACATGCTAAATTTTATTATGATGGCATCAATAATTACAGTTTTAGGCGTACTAAACTGTTTTCCGGGGCCTAGGGTAAATTATAGAGCGATTTGCACGAAATTTTACAGTGTTATTAATTATCGAATTAAACGAACTTTTGCAAAATCTCATATCATTCCGTGCATTGTTCCACTAATTATGCAAGTTCTTGTAACAAAATTATCAATTTCTTAAAGTGATGGTTCCACATTTTGATTCATAGCTCTGATCCTACAGAACCAATTTTGCTGGATTTCAATTCCAAACGGCTTGGGATAACTATAAGCAATTTGACACCTAGTTTGTTTATTTCTTTTGAGTTTTTTGAAAGTGAGCGTGTTTTCAATAGACGGACAGACAGACGGACAAGACTAAGTCGACTAAGAATTACTCAAGGAGCCAGAATATATATACTTTATGGGGTCTGAGATGAATAATAAAAAAGTTTCACACGGAATGACAAACTTAGTATACCCTCTTCACAACTAATTGTGGTGGAGGGTATAACAAGTTAGAGTGCTATATTCGGCTGTGCCGAATCTTTAATACCCTCCACCGACAGCTCGAATATTGCAGGAGTGATATCAAGTTATATGATGTCTATTTATTATTTATTTATCATTTATTATTATACTCAGACATCAGCATTAAAATTGGCTGCGGTTAAAACCTTTATGAAATTATTGACCGACAATTTTGAGTAAAATATCTTGATTCGAAACAGTTTAAGCCGAATGATTTTCTGGAAGGGAATTTATATTGGAGCCATGGTAAGCTATGAACCAATCATCCCAAAATTCCGCAGAATGATTTGTAGTATTAAAAAACAAAAATTTCAATACAGTGATGAAATTAGTTTTGGCGTTTACAGTGAATTCAGAAGGCTGCTAAATATGGGATCTAAGGTAAATTATGGACCGTATATCACAAAATTGCATGACATTTTTTCTGGCCATATGAAACTAAGTTGGAAGAAATTTTACCACAATAAAATCTGCTACGATTTTAGGCTTATTTAATTAATTTACCAGAGTGGGATTCTGATAGCATTATCTATTACGGCTTAAAACCGTACTAAACTGTTTTTCGGAAGTAGGGTTTATATGAGGCCTACGGTAAATTATAGACCGATCTTCACGAAATTTTGCAGCGTCATTTCCAGTCGAATTAAATGAACTTTTGCAAAATCTCATATCATTCTGTGCATTGTTCCACTAATTATATTAGTTTTTGTAACAAAATTATCAATTTTTTAAAGTGGTGGTACCACATTTTGATTCATAGCTCTGATCCTAATAAACCGATTTTGTTGGATTTCAATCTCAAAATGCTTGGGATAACTACAAGCAATTTGACACCAAGTTTGTTTATTTCTTTTGAGTTTTTCGAAAGTGAGCGTGTTTTCAACAGACGATCAGACGAACAAACAGGAGGACATGGCTAAATCGAATTACTCAAGAAGCCAGACTATATATATTTTATGGGGTTTGAGATGAATAATAAAAAAGTTTCACACGGAATGACAAAGACAGTAAACCCAATTCACAACTTATTGTGATGGAGGGTATAAAAACAGTTTGTATAAAAAAAGTTTTAAATTTTAAAAGATGGATCAAATAGCTATCGAAGCTACTTGGGACAAATTTTGCTAACACCAATAGGTAATAAGTTACATGGATGAGAAAGAACACCTGTTGGCCAAACGTCAAACTTTGACTTCCTCTTACTCAGGAACTTTTTGACCGATCTTGTTGAAAATTTGTGTCTAAACTACTATCCAGTAGGACTAACCTTGGTACAAATTGTATCCAAATTGGAAGACATCGATTTAAAGATTGGGTCACTTGACATGAAATTCTCCATATGTATGTTCTGCTAAAAGCTTGTTATACCCTCTATCACCACTAGTGGTGAATGAAGGCATACTAAGTTTGTCATTCCGTGTGGAACTTTTTTTTTATTAATACATCTTAAGCTCTAAAGTATATATATTTTGGCCTCTTGAGTAATTCTAAATCGATTTAGCCATGTCCGTCTGTCTGTCCGTATGTTAAAACACGCTCACGTTCGAAAAACTCAAAAGAAAAGAACAAACTTGGTGTCGAATTGCTCGTAGTTATTCTACACAGCAAAAATCTACCAAACAATTTAAAGATTACTAATAATTGTAAACATTTTAAATTGTAAATATTTTTTTTAAAAAATTATATTTTTTTAATTTTAATTCAAAAATTATCAAAAAACTTTGCCGTTTCAAACAATGCGTTAAAGGATTTAATTAAGTATAGCTCAGGTTTTAACAATTCCCAACAATAATTCACAAGTTTAAATTATTTAATTTGATACGAAAAAATCAATTAAGATTATTTGTTACTAGCATTTAACCCGCTACTTCGTTAGCGTCTCCTTTTCCTTCGTGGACATATTTTTCAGGCAAAGGTTATTTTTCTAGGCTTAAACTTGTTTAAATTCTAGCATTTAACCCGCTACTTTGTAATTGGGCCTTTTCTTTCATGAACATATTTATATGCCAAAGTATATATATATCTAGGTTTTAGCAAAAAAGTTCCAAAATTTTTTATCTCATAGGTTGATATTCACACAGGACTTTGCACCTATAATTTTGTGTTTCTAAGTTCAATATTATAGAAAATTCAAAAAGTACCACTCGTAGAACACAAAAGCAAATGAATGAAAGTTAATTTCCCGTATTATGCTTTTTGATACTTTTTTCACCCCATTTATGTATCATAGTAACTTTACAATTTTATATTACATACTTAGATAGATATAATTTTTATTTGCCCTTTTACACCCCAAATAGGCCGTACCTCAAAACAGTACCAGACAACTGTTCGTTTATTTTTTAATGAAAAATAATAAGCATTCAATTTTTTGTATCTCTTTTAGTTCAGGAGATATGAAGTTAGCGAATTTTTCTAATGAAGAACAAAAAGTGTTAATGTTTTTTACCTTTTTTTAGTTTAGAAGGTATGAGGTTATCAGGATCAATTTGGCGAGAGGCAAGCCTTCGGTCGAAATGTCAACCTTTTAGATCTATACGTTTAGGCTCAGCGATGATAGATAAATAGATGGAGAAAAATTCTTTTGAAAAAAGTAACAAACATAGGTACAATTTTAACCCCTTAAACGTTCGAATTTCGAAAAAGTACCAAATAAGCATTTGTATTTTTAGATTAGTTACAAATGTTATATAATTTTTATTTCTATGCGTATTGGTTTAAAAGCTAGATGGTAAACAAAAAATACAGGCTTTACCCGTTTAATACCTACAACGGCCGAATTTCGTAAAAGTGCCAGACACCTATTTGCTTTTTTTTATTTAATGCACAAAAATAAATATTAAATTTAAAAAAAGTACCAGGTTATTTAAAACAGTACCAGTTAGAGAACGAAAAATTACCAAAAATCCCTCTTACAGATTCTCATTCACTAAGGAACTTGCATGTTTCATTTTATGTTTCTAGGTCCAAGAAATACGGAAATTCAAAAGGTACCAGTTAAAGAACAAAATAGTACCAAAAACCCTCTAACAGGTTCTCATTCACTCAGCATGTTTAATTTTATCTTTCTAGGTCCAATACTAACGGAATTTCAAAAAGTACCAGCTAATAAATATAAAAGTACCAAACAACCCTCTTACAGATTCTCATTCACTCAGGACCTTGCACGTTCATTTTAAGTTGCTAGGTCCAATACTAACGGAAATTCAAAAAGTACCAATTAAAGAACAAAAAAAGTACCAAAAACTTCCCTCTTATATATTCTTTTCCACTCAGGGCATTGCATCTTGAATTTTAAGTTTCTAAGTCCAATAGTAACGGATATTCAAAAAGTACCAGTTTAAGAACTAAAAGTACCAATAAGCGCTTTTAGAGATTCTCATTCACTCAGGACCTTGCAGTTTTGATTTTATGTTCATAAGATAGATATTAGCGAAAATTTTAAAAAAGTACATAAAAGATCCCTCTTATAGATTCCTATCTACTCAGGACATTTCATCGTGAATCTTATGTTTCTAGGTCCAATACTGACGGAAATTCAAAAAGTACCAGTTAGGAAACAAAAAAGTACCAAAAAGTTCCCTCATAGATTCTTATCCACTCAGGAATTTTATATTTCTACACACAGAAAAAATTTTAATTTTTCGGTGGTGATTTTACTTTATACGTTTTTAATGGTTATTCGACCTGATTTTACAATAACTTGCGAACAACATTTTTTTCTTTTAAAATTACTATAATTCATGTTAATTAAACATTGCAATAAAGGAAGAGCAAAATGTCATTTATATTGAAATAACAATCCGAATCACGTTGAATGAAAGTTATTTCAAGTTGAAACAACGTGAATTTCATGTAGAATCAAATTGGTTTGAGTGTGATGTAACAGTGTGAAGAAGCTTCAGAGACAACATATGCATTTATTGAAGAATAATTTAAAACACTTACCCCTGTAACACATGTTTCACTTATTTTGTATTCTCCTTTGTTAACAGAAGCATCAGCAGAATGACCCGACTTGGTTTTCGTCATCATTCTACTTTGAAAACGTGATGTACTATTTAACTAAATAATTTTAATTAAAAGAATACGGGAATCGTCTTCTTTTTATAACATATTTTAAACATGAAAATAAAAAAAATTTACATATATAAGTATGTATGAATGTTAATTTAACAAGATAAACTTTTGATTTTAAAATAAAACAGGTTTTTATGGATTCAACATTGAATAATGTTATTTTAACAGTTAAAAATATTAAATAAACGTAATTTAAGGTTATTTTGGTACTACTTTTTTCCCTCATTAAAGTACAAAAAATTTCAGTATTGTAGTGGGAGCCCATTATTTTGCACGAACATGTTAATGAATGGAAAAAAATGTTTTGTAAAAAAGTACCAACAAAAGTTACGATTTTCACCTATTAAATGTTCGAATGTGCTTTTATTTTTGTTTCTATGTTTATTGGTTCAAAAGATAGATGGGTTGTCAAAAAAGTACCAAAATTCAGGTTTTACCCGTTTACTCCCTAATGGGGCCGAATTTAAAAAAAGTACCAGACACCTGTCCGCTTATTTTTCTAAACAACAACGATAAGTTTTACATTTTTTTGTATCTCTTTTAGTTTTGGAGATATAAGGTAACCGAATTTTCCCGTTTTTATCCTTTTTTACCCCTTAAACATTCGAATTTCAAAAAAACCGTCTTAGTGGATTGATTTGGGGAGTGACCAATCTCTGGTCCTAATTTCAAGTGTTAAGCTTCAGGCCTTTAGGTTGTGCGATGATGAATCAGTGAGTGAGTCAGTCAGTAACTTTACAATTTTATATATATAGATTTGAAAGATTTAAAAGATTTTGTTATTCGTGCTTAATTTACAGTTTTTATTCTTGATAAAAACACTTGAAATTTATTGTTGATGGGATAAGCTATTCCTATGCGCATTTCACTGGTTGCTTAGGCCATATCATCAGGAAACTTCATCCACAAAGAAAAACTAAAGATATTAAACCAAATAAAACTGTTAAACGTATAAGAATCATAAGCAACAGTTCTTCTTGTAACAATATCAAAGTTAAAAAAAAACATCAACAATAAACCGTGAGTTTATCTCTTCTTACATTCCCCACTACAATTGATTGGAATTCTTCCAACATTAATTGTAGTTGTAAGTAGGTTAAGAAAAAACGAAATAAAAACAAAAACAACTTGCAAAAGCATGTTGCCAGCTGAAGTTTTTTTAGGCCGTGCACCCGCCAGTTTATAAACAAAATAATTTTTAGGAATACAAAATTTTAATTTAAAAGATTTTTGTATCAAAACACAAGAATAAAAACTGGGAATTAAGCACGAATAGCAAAAAAAAACCCCCGAATCCTCAGTGTGGTCGAAAATACATCAATACTAGCAAACGAACAATTTGGGTTTAAAAAACAACATAGTGCTGTTCACCAAATAAACCGTATCACAAACTTAATGAAGTCCAACAAACGATTATAAAAATCTACAGGCTTAATTGTTTTAGATATAGAGAAGGCGTTTGACACCGTTTGGCACAACGGTATTATTTATAAACTGCTGCAAGCCAATATATCAAAATATTTGTGCAATATTATTGCAGATTTTCTTACTGAAAGAACATTCACAGTAGCTATCAACGAAATGTATTCGTATCCAAAACAAATTACTGCATTTCTACCACAAGGTTCCATATTATCACCACTATTGTATTCAATTTACACATCTGATTTCTTTCCCCATTCGTACATGACATTTGCTTACTATGCCGACGATACGGCCCTCATAACGTCTAGCAAACTTACCAAATCACTGTTAAAGAAAATGAAAAAGAGATTTGCTGTTTGTAACAAATATTTTTATAAATGGAAAATAAAAATAAGACCTAGTAAGACTCAGGCTATTATTTTCCCTTACAATATTTCCCCTAAGCGCGTACCAAGTCTTCAGTTAAGTTTCCAAAATGAAAGACTGGAAATCCAAAACCATATCAAATATCTTGGCGTTTGCCTCGACAAAAAACTAAATTTTGCAAACCACATTGGCGAAATATGTAAAAAATCTATGAACGCTATTAGAGCTTTGTTGCCAATTTATAATAGACGTTCAACACTCAACCTTAAGAACAAAAACTTAATATTCAAGAGCGTAATCAGACCAATTTTAACTTATCCAAGTCCTATCTGGTACAATGCTGCAAAAACACATTTAAAAAAACTGCAGATTATTCAAGACAAATGTCTGAAAATCTTAAATAACAAAAACTGGAGATATTTAACTCAACTTCTCCACAACGAAACTGGATATGAGCTTATTATCGACTTTATAAGAAAACTCAACAACAAACATTTTAAATCCAATCAACTTTCTCCTTATCATCTGATAAGAGAATGTACACAATGGGCCTGACTACATCTCCGAAAAACTAGTCATTAAATTAAAAATGGCAAGTATACATACGTTATCATTTAGATAACTCCATTGTAACTATATTTTTATATTTTCTAACTATATTTTAAATCCCTTTTTTTCTCATACAAGGGTTTTACCTATTTTTCCTGTTAACAATGTCATAATTAAACAAATTTTATCAGGATTATTTCGACATTATAATCACTCGTTGTAGTACCTTTAGATAAAATCTCGAAAATTGTTAATATTTGTATACTAACGGTCTAATTCATACACATTTCTTGTTTCAGCTTTAATGCTTACAATAGTTATCAAACACTTTTTGTTTTATAAACCATTAATAAAAAGTCAGATTTATAAACGCTTAATAGGAGTGGATTAACAATTAAACGTTTATATAACTTTTGTAATTTTATGTTGGAAACAACATGTTATTTTAATTGTAATTTTTGTAATAGTGATGCATACGATACGAGTAAATACAAGTTCGTTCGTTGTATCATAATTTTAAGTGAATTTCTGTTTTGTTTTTAATTTAAAATCAATTTCTGTTTTTTAAAACGTAATATTTTAAATAATTTCAAGTTTCTTTTGTTAATAAAATACATACTATTGAAATAGAAGCGAAATATGTATGTATGTAAATCATTTATTAGCAATATCAAATTTTAACTGCTTAAACTTTGCAGGTTCCAAAAGAGATTTTACAGCTTTATGTTTAATGAATAATTTAACCAGAAAAAAGAAACGTCAATAGAAAAATAAATTTTAAAAAGAATATTAAAATTTAAGATTAAAATGTGAAATTTGTTTTTAAAAACGTATCTAGAAAGCCAAAAGACTAAAGTGCTGAAATTATTGCAAGAATTTATTGTTTGTGATTTATAAACACTTGAATTTTTCAACGGAAATGGCGGTAAGCATTAAAAAAATGTGTTTTTATAAATGCATCATACAATTTTTGACAATTCATTTGTGAGGGCGAAATATGCACATGCGATATCATGAAAATCAATAATGTCTTGGATATATCGATATTATTTTCCTGTCCCCACTGGATACATACATCAAAGCTCTTGATTACACCTCTGTGTAAAATGTTTACCAATTCATCAGCAGGTACATCGTTTTATAATCGTGTATTAATTTCTTCATCTTCGTCAAGACTACAACTGTTTACCTGACTCTCCATCTATGTATTTAAATAAGTTTTACGAATTTTTTGTATATTATTTTTATTTGTTCGTTACATCGAGTACCATATTGGATTTTGATTCGTTGTACACAGTACCTAAGATAACATTTTTGGCTGTTCGTAAAATCCCGATTTCGCTAAATCGAGAGTTCGTTTTCTCTTAAATAAATTGTGTGTTTTGTTGCGTAAGTTAAAATATAAATGCGTATAGTTTTATTAATAATCACATTTTATACTTGAAACTTAGCTGAGTGATAGATCTTGAAAGGAGAATAAGAATATGTAATAAAATTAAAAAGCATTTATGTCAACTTAAGCCATTATTATTTATTGCCACAGATATAAAGAGATATGGAGTTCTAGCATTGCCTGATGTCCTTGTTTTGCTTCATTCGTCACTTTTTGTGCTATGAAGCAAATTTTCGATGCAAAAGTAAAAATATTATTGTTTGTAATTGCTGTGCTGCATGTTCCATTCAAAGCATGTAAAACAAAAAATTTTTGTTCCGTGCGGCAAACCAGTAACCAACAGACGATACACTATGTGGTTTCTACTTTGTGTTTGCTTTAACAAAGACATTTTAAAATATAAGTGTAATGAATGGTAAACAAAGGTTTGCATTGTTTGAAATAAATCTTAATAGCTTTTTATATTTTAAGCAAAAAGTTATAACGACTTTAAGTTTCAACAGAAAACATATCTCGCGACCCACGTCATTTTTAACAAAACAATCTATCGGGCAGTTTATATTTAAAATTTATATTGAAAATGATTGATGGAGCAGTTTTCTGATTTTAGGTAAATCGAAAAATGAAGGCGTAAAAGTGGGCGGGGCAAAATGTTCTTTTCGTTAAAGCCTAAGTTGGACCATGGCGATCATTAGAAGGAAAAAATCGCACAAATCGATGCAGCCGTTCTCAAGTTATGCGCTTAATAGAAAAAGTGAGCATAAAAGTAGGCGTGGTAAATGAAAACTTTCGATGAAAACTTAAAATGGGTTAATACGAACCTTTGAAAGAAAAATTAGTCAAATCGATGGAGCCGTTTTCTGATTTTAGGTAAATCAAAAAAACTCGGCGTAAAAGTAGGCGGAGCATAATTTTAAAGAAGAAATCGTCGAAATCGGTCAAGCCGTTCTCAAGTTATGCGATCAGCAACAGACAACATTTCATTTTTATTATATATGTAGATTAATTCAAACATTAGTTATTGTTTTTCTAGAAAAAAAATGTTCATGCGTATTAAACTTTTTTATTAAAATAAATAAGAAGACAAACATGTTTAATTTTTCGTGCAATGGACTCAATGGGGAAACTGCTGATAAGTGTACTACTACAAAGACTAGAAGAATGCGTGCAAAGCCTCGGTGGATTATCCCCCATGCAATATGGTTTCCGAAAGGGAAAGGACACAATAGATGCCATCGGTGAAGTGGTGCAAATGGACACACGGGCCAAACTGGCAGAGGAATATTGTGTTATAATAACACTTGATATCAGAAATGCCTTCAACACTGCAAAGTGGCAACGAATCTTAGAAGCTCTTAGAAGTAAGGGTGTACACAGTCACCTGTATAACATAATTGCGGACTACCTGGCCAACAGAATCCTATTCTGTGAGACAGAAAGTGGTATGGAAAAATATCGTATCACTGCAGGGGTACCACAGGGATCCGTGTTGGGCCCCTTCTTGTGGAACATAATGTATGATGGACTATTGAACATGAAACTACAAGTAGGTGCGAGAATAATAGGGTACGCAGACGATATTGCCCTCGTTGTATCTGAACGAAAACCAGAGCCACTGGAAATAATAACAAACGACAGTCTTATTCGCTGCAGCAGATGGTTGAAAATAAATGGATTGAAACTAGCAGTGGAAAAGACTGAGGCAATCCTGGTAACAGATCGAAGAGCATTTAAACCACCAAAGATCTTCCTAGAAGGCAGTGAAATACACTTTCAACGGAGTCTTCGTTATCTTGGTGTAAAACTTGACGATAGACTGAATTTCGGTCAACACGTACTTATGATACGATACAAATCAATGCAAACGGCAACGTCACTGGCGAGGATAATGCCAAATTGTGGAGGTCCTAAGCCATACATATTAAGGCTTATAAATAGTGTAATACACTCCCAGCTACTTTACGCTGCCCCGATATTTACCACGTCGATGAGCATAAAGGAAAGAATTAGGGAAATGCAGAAGCCACAGAGACTAAGTGCACTTTGAACCAGAGAACGAAAAAAAACTGTAAAGTACACAATTAAAAGTACCATACCGTATTTTACCATGAACAATACACATACACATTCGTTACAAGAGTACAAAATAAAAAAAAAACATTTTT
Source organism: Pollenia griseotomentosa (assembly GCA_963931875.1). Classification (NCBI taxonomy): domain Eukaryota; kingdom Metazoa; phylum Arthropoda; class Insecta; order Diptera; family Polleniidae; genus Pollenia; species Pollenia griseotomentosa. Next base: position 5,669,987 of record OZ007565.1, on the reverse strand, counting down.
CTGTTTGTGAATGTGTGCAGAAACAATATACGGTACACAGCGAGAGTGAGCTGACGCACACAAACACTACGATAACGTACATAACATCTTTTAACGTACATGTACAGTATTTTTAGCGTACTTATCTGTACTTTTTATTGAACACTAAGTGTTGTTTTAAAGCAAGAAAAATTTTATAAAATCAAAAAAGGCCAAAAATATGATTTGAAAGCGAGTTGTATAACAGGAGTGCAGAAATATAAGAAACATGCAAAAGTGTACTAATATTTTATGGAGCAGAGTATTGGTGCCTATTTCAGCAAACAATTGTTTTTGTTTTTTACGCGAAGAATGCACATGTGCGCGGCTGTGTTTAACTTTGTTCAATTACAGTGTGTAAGATAAATGGTTATATAAGGAATTAAAAACATATTTTATGATAAACAATGTCTTTGTTAATGTCCACAGTCGTTTATATTATTAAACATTTGAATGGCATAGGGAAAATGTTATTAAGAGGCATTATGATTATTTTTATAGCTAAATTACTAAGTACACTGATAAGAAAAAAAAGCTTTTTATTAGAATTGAAAAGATTTTTTGGCATGGTTAACAGGCGAAGAAAATTATGAAAATAAATCAGATATTATTTAAAAAAAAAACAAGTTTTACAACCAAAACAATTTCTTGTGATTAAATATTAATAAAAATTTTGGGCTGGGTTTTGCCTGTCACTGTACATTCTCTCGCAAAACATTTTTGTGCATCAGAGAAAAGAATGTTGTAAGTAATGACCAGTGTTGTCAACTTGGTGCGTTTCGCACCATTTTGGGTGCTTTTTTAAAATTTTTGTTCGAAAAATACTTGGCAACAAAGCAAAGAAAAAATTTGTTGTTAAGCAGTCAAAATTTGTAAATCTATATATATAAAAAGAAGTGCACACTTTGATGTCACCGCTAACTGCAAAAACGGGTAGACCGGTTTCAACCAAAATTGTAGGGTACGTTAGGGACAGTCTGTTGATGGTTTATGTGAAGTTTGCACGAAATCGGTCCGGTGGTTTCGGATACATACTATATTATATTTTCCTGAACATTATTCATATACAAATATCAACAAAATGCCCTCCATGTTCCATGTTATGATTTTTTATTGCTATTTGAAAAGCTATAAAACCATGTATCGTAATGCATTATGTGCACAATGTATGTATGTTTCATATCGCTAGAAAAATGAATTTCAACGTCGAAAGAAAGGCAAACCTGTTCAAAGTCATCTAAATATGTTTAAAACTGATGCTTTAGATTGAATTTACACAGTTCACCCAAATAACGATGAGTGTTTTTATTTACGTTTGCTTTTGATAAATGTTCATGGTCCAACATCATTTAATTATTTGAGAACTCTGAACAATTATGCGCCACTTACCGTGAAGCATGTCAAAACTAGGATTGCTTCAGCACGATACACATTGCGAAAATACATTAACTGATGCATCGGTATCAGCATATCCACAACGAATTAGAGTTTTATTTTCTATCATTAACACAACTTGCAATCCGGCTAATCCAACTGCTTTATGGATGAAATTTCGTGATTACATGACGGAAGATATTTTACATCGAATACGCACCTTAAATATTATTGCTCGATTGAAGTATACAGAGGAAATGTATAATGAATGAGGCATTGATATTGATTGAAGATATGTGTTTAGGAATAAAGAGTAAAGCTTTGGCTCAGTTAGGTATGCCATCACCAAGTCGTTCAAGAAATGATATTTTTAATCAAGATTTGCTTCGAGAACAGAATTACGATCCAAATGTGCTGACAAATTATGTTGAAGAAAATATTTCTAAATAAAATCAACAGCAAAAATTAGCTTATGAAAAAATTATGCAAGAAATTTATGTACTTTTTGGATGCACCTGGTGGTACTTTTGCTTTGGCACTTGCATCTTCTGGAATTGCAGCCACTTTATTGGATGGTGGTAGGACAGCGCATTCAGAGCCAAAATTCTCTTTGAATATGACGATAAATGAAGCACCATCATGCAATTTATCAAAAACCTCTGGCATGGCTGGAGTTTTGAAACAATTTGATATTTTGTTGTGGGATGAATGGCGCACAAGAAATCAATTGAAGCTATGGATCGAACAATGAGAGATTTCCGTGGAAACCAAAATTTATTTGGTGGTGCTATTGTCGTGGTGTTACTGTTAGCAGGAGACTTTAGACAAACACTACCTGTTATCTCAAAATTAACACCAGCTGATGAAATAAATGCGTGCTTGAAGCTATCAAATCCATGGAGATACGTTAAAACTTTAAGACTCACCACCAATGTTCGTGTGCAATTGCGAAATGATCAATCAGCTGTAACATTTTTAAAGCAACTGCTTTTAATGGGTGATGGTAAAATGTCAATTAATAATGATGGTTTCATTACAATTCCGAGAGATTTTTGAATATTCACATAATCAAAAGAAGAACTAATTGGAAAAGTCTTCCCAAATATACAACAGCAATACAAAAAACATGCTTGGTTGAGTGAAAGAGCTATATTGGCAGGAAAAATAAGCATGTCAATGATTTGAATTTCATCATTCAATCTCAAATAGATGGTGAATTGATCACATATAAATCTGTTGACACTGTGATGAATCAAGAAGACGTAGTACATTACCCAACTGAATTTTTGAATTCTCTTGATTTGCCTGGAATGCCACCGCATAGTTTACAAAAATCGGATCTACAATCATTATGCTTCGTAATATAAATCCACCAAAATTATGCAACGGAACAAGACTTGCGGTCAAAAAATTAATGAATTATGTAATTTTTTTTTTTTTTTTTTTTTTTTTTTTCATTATTTATTTATTGAATCTTCATATATTAAATATGAACTAACAATAATTAATCAAATCTTATCCTAATAATTTATTTTTTGTCCTGCCAGTGCCAGACAAAAATTTTCTTCATACGGGTTCTGTTCACATATGTAGGTGTCTATCGCTCATCTTAATGGGTAAGTGCTGCAGTGTCTCTTCTTCTTAAGCGAGTGTGGCCACTATCATTTAAAATATTTCGAGCTAGTGGATTAGGGTGCAACTCTAGCCTTTTTAAATATTTTACCGCATACTTCGTAATAATAGTCCTTACCAGTGGCACATTGAGATCCTTGTGGATATTTGAGTTTTTAACATACCAAGGGGCAGCTGTGATTATTCGAAGAAGTTTATTTTGGCGCCTTTGAATTTTTTCGATATTTGAAGCCGAGGCAGTGCCCCAAAGTTGAATACCGTAGCACCATATTGGCTTTAAAATAGAGTTGTAAAGTAGTAGTTTGCAATCGAGACTAAGAACAGAATTTCTACCAATAAGCTAGTTAATTTGAATTGCTGTTAGTTTCATTTGGGTTAATTTTGCTTCTATATGGCATTTCCATGTTAAACGACGATCTAGATGAATACCGAGATATTTGACATGCGATTGTTGAGGCACTAGTTGATTATTGATTTTAATAGGGGGGCAAGTTTCCCGACGCAAGGTGAATGTTATATGTACGCATTTTTGCTCATTGACATTTATTCTCCATTGTTTTAACCACAGTTCTAGTTGAAATATATGATCCTGCAGGTATCGAGATGCTTCTCGACTGTTCTCGTGTACGCTTAGAAAAGCTGTATCATCAGCAAAAGTTGAGGTTAGGGTGTAATTATTTGTTGGCATGTCCGAGGTATATAAAAGGTAAAAAAGTGGGCCCAGGATGCTTCCCTGAGGCACTCCAGCTTCAATTGGCTGAGGAGAACTTAAAAAATCACCTTCTTTAATAATAAATTTTCGACCGACCAAGTAGCTTTCTAGCAGCTTGTGTGTGTTAACCGGTAGGTTTAGCTTCAATTTATGTAACAAGCCTACATGCCAGACTTTATCAAAAGCTTGAGAAACATCGATGAAGAGAGCGGAGCAATATTTTCTTTCTTCAAAGGCTTTTCTTATGGCGTTTACTATTCGATGGGTTTGTTCAATTGTGCTATGTTCTCTTCTGAAGCCGAATTGATGGTTAGGTATACACCCATTATCATTTAGAATTGGGGTTAATTTTGACGCTAAGAGCTTCTCAAATAGCTTTGATATATTAGACAATAAGCTAATAGGCCTATATGACTCAACTTTTGTGTGATCTTTTCCTGGCTTTGGTATCATCTTTACTAAGGAGACCTTCCATTCTTGAGGGTAGTATTCAAGGCGTAAAATAGCATTAAAAATATAAAGAATAATTTTCTTTGCTATGCGAGGTAGCTCCAAAAGCATTTTGTTGCTTTTCTTATCAAAACCAGGGGCTTTCTTGGGGTTTAAGTTACAAATAGCCTTTTCGATTTCTCTCATCTCAAATCTTAGGGGAACAGCTGCTCTAGCAGCAACAGGTGGTAACTCGTCCGCTATGTCGTCAGATATGTTTGGGGTAAATACGTTTTTCAAATGATTTACAAACAGGTTTCCTTTCTCATTATCATTTCTTGCCCAACTTCCATTCAGGTTTCTTAATGGTGGTTTCATGATAACTGGCCTTTTTAGATTTCTGGCTGCACGCCATAATGAGTATTCTGATTGTGGTGTTGCATCCAGGTCCTTAAGATATTTTTCCACGGAAGCCGTTTTCCGGGACTGCAGTAATTTTCTTAGCTTTTTTGTGCACTCTTTTAATAAGTTCTTAAGTTGGGGGGATCTGTGCAATTGCCACTCCCTTCTCACTCTCCTTTTTCCATTCAAGAGGCGCTCGACATCTGTAGAATATATATTATTATTATAAGTTTTTTTGAGGGTATTGCAGGAATGTTGAACCGCTAGTTTAATATAACTGTCAAAATTGGCAATAGAAAGATCCACATTCTCCGGTGTGCTAAGCGGAATATTTTCTGTGCAATGAGTACTGAGATATTTTTTATATTTTAGCCAATTTATTTGTGTAGCTGACGTCGCTATGTAACTAGAGGGAGATACAATTCTATTGGTGTTTGTTATAGTAACAATTGTAGGTGTGTGGTCAGAGGATAATTCTAATGAGGCTTCAACGTGAATCGTTTCTGTGGGGATGTTTTTTAACCACGCCGAAATCGATGACATCTGGATTTTTTTGTGGATCAGCAGGCCAATATGTTGGTTGTCCGCTCGCGACAACATTTAAATTCATTTTAGAGATTGTATTAAACAAAACACGACCCTTTGGTGTTATAAGTCGTGACCCCCAGAAGGTATGTTTAGCGTTAAAATCGCCAGCGGCCAGGAAACAGGGTCCTAGGGATTTATAATATTCACAATATTGGCTTTCTGATATTGAAAATCTAGGTGGAGAGTATAAAGATGAAATTACTATGTTTCGATTAAGCTCTTCAACAAGAATATTTGTTGCTTGCAGATAATCCTCACGATGATCACACATTAAGTAGTGTTTGACTCGGGTTTTTATCAAAATGGCAGAACCTCCACAAGCTCTATCTCGAAGGTCCTTGGTGTCATATAGTATATAACCATTGATTTTAAACGTATTTCTTGAGGTCAGATGAGTTTCAGAAACCATCATAACATCAATTTGATTATTTTTGAGAAAGTATTCTAGTTCATTTTTATGTTGGCGGATGCCGTTTGCGTTCCAAAAACAAATTTTTAAACAGTTCATGGCTTGTTAAGTACAGCTTGCAATAACATCGATTGCATTCTAAGAATTTCCTGCATCATATTACCCATTGTGTTTGTAAAATTATTTACTGTTTGCACTAATGTTTCCATTGTTTTTTCTAGCCGACTAAGATTAGAAACTGGAGTTTCGTCATTACTTGTCGAAGGGCCTTGCATTGGTACATTGTTTGATTTTAAGACGTTAGCATAAGAAATTCTGTTACTACTAGGCTGGAGGGCCTGATGGTCATTACTGTTTACTTGATTTGTTACCTGAGGGGGATTAGTTTTCGGTCCAACCGACTGCTTGACGATAGTATATACAGGGCATCCTCTATAATTGGCAGTGTGATTGCCACCACAGTTGCTGCATTTTTTTACGTTGGGGTCGGTTTTAGACTTGTCGCAAAGAACTGTACCATGTAATTCGCCACATACTACGCAAACAGGGGGTAAGTAGCAGTATGCCTTGGTATGGCCAAATTCTTGGCAGTTCAGACATTGAACGGGACCACCTCTTTTGTGCGGCTCCTCTATAGTTACTTTTCTGTACAGAATGTATTTTAAGTTATAGATGGGATGCGTTTCATTTTTTTTAAGTTTAACGTCGCCGGGTTCAAACTCCACTCGAAAAAGTGGTTGGGGAATTTTTTCTCTATTTTTAATGTTTAATACATGTTTTACCTTGAAGCCTTTTTCTTCAAGGAATGTTTTTACCTCTTCTGGGTGCACACATGAGTCAATACCCTTAATCACTACCTGAAGGCCTTTACTGCTTTTCAGTTGGTATGTATAAAAATTTTTTTTGAGTGCCTCAAAGTTGCTTACAATTTTTCGAAAATCATTCTCATGATTGATTTGTATTTTTGTTTCGTATATACTACCACGCTTGATAGCAGCTACGTAAAACGAATTTTCACCAATAACCGATATCAAACTCTTTATGAGCTCATTAGAATTTCGCTCCCTCAGATATATCGGGGGAGGCTTGGACGGTTTTATGACGTTTTGTGCTTCAGAGGATTCATCCTCCAGAATTGCAAAACGATTTTGAGAATTTATTTTATCAAAAGATGGTACTTTTGAGGCCGAAGCAACTGCTGCAGAGGTAGGGCTGCGTCCCCGTTTAAGCACTGTTATGTACCTGTCCATACCAACTTGTACTGTAGGCTTTTGAGAAGTTTTTACTTGAGTTATTGAGTTGTCCATAGCGGCTGTTTTGGGGTTAACCGTTTCATCACTTATTAAAGTTTTTTTTTTGCTCTGTGGCAACGCTTGCAGTTTGTTGTTCAATTATTGTTTCAATTATGTAATATAAGCAACAATTTTAAATGGAAAATTCAAAGGCGAATATGTTTTAATACCACGCATCCCAATGATTCCTACTGATATGCCATTTCAATTTCAACGATTATAGTTTCCCAATCATTTGGCTTTTGCAATGACTATTAAAAAAGCTCAAGGCCAATCGTTGCAAGTTTGCAGAATAAATTAAGGATTTCCTGTATGTTCACTCGGTCAACTTTATGTTGCATGTTCAGGTGTTGAGAAGCCGTCGTCTTTATTAATTTTTTGTGAAAATGGCAATACTAAAAATGTCGTTTACCACCAAGCTCTACAATAAAATTTTCTTTCTTTTTGATGTTCACTTTAAAAAATGTATTCTTTTTTGCACTTCTTTTTCAGGAAAATGTCTATTCTTTCTAGAAAATTTAATTTTTATTACAAAGACGTAAACGTATGTTATTGTATTTGTCCAGCAACGCGGGCAGGGTTACTCTAGTCAACTATAATTCTGTATTGAATTATAGAAATAAATGTCTATTGGTAACCAATATCGGTAGCTAACAACGCAAAAAAAGTTCTTGTTAAAAAAACCGATATTATGTGTGAACAAAAAAAAAAAAAAAAAACATGGTCAAGTATGGTCCGCTTCCAAAAAAATTTGCTACGCTGATTTAGGTTGCACCAAAATATGTTTGTACCTTATAAAACCTAAATACCTAAAAACCAAGACAGTTTATGGGCACAAAAACTCTATTCCGGAAAGAAGTTAATATGTAAGCCATGTAATATTATGAACCACTTCGCACCATTTTGAATAGGATTCAACCTTGTAACAATTAACACATATATCCTAAATTAGATTAAATTTTATTCCAAAATTGCGAAAGTATAGACTTGCGCACAAGGTTAACTTTGAAAGACAGACCTCGTTAGATCGACTCTAAAATTGATTCTGAGTCAATCGGTATACTAAACTATTTAAATGTATTACACATACATAATAGTACAAACTCATAAAATCCTCTCCACATACAGTAGTGTGGGTATAGAAAGTAAGAGTAGAATGTTGTGCTGGAGTGGCTCGGGTTTATGACAGTTGAATCTGATGCCATTTGGACTTTGCAATGCTCCAGCTACATTCGAGCGTTTAATGGAGCAGGTGCCAAAATATCTTCACTAAGACATGCTTGGTGCACTTTGACGACATTATTGTCATGGGGAAAACACTTGATGAGCACCTGAAAAATTTTGAAGATGTGTTGAAACGTATATCCACGGCTGGAATTCCAAAAGGAAGTAAAGTACCTGGGACATCGCGTAACCTCCAAAGGCATATCAACAGATAAAGATAAAATAATACCTGTAATGGATTGGCCCCGTCCGAAAAATCTACATGAATTACGCAGCTTTCTAGGCTTAGTGCATACTAGTGATGTTACGAATATTTGTATTCGTATTCGAAATGCCGAATATTCACCTGATATACGGTATTCTCCAAATTCAAGGGAATATTTCGCGAATATTTTGTTAATGCATTCCAAAGAAGAAGAAAATACAAAAGTGTAAAAAATACATAAAATTAAACAAAAAGTATTAATTTTTATTAGAAAAGATTTTTGTCATTAACACAAAAAAATCTTCTTTTGGTCATCGGAGTGAGATAATAAATTTAAATATAATTGGTAGTGTGACAGTTTTTTTACAATTTATTTTTTAAAACGAAAATAAAAGATTTATGATATCGAGTGGCGTTTTAGTTCAGATTGGATATTCGCTGAATATTAGCGCAGATATTCGTATTCGCGAATATTAAAAATTGATATTCGTGATATCACTATTCAGGACATCAATACAAATAAATTTGTTAGGTTTTTTTATTTTTGTTTAGTTTTATATTTTTTTCCTAAAACCCTGAACTGTAAAAGACTGCTTTATTATAATATTTGTAATACAAAAATATTTTACTTTTTATTTAAAATTACTCAAACAAACATTTTAAATTAAAAAGAAAGTCTAAACTTGGTACGTTTCTATTTTCAAATGGCGCGTTTTCTTCACCTTTTTGGTGCGTTTTGAAATTTAAAAGTTGACAACGCTGGTAATGATCAGTTGTAGAGAGTATGCGTATATATAAATATGTATAATTGTTTGTGCACATTTTTAAGTGGTAAACAGGGTTGCCGAACTTGGTATTTTCGTTTGGTAGGATGGTAGGCTAATCCTAATTTTGGTCGGTTTGAGAAAATTTACTTTTTCATTTTATAAATTGACTTGTTAAATGTGGTAGGACATAGTCTGTTGAAGCAACTGACTATATTGCAAAGCAGGCAATAGAAAATGGAATATCTATTAAAAAAAAAAACCGAAGATATTCTTGATTGTTGGTGAAACTTCGGATGTGCCAATAAAGAAATGAAAATAAACAATTTTTTACAACAAACAATATTCCTTTAAAAAAAATTATTGAATTGGCAACAGACGGCGCTAACGTCATGGCGGGTAAAGTAACTGGACTAAAAAACTTACTTAGCAATGAATTTGTTTAATTTACATTAAGTGCGCTCTCTCCACCTTTGTTCAAGTTACGCATGTAAAATGCTGGGGGAAAATATAGAGCTTCTTTGTTGTAATATTAACAGTTTTTTTCCCATAGCCCTTAAAGAATTACTGAACTAAAAGAATTTCAGGAATAATGTTCGGTACCACCTCATAAGATTTAACCCTTTCGGTGTTTTTGATGCCATATGGCATCAAGGGTTTTTGAAGGCTTGTAGTTTAGATTAATTCCGATAAAAATTATTTTTTTTTATACAGCATTGCACTCTGAACTTTTAAGAACAATATCTAAAAAAAAATTTTATGTATTTTTGTCACTTTGAAATGAAACACCGCTATTTTGTAACTCTTCTAAGTGACTGATTCCTCAGATTGAAAAACGTGCATTGTTAATCATCATATATGTCTAAATTTAAAAAAAAAATTATTAAATTTATATGCAGAAGTATGCAAGAAGACGTCATATATAATTAATATTAGCCGCTAAATAAAAAAAAACACTAATATAGCTGTAGGATTTTTTTAAATTTGCATGACGCCATATGGCATCAAAACTTGCTCAAAGGAGCTAAAAGTATGTAACAAAAAATAACGACTTTTTACGTTTGATAAATAAGATCAACTCATTTGAATGCTTACTGCCACACAATAAAGAAGTGAATATGCCGCAAAAAATTAAAGAATATGAAATAGAAAAGATCTTAAATAATTTTGATGAGTCGGATATTTCTGATATTGAGGAATCAGATGATTCCGACATTTTAGACGACCTAATGGGAGCCTTGGAGAAAAATAATTCTTTTGTTATGGAAGAGCTATCTCGACAGAATCCGGTTGATATAAATTTAGATGATATTGGCGAAAATAATATACAAGATGAAATCGTAGATGAGGAAGTTGTGTTAGAACCATAAAAGAAGCTTGACAGTTATAAATGGAAGAAGGTTAATTGGTCCGCCCCAGATGCAAACTTCGAGCATTATTTACCCAAAAATAGTATTAAGACTCCCATACAATATTTTTTTGAGCATTTTACGCAGGAATTTCTTACTGAAATCGTCACGTCAACCAATCAAGCATCGCTCATGAGCACGGGGGCACCTATAAATATAACCAGTGATGAATTAATTCAATTTATTGCTCTCGAAATAATGACCGGTTCAATTGGTTATCCTCGTCTAAAAATGTACTGGTCGAAGGCAACTGAGATTCCTTCTTTTCGTCACTGTATGTCAAGAAGCCGATTCCATTCTCTGCGCAATAGTCTGAAATTCACTTCAAGCGTAAACAAAAATGATAAGCTTTACAAGGTTCGGCCCCTATTGGATGTTTTCTACAAAAAGTTGTACTCCTTACCAAAAGATGAAAATCTCTGTGTGGACGAAATGATGGTACCTTTTAAAGGAAGATCCACTCTTAGACAATATATGCCAAAGAAACCCATTAAATGGGGCGTGAAAATATTCTGCCTTTGCAGCTCTAAAGGAGTAATCTATGACTTAGAAATTTATCAAGGAAAAAATACTATAATTGGGGAAAAAAAGTTTGGATTCTGTTCCGATATTGTCATTCATTTGGCAAAAACAGTTCCCGTATACAAGAACTATAAACTATTTTTTGATAATTATTTTACAACTTTTGCCTTAGTGCGATATTTGAAAGAACGCGGAGTATGGGCAACAGGAACAATCAGAACAAATAGAATTGGAAAAGTTCCGCTTCAATCTGAAAAAGACCAGAAAAAAATTGGGCGAGGCAGCTTTGACTACCGCATTGAAAGAACTGACAATTTTATCGTAGTAAGATGGCTTGACGGCGGCATTGTACAGCTTGTATCAACAATCTATGGTCCAGAACGCGTCAATTTTGTGACACGTTTTTGTGCGACAGAAAAAAAGAAAATTGAAATTGAACAACCAAATCTTGTTTCCATCTACAACCAAAACATGGGCGCTGTTGATAAAATGGACTTTCTGCTTTCCCTTTATCGTATTGCAATTATGTCCAGAAAATGGACATTAAAAATTTTTGACCACTTCATTGATCTTGCAGTATGTAACTCATGGCTGGAGTATAAAAATGATTGCGAAACCAATAAACTTAAAAAGAAAGAATGTATGGACCTATTAGAATTTCGAAATGATTTATCAGATGCACTTCTAATTTTTGCTGCCCAAAAAAGCAATGCGCGTAAGCGTGGCCGTCCAACGAAGTCACCACATGAAAACAGTCCTACAACTTCGGAGAGAAGTAGTTCAACTGCATCCAAACTGAAGTGTGAAGTGTCTCCACCTGTCTCCATTAGGTATGATGGTAGAAATCATTGGCCGGAATATACACCGGGAAAAGTTAGATGCAAGGCGCAAAATTGCTCATCGTATTCCAGATACGAATGTAGTAAGTGCAATATCCATTTGTGCATTCCGAATGCCTCCCGGAACTGCTTTAAATTTTACCATGCAAATCGGAACTAAATGTTTTGAAACTTATGCATTTTTAATTTTATTTTGGCCTTACAGTATTCTTATTTTTTAAATGCATACTTATGAATGAAGTAATTATTTTATACTTTATTATTCTATTTTATTTTCTTTTATGTACCTATCTTTGTATTTTTTATATATATCAAAATGGGTTTTTATATGTACATGTATCTAAAAATATAAATTTAATATTATAGGTATTAGGGTATTCATTTAATCGGGGTTTTGCTTTAATCGGTTAATCGCTCGATTAATTAACCGAGGTTTTGGTTTAATCGGTTTATAATCGGTTAATTTTGTTATTGATCGGTTAACCGATTAATAAAGTTTTGTTATAAATTAAGTAATTTCAATAAATAAAAATGCAAAAATTATTTATTATTTGAAATTTATTAGTAAAATAAACCATAACAAAACAAACAAAACAATTCTTGAACTTAAATGAGCAAAAAAGAAATTCATAAATATGTAATACATACGCAATAATTACATTTTTTAAGTTTTTTGATTGAATCCTATTCTACACATTGAAATCTATATTACCTTCATTATAAAGTATTCCAAAACTCAATAACTACACTGCAATTCAATATCAAATATAATGGTTCTGAGCAAAATGCAATAATTACTCATCTTTGTAATAAATCGCTACAAGAAATTTAAAAAAAGTCAACTTTATAAATAAATTATGCTGTGGTGGTAACTCTTAGATAACTGTAAAACGTAAGGAATTTTTGTTTAGTTAATACCTTTCGCTTTTGTTATGTTAATTGAGGAGGTCCATAACAAAACGCAATAATTACATTAATAAATATTATGATTCGGACCAAAACGCAATAATTCCAAATTTGCTATCTAAATAACTTTAAAACAAACTGTCAGATAAAATAATAAATTTGTGATTAATATTATTTTTTGTAGACAATAATACCTCAATAATTGTTTTTTAAAAAAATTATGTGCTATTTTATAATTTATATTTATTATGTATTAAATAAGAAATAAACTGTGAGATCATTTTATTAATAAATTTTTCAAAAGTTTAAGGAGATCTTATAAATTATCATTTATAAAAATAATTTGGCTTTCATGTTAAGGATTTAAGCGATTCTTTTCTTTAGTTTCGATAAAACTCGACTTGGAAAAAATTCTTTCACTTATCGCAGATGTTGGAAATCTCGAAAGCAATCCATAATACAGATTATCTAATTTCTCAGTTCTTTTCTGTTTTTCCTGACTTTGTACTGTATATAAAGAATGTATAGCTAGAAGGAAAAAATATTTTTCTAAACACATACCTTTTGTATATGAGACAAAACAAATAATTAAAAACACAAAAAATATGTGATAATACTACAAAAAATTTAAAATTTTGTTACTTCGGTTAATCGGTTAATTGACTGAAATTAACCGGTTTAATCGTTAATCGAAAAAAGCCAATTTTAAATTAACCGATCAGTTAATCGGGTAGTAATTAATCGGTTAACCGATTAACGGTTAACCGAATGAATACCCTAATAGGTATATTCTAATTTGTGATATTTTAAATGAATTTAATAAGCAAAACTGAATTAAAATACATATCTAACTATACCACTAAAAAGAGTTTTTTTATACCGTTGAGTACAAATGATGCCATGTGGCATCATTCCTAAAAACCACTTTAGGTTCCATTTTTTGAAAAAAGAAAAAAATCGAAATTAAGTTATAATATAAAAAGCCAGATAATAAAAAATTGGATTTTTAAAATCAAAATTAAAAAAGATGTACCGAAAGGGTTAAGCTGCTTGTTATACAAAACGCCTATCTTTGGAGGTTGTTATTGCAAGAATTATTGAACAGTGGGATGATTTAGTATTATATTTCGTATCCTGTTTTTACGAAGTCAATGGTATACGAGCTGTATAACTCTCCGAAAATATGTCTTAAAAAGTCAAATGCCATTTTTTATTTATTTCATATACAAGTATATTGCGATTCTGACTTGAAATCGAATTATAGGTGTTCTCTAAATCGCAATCGCATGAAGTTAGCCATCCTCAAAAACCATTAAAGATCGGAAGCAAAACGCATGAGTTTTCGAACACCATGAAATAAATCTAGCGTCTTACGACTTCAAATCGTGCGATTGTTAGAAAATTGCCGACATGCTAATCATAATTAATAATCTTAATAAAGAAAACCAACCAGAAGTATATCGTTTGTTTTTTACACATTTAAATTAATTTTATAAAAAAGGGGACACTAACATATGTAAGTCGATTTCGATAAAAAAAATAATCATATTGGTGTCTTAAATATTTTTATTGACACAGAAGCTAAAAAAGAAATATGTACTTAAATTTAAAATTGGGCTTCTATATAAAATAAAATCTACAGGGGTGTGCTGGAAATCGAAAACGTAAAACGCAAAATGTTCAACAGTCGTTTTTACTTAGATTTCTGTAATAAAATACAAATATTTGTCTATTAAACAGAATTTTCTAACAAACATCATAAAAATTGGATTTAAAGTGTATTAAAAAGAACTTCCAAATTCTTGCCTTTTAAGAAATTAAAATACATATTACAAATAAATACTCTTTTTAAGTTATTGTATAATCAAGATTTGCCTATTTATATAGTCACACATTCTAAATGTTCCAGTCTTGTAGATTGTTAGCTTAACAGAAATTAGCCTTTCAGTAGACTTAGGCAATAATATATTTTCGAATTAAGTGAATTCCATTAACAACAGATTCAAATAAAAATATTTTACGATCATGCCAACTTTGTCTCTTATTGACTATTGCAAAAAATGAATAGCTTTATCCAATAAAAATTGTGCTTTACATCAAAAAAATACATTCATATACATATGTAAATTTTTAAATATTTAAAAAAAATGTTTCAAAGGATTTTGGTAGGTTTTATAGACAATTTTGGTTGGATAAAAACTTTTAAACGGCAACCCTGGTGGTAAATTGAACGTCGAAAATTGTTGTTGTGCTATGTTTTATTCGTTTTTATTTGAAGAAAACAAAATATTTTAACACTCATAAAATTATTACAGTAATTGATTGTGGGTTATAAAATTCGTTTTTTGTACTATTAAAATTGAATATATATATAGTTAGTTTTCAAATAACTTTGTTTTTAACATTTATGTTTGTTATTCAAAAAACCAATTAGCAAAAAAATAAAGTTTTTCCGTACATATAATGTTATGTAGTTTGATTTTTTGTCGTTTAAAATATATATATTTTAAAAGCAACAACTATTAAATTTTACGGAATATGCTGTTAAATAAATAAAAATTTTAAAATTAATGTAAAATTCATTTATTTTAAAGTAAAAATTTATTTTAAATTAAATGTAAAAATTCATTTTGAATTAAATGTAAAAATTTATTTTAAATTAAATTAATTTTCAGTTCTTTAAAATGAATTTTCTTTTTGAATATAGCAACATAATATTTTGATTGTATGAATATTATACTTTGGGATGAGTGATCTTGTTTCTTTTTTATAAACATTTTTTTTTTTTTGATAAAAGAGTTTGTGTTTTTTTTCTATTTTAGGTAAATCCTTTTTCTTACCTAGTTATTTTTGTATGCACTTGCATGGACATTGGTTTATTAAGCAATACTTTTGGCGCCAACATTAACGCTGTAAAATAATTGTATACAACATTTGAGACAATTGGTGTGCATATGTATGCCTACCTAAATACATATGTGAAGATCCTTTTTATGGGAATTTTTAACTTGTGCCTTGTATATTTGCAGAAAGAAAAAAAAAACATTTTTATGACTGCTCTTGTTTTTTAAATTAAAAATTTTTTTCAGTTACAGAATTGTTCATACATTTTTATGAGCAATATTTATGGCACCAAACTTTTTCAGATGAAATATCATTCATAAAAAACCCAAAAGCAACAAATACGCAGAAAATTAAGGAATTTTCGCGCCCTCAAGACAATTGTTTGTGCACATTTGTAAGTGGTAAATAAACAGTCGAAAATTATTATTGTGCTTTGCGTTATTCGAGTTTATTTGAAAAAAAATTTATGACTCCTCTTGTTTTTTATAATTTAAAATTTTTTCAGTTGAAGCACAGCGGCGAATAACGTTTTAAGTTACAAAATAATTATTTTTCAGGAGAGCAAAAAAACGTTTTTATCAGGCAAGGTTAATAATTTTTTATTTTTTTTCTTTAGATTATTAAAAATAATGGTAATAAGAACTTTTATTTAAAATATCAAAAAATTTAAAATTTAAATTACATGCGAATTTACAGTTTATAACCTTTTTTTTAGTTGAAAAACGTGGAAAAACGTTTCATATCCACAATCGCGATGTCATTTAAAACGTTATTCCACGATTCAAAACCATTTACTTTGTATCATTTTGTAAGTAACTTACAACGTTCTTCCACTAGTTGATTCTTTGAATGTCACTTTGAAGGCGTTAGGGTGCATAGTTTTGGGTGATTTAAGGTTTAAACAGTCTAAAAGGGTAATGTTAACGGTTATCTGCAAAAAAACAGTTTTTGCAAAAAGTGGCTTTTACAACGTTATTCGCGGCTGTGCTTCAGTTAAAGAAATGTTGCTATTTTTTATATTCATACATAACTTTTAGGTAAATCTTTTTTATTTAATTTTTTTGTATGCACTTGCGTGTAGAATATTATATTAAACAAAAATTATGGCACCAACCACTTTAGCGGAAAATTTAGAAATTTTCAGTTTACTTCAATCATTATGCATTTTAGTGATTATTTGACATTTGATTGAAAAGAAAGTAAGATGCCGCGCCATAAAAATAATTTTTTTGCACGAATATTTTAGTTTAATCGATGAAAGTGACGTATTTTGTGACAATGGAAGTTGTGGAAAAAAATTAAATAATCATACCGGAAATCTAGAAAGACATTTAAAGCGGTTCCACCCTACTTTATATTCAGATTATGTTGCAATAAAAATAAAGTCAATGATTTAAAAACCAAAACAGTTTCAACCTATTTCAATCAAACTAACATTAAATTGGCGATTGTAGAATTATTTACAAGGAATGGACGCCTACTCCGTATGGCGAAAGATCGTGCTTTCAAAATATGAGTTCAACCGGCTTTTGATTCTTTGGGAATAAATGTTAATGAGCATAACGTAGCTGAAAGAATAAATTTTTATCATACTTATAAAACCTTAATATTGTTTTATTTTGGCTTGACATTTCTAAATTTTTAAGTTTAAAGATATTCGCAGAATAGTTATTCGTAAAATTAAAAACGAACTAAATAATCCATAATCAATTATCGTAATAATTTTATGAGCGTAAAAATAATTTTTTTTCTGCAAATAAACTCGAATAACGTATAGCACAACAACAATTTTCGACGATTCATTTACCACTTACAAATGTGCACAAACAATTACCTAGCGGGAAAAGTCAGAACAGCTTCTTATTCAGGCCTTATAAAAGGCCTGATTTGACATTTTTTTATTCAATTACCATACAGATCAAGGCGAATTGACTAGAAGGTGGGGTCGAGCCAACATATGGTTATTTTTTTCCGTGGTGTAGTTGTCAAAGTTTGTATATAAACTACAGCTTTTTATGTAAACAAACCTTTTTTTACTAGCAATATTTTTGACAATCGGACCACAGAAGCAGTGTTGTTGTAGTGCTGACTTCACTCTCTAGTGAATTCGCCTTGATTCTGATCTAACTTCTAAATAAGTTCTCTTTGAAGTCTTTGGATCTTCCGTAGGTATAAAAGATAAGGGCCCAAATCGTCGCACACGTGATCGAATGAACTTTCGTATCGAATTAAACTTCGTGACGTATCAAAAACGGGATTGCGGCATTCGAAAGCTTTCGTATCGAAATTTGTTTAAAAAATGTAATAGATTTTTGTGCTTGTATACTAATGGCATAAGACATTGCACTTTTCGCCGCATATAAATCAACAATTTTGATAGTGACCTATAAAATAGGTGACTTCGGTTTATTTATGTGGCTTTTTTATAGCGGCGGCGCTTGCCAAAAAGAGCAACAAAGCAACGCAAAAATTCGGAAAACATTTTAAAAATTCAGAAAATTTGCAAAAGTAGCGAAAATTCGCAAAAGTTTTTAACATATCAAACAAGCCATTAAATTGATTAAAAGTCCCTTAAATTACAAGGAATGGCAAAAATTCGATTAAAAATTTTAAATTAGCGGAAATTTGCAAACAGCGGCATGAAAGCAAAGTCTAGTATTTATTAAAAATTGTTAAAGCTGTACAGAATCAGAAAACTTACAGAAAAAATCGCTGCTATAGCGAACATGGCTAAAATTCGCAAACTTGGAAACAAACCCTAAAATTTATTTCAAATCGGTTAAAAAAAACAAAATGTCAACAATTAACAAAAAACATTTTTTTTTGCAAAAATAGCGAAAATTTTTAATAATTCGAACAAGCCATAAAATTGATTAAAAGTCCATAAAAGTATAAGGAATGGAAAAAATTCTGTAAAAATTGCTAAATTAGGGGAAATTTGTTAAAGAAATCTAATAATTATTCCCAAAAAGTGTGTAAATTCTTTGTAAAAAAACAATTAAATGTTTTTACGAAAGCTCTTAACCAATTGAATGACATTTCGAGTAAAATCATTCGATCGGCTACTCGTTATCGAATGACATAATCTCAAAAAGTAAAATTTCGATCAAAGTCACTCGATCACGACTGCGACGATTTGGGCCAAGATCAATATTCCACATTCCCTTCTATGAGAAGGGAGAAGAGAAGGACTAAGATTTTTAGTTTTTTTGCGCGTTATACAATTAAAATCACATAAAAAACGACAAAAAGAGAATACAGAACGGTTGTGTTTAATTTTGAGTTGAGTTTAATACGTAAAAAGGAAGAGTTGTATTACCTAAAAACAACTGCTAAAAAGTGTTAAAAAAGTTTAAAAAATAAAAAATAAATGCACAATCAAAACTTAATTGTTTTCTGATTTTTAGTGTAAAAACCATTTTTACCTTAAAACCATCTATTAATTATGTATAAAATATAAAGGGAAATCACGATAGGTAGTGCAAAGTGTGCAAACGATGAAAATGCGTGCAAAAATACACACATTTGCACAACACAACAACAAAATGTACGTATCTGCAATTTGCTCTATTTTACTTCGTTTGCACTAAAAAAAACCATGAGCAAAATTAGAAGTGCATATCTGCTCAGTTGCAAACAAATGTAAACAATAACATTTGACATATTAAGCGCCAAATTGGTTTAAAGAAAACTTATAAATTGAACATTTTCGTGGGTTTTAACATAAAATAGAGAATTTAATTTAAATAATTTAAAAAGAAATAATTTATTTTAATATGTTTGTGTATAATTGTAAATAAAAGCAGATTTTTTAAAGTGCCGCCAGAAGTTTTTGTGTTTCCAGAGTAAATTTTTAGAAAAATAGCATATTTGCATAAAAAATAAAAGTGGTATGCTCACGATCAATCATAATATGCACTGAAAATTCACAAATTGTAAATTTGCATAATGACCATCGTGATAACACTAACAATAAATATCCATTAAAAGTGCACAATTAAATTTCTATAACAAAGGGGTTTGGCCCCTTTTCCGTAAATTTGGCTCGTTTTTTTTATATTTTTGGCACACAAGAGAGCCAATAACTTGAAGCCCTTTAAAAATAAATTTCTAAAAGACTATTTAAGATTACCTGGAAGGCCTACCCCGCAATGACAACGTGTGTAAAAAAGCTATGAGTATGCAATTAAGCGAGCAGGCCTTGTACATCCAAAAGAAAGTACTGAGGCCTTCTAGAAGGCATCTTTATGCCCTCTTTCGCCCGCTGGGTATACATACGTATTTACATATACGCATACTCTTAACACTTTACAACTGATCATTACTTGCAATGTTCTTTTCTATACTGCATAAAGAACTTTTGCATGTTTCTTATATTTCTGCACTCCTGTTATACAACTCGCTTTCAAATCATATTTTTGGCCTTTTTGATTTTATAAAATTTTTCTTGCTTTAAAAAAATACATACACACACACACACGCACGTTAATATACAACACTTCGTGTTCAATAAAAAGTACAGATAAGTACGCTAAAAATACTGTACATGTACGTCAAAAGATGTTATGTACGTTATCGTAGTGTTTGTGTGCGTCAGCTCACTCTCGCTGTGTACCGTATGTGTTTGTGTACACATTCACATACACAAAAAAAAATTTTATAGTTTGTGTGTTAGAAAAATACGTTACGAAAATGTACAGTTTTTTTTCGTACCCTGCTTTGAACTATATCGGCTTGCCGTACAGTGCCTAGAAGTGCAGCACTAGTTCTTGCGGGACTACCACCAACAGACTTACTAGTGTTAGAAAAGAATGAGATTTATAAGGAGACAAAACGTATAAAATGTGAACCATGCAGCTTGATGGAACAAAAACAGAAAATTCTTAAAATAAAGGAAAATGCAAGAAGAACCGTAACAACAAAATGGCAAGATCGTTGGAATATGGAGTAAATGGAAACAGATAACGGAACGACATCAACGAATATCACAGCGGGATACCCGCAGGTATCAGTTCTTGGTCCACTGCTGTGGAACGTTATATATGACAGAGTGTTCAAATTAAAGATGCCCAAGGAGGCAAAGATCGTGGGCTTCGCGTATGACGTGGCTGTCGTAGTCCAATCTGGAAATATTGATGAAGTACAGCTCTACTCAAACGAAACCATCAGAATCGATAGCAGATTAAATTTTAAAAGGCATACGGACTACTCCTGTCAAAAGGCATCTAAGGTGGAATGTTCATTGGCTAGAATGATGCCAAATATAGGTGGACCTAGGCATAGTGGTATAAAATACGCTGGCAAGAAACTAAATGTTGACAGGAGCCTTGAACCAGATGGCATACCATATGAAGTCATAAGGATGGTGTGTGAGATATGGCCTGAATACTTAGCTTCAGTATTCAACTCGTGTCTTGAAACTGGAATCTTCTGTACTAAATGGAAGTTACAAATATTTGTTCTGTGGCGAAAGTCAAACAAACCATTAAAGGAGCCTAGCTTGTATAGGCCACTGTGCATGCTGGACTCCCTAGGAAAACTCCTGGAATGTGTTATTTTAAAACGGCTGAAAGAACGAATTGCTGATCTTTGACGTCTATATCCTATGCAACATGGTTTTCGCAAGGGGAAAAGTACTGTTGATGCGATAAAGGAATGCAAGCGATGACAACAGGAGAATACTGTGCAATAATAACACAGGATGTGAAAAACGCATTTAACACAGCGAAATGGAACGTGGTATTATATGCAATCATGAAGAAGGCAATTGATTATTACATTTACAACATAGTTGCAGGTTATCTGGATGGCAAATTTTTATTAAACGAGACGGAAAGCGGTATAAAAAATACCAAATAACAGCCGGTGTACCTCAGGCGTCAGATCTAGGACCATTCCTCTGTTTACTGAACTTGAAGCTGCCGGTAGGAGCGATTATAATAGGTTACGCTGATGATATAGCTCTTGTTGTAAGCCAGCGCACTACAGAACTGATTGAGAAAGTGGCAAATGATTGCTTATGTCGTTGCAACAGAAGGTTGTGGAAAATTGGACTGCCGCTTGCTGTACCTAAAACAGAGGCAATTCTGGTGACAAATCGAAGAGTCTATTAAACACCGAAAATTCGACTTCAATTAAGTGATGTACTATTTAAGCTTAATTTATGCTTTGTGGACGTACAATTGGATGACAATCTCGGTTTCAGCCAACATGTGGTGAACATACAGCCATGCGAACGGCAACTTCATTGGTGATGATAATGCCAAACTGTGGCGGCCCAATGCCGCATATAAGAAAACTGATAAATATCGTAGTACACTGTCAACTTCTTTGAGCTGGATCTCGAATGCTTTAAAACGGAAATACAACATACCTGAAATACAGAGACCACAGAGAGCCAGCGCCCTACGTATTACATCTGATATCGCACGGTGTCTACCAGTGCCGCCTCGGTACTAGCAGGGCTTCCTCCCATAGACCTATTAATACTGGAAAGAGAGGAAATATATATACAAACTAAATGTATAAATCAGGCAAATCATAGTCCATTGGAGCGAGCCAAAAGAATCTCAGAAATAAAGAAAGATGCCAGGGATAATGCAATAAGAAAATGGCAAGAACAATGGAATCAAAAAGAGAAAAAAAGGTCGACATATAAACTAATCCCACATATGAAAACGACAGGGAAATGATCTGCATCATCAAGAGCTTAAAGACTGGCTGTACGTCAAGCCAAACGGTCGTGTTTCTTGGACATTTGCGATGACGTTGAAAATAATCCATTTGGAATGGCCTATAAACAAGTGACGAAGAAGTTAGACTGTCTGCATAATTTTTCCCCGAGAAAACCAGTAATACGCGACAGAATAGTGAAGCATCTTTTCCCGCAACAGGGAACGGCCTATTGGGAGAATCACAGCGGCAATAAAGTTTTTAGTTTCCCGCCGGTAACCACTGCTGAGATACTACAAGCTGTAGCAAAGTTCCAGGATGGAAAAGCCCCGGCCTTGATGGTATACCCAACACGTTATTGAAAAAAGTTGTTCGAACCAAGTAGTGCAGTTGATTAACGCCTGTCTTCGGCATGGATCCTTTCCATCAAGATAGTAAAGACAGAGACTGGTGCTGTTGTCCAAAAGCAATAAGCCACTGGAAGACCCTTTATCGTACAGACCACTATGTATGATAGATACGTACGGTAAGCTGCTGGAGAGCATATTGCAAATCGACAATTGATGCTATAGGGGCTGTTGTTGATACAGCTAAGGAGGCTATTGAAGGCAAAATCTGAAGGAATGGTTCCAAGGAATATTGTGTGGTAGAAACGCTAGATGTTAGGAATGCGTTCAATACTGCGAACTGGGAGATGATCGTGAATGGCTTAAAAGCACAGTGGTCGAAATGAAAATAGTATGTCTATAATTTAACACAAATATTTATAATTTCCAGCCTATAACAAAATTTGTTAAATTCCACCACTTTTTTTGTTAAAGTTGCTGATACCTAGTTAAAACAATTAGAAATATTTCTGTTAAATTACAGACATATTATTTTGAGTGTAGTTAATATAATTATATTATATACTGTCCACGAAGAGGCGCCAATCGCTAGGTAGATACTTGGATAGCCCCATTTCCTGCAGTCGTCCAAATGATTTCTGGGCTCTCTCCAAACCATCGGCACACCAAACTTAAGTCTATTTCGTTTTCCTTGAGTCCACTGTCGCAAATTTACACAGCAAGTATTGCACACAATGTGTGGGGCCCAGCTTTTATCTTGGCCACCAAGATGAAATCCAAAGTAATTTAAATACGATTTTTTAACACATTCCGAAATAGGTCTTATGTTTTCTTTAAAGGTGTATTCTCCACAAATATAACAAAATGTGTCAGCGTAATTTTTACACCGTCTTCTATTGGAAGTCATTTCTATTTAGATCAATACTTTTTTAATAAACTTTGCCAACTGCAATAAACCACTTCTTACAAGCAACTAACTTCCGATATTCAATTGGAGTGCAACAAGAAAAAATAACGTTCTAAATAATATTGTACATATAAAATCCCCGTTAATCAGCTAGCAACTACACAAAAAAATTTTTTAACGGAAAAAAAATTTTTTTTTGCAACTACCATAACTGTAAATAAGAAATTTTGATGAAAAAAATTTTTTGAAAAAACTAACAGACGGTCATAAATGGAGGTCATAAGTGGAGGGTATAAATATCATGAAAACTAGAGCTGATAGAGACAAACTGATTACAGATTTGAATTCAGCGCACCCAAAGAATCAGTTGATAAATTCAAAGAAGCAAAAATTTTTTAATTTTGTCGGGCTGTGTAATTAATACAAATTTCTTAAAGATAATATATTTGTTTTTCATCTGAATCAGAAGTATCAGAACCAACAGTGTCTTCATGTACAATTGGCTCTGAAAGCAAATTTTGTACAGCTCTTCCAATTTCGATGTTGTTCCGGGAGTAGCTAGAAGGTCGTTTGGAGAGCGTGGATATGAGAGGATCAGATGAGAAAAGAAGTGAGTGCATTAAATCCTCCATTTTTTTTTTTCTTGAATTTTTTCGTGCATGATGCTCTTTTAAATTTCTCAAATCCTTATTTCGCGGTTCCTGTGCTTCTTCTGACATCATACCAATTGGAAGAGACATTATTTATGATTTCAGCACCGTGAATTAATATTTGGTGTACAGAAGATGGCTGTTTGCCAGCAAAATGTTTTGAACGCATGTGTATTAATTTTGTACCCGCAAGCCATAGTGCGTAAAATAATGCTTAATCTACTGATTTAGTCCTCACTGACTCCAGTTAAAAATGCTGCTAATTTTGGTTGTTGAAAAAATCTTCTAGCCGTATTTCCGTTATTAGTATTTCCTGATCCGGGCTTAGGAATATCAACTAATAAAGACAATTAATTTCTTAACTTTTCTTGTGTATCTAATTTAGTTTGCTGTACAACAGATTTGTTAGTGCTACGAATATGCCACCTTTTTATTGGGATTCTGTACACAGCATGTAAAATGCACTCAAAACACTTTATCCAAGTGTGTAGTGTGGACAAGCCATACTCCTACATATTTCTATTTACCGGCAGATTATTAATGGCGTTCAAGTCATTTATAATTTTTGGTGCGGCTCCGCAAATTCCACATGTTTGTGACGAGGATTCTGAAATTACACTAAAAACTTTGTCATCGATCATTGTCATGTAAATTTGGTGATTAATTTGAAAAGACTCAAATTGTGTTGCAATAATTTCAGTTATTTCCTGTTTCACTTTATCAACTTCAGCACTAACCAACTCAGAAGTTTCTTTTGCGTAAATCAATTTTATTGGTCTACAAATTCGCGTTGAAGAAGGCCGAGAATTCTCCTACAGAATGACACTTCCCATTTTCACTTTCAGTTTTCATCGATCGTGTTCGATTCAGGGTCAGAAAAGCTTTGACGGTAAGTTGAATGTCCGCTACTGCCATCACATCCCCATTTGTATATCGCTGTAAAAGCATCTTCATTGAGGCTGACGAAAACTTCCTTCTGTGATTCGACGATTCTTGTTGCTGTATGAGCAACCAAGCTCTGTAGAGACACTTCAGCAGACGTATCGGTAATTTGGACTCCAACAGGGTAGCATTTCTTTTTTGCTAATAGCAATGCATCATATGCGGGATATTTGTTTGCATTTCTTACATTTGCACCATCTTGGATCAATTTGTACAAGTGCTTTGTAAAATCCCCACCCACGTAAAGAGACAAAACTTTATCAGGACTGTATGCAATAGCATTTTTGACTTCTGAAGCAATAGTTTTTATTTTTAATTTCTGCTGCAACCTCGGAATCAGAATGTAGCATGGATACAACTTCTGATGCGTTTCTTTTTCCTGCTTTGTGTAAACTTACTCGCGTCGCTACAACAAGTTCAGCTGTGAAACTTTGTTCACTTGTGTTTTAGATGAACAAGCTGTGAACTCATTTTGGACGCTTCACAACAACGAATAACCAAATTAATAAACAAAACCATATTTGGACCGAATCCGATCGAATCCCAAAAGATGCACTCCAACAAACTAAAGTATATAACACTTCAAATCTGATATCACCAATGTTAAATTCTACAACGTATTTCTATGCAACTAGATAATCACAGATCACAAACATATTTTTTTTAGTTAATACATACCTTCTACTTTAAATAAAAAGCTTAGTTTATAAAATTAATAATCAAATGATTTAATATTGCAAAAAACCACTCACTGAGTAATTTGGCGCCAAATTCTGTCAATGCACTTGATGCAACTTATGTTATATTTGAAAGCAAAACAAATGTAAAAACGTAAATTTGCTCAGTGGAGTATCGGTTATCGATACAATGTTAAACATTTATCGACTTAAAAGTTTCACAATTTGACTTAAATGCCGTCAGATCAATGATTTCGACCACTGTGAAACGGCTTTAATGTACCTCAATATTTAGTGGCAGTAATTAAGGATTATTTCCGAGGTACTGGTGTATAATACGGACGATGGTATGCAAGCGTGTGGAATAACAGGCGGTGTGCTACAGTGGTCAGTCCTTGGGCCGTTGCTGTGAAATGTGATGTACGATGGTGTACTGAGGCTGATGCTCCCGGAGAGGGCTACGTTAGTGGGGTTTGCGGATGACATTGCGCTGGTAGTGGTGGCTAAATATACGCAGGAAGCGGTAAGTGTTACCAATAGCAGCATTAAACTGATCCGATCATGGTTAAATGCAAAGGGTTTAACATTGCCTGAACATAAAACGGAGGCAGTATTGATTACTAGTCGAAACACAGTGGAATATATTACCCTAAATGTTGGCGGATGCTCTATCAGATCGATAATCGTTTGTCATTCAAACCTCACCTGTACTCATATTCTGTAACTTTAGTGATAACTTCTCGCATCGAAAAGATGTGAAACAAAATATTCCGCCGTTTCTCGAAAAGTGAAAAAATAGTGTGTCTGTAACTCATGTCGAAAACTATAAAAAGAGATTACGTCGTTACGTTATAAATGTCATAACATTGCACTCGAACCCTATGTGACATTGCAGACGTTGCGAATGCTAGTAGCACATATCGTTGACGGCTACCAAAATTTACTTAAATTGGAAGACGGCGGCGAAAATTCAACCGTCGGCTATACCAAATAATGTAAAGGGCGACTTTAATGTTTGTTGCTTGCAAAAATCTTAAAAGCAAAATAATTAAACAATAAAAAATTATGCCAAGAACAAAATATTATTATAATTATTCGCATTTTGCATTTTTAATTGTTTTTTAACATTTTTCTCGCCCCATTTTTATTCGTTAGTTTATTTGACAGTTCAAAGAGGAGGGTTCTTGCGGGGGTTGTGAGGAGTATCATGCTGTATGCAGCACCGGTATGGTCAGAGGTCACCAAGTTTGTGACATACAGGGAGGGAACAAACTTTGTTAACAGATCGGCGGCGCTTCGTGTGTGTTGTGTCTTTGGAACTGCGCGGATGATGCAGCGTTTGTCATTGCGGGAAGATTTACTTTTTTACTTTGAGAGTCTCGGCGAACATGGCGAATATCCGAGATGCGACGAGACTTTCGAGCGTTTCGGAATGGCAGATACGATGGACTGCATCTGTCAAGGGTCGATGGACGCATAGGTAAATACCAAAAATGGACGTATGGGTGAATAGAAAACATTGAGTGGACATGGCTGTTTTAAGTCGTACTTGTATCGCTTTAAACACGACAGGAATCCATTTTGCGCGGTCTGTGCTGGTGATGAAATTGAAGACCCTGAACACGCGTTTTTCAGCTGTCCAAGATTCAGCAGCGAAAGGGTGAAAGGGGGATAAACACAATAAGCCAGAATAACATAATAAGCCTCAGTAAAGGCTATAATGGGACGCAGGTAGCTACGATTCTACTAGGATGGGTCGTATGTCATCTCCAACCGAGGGTGCTTTAGGAGCTAGGTGCACTAGCTCGCAGTATCGATCCAAAAAGTGCAGAAGGTGCGGAGTAGATGGACATATTGCGTGGGATTGCCAAGAGAACAAACTGTGTATGTTCAGTCAAGAGGGGGGAAAACAGAGAATGGCCACATTGCGGGCAGTCGCAGATGGCCAGTGTTTGAGGAGGCTCTTAAAAATACGCGTAAATGAGAATACTGCAGATAAATATTAACCACTGCGAGGCCGCGGAATAGCTGCTTTCACAAACCGTTGCTAAAAACCGCATCGACGTTGCAATAATATGTGAGCAATTCAGGAATCTACAGGGAAACGTGTGGGCTGCAGAGCGGCGAAAGAAAGAGGGCGAATTTTAATGGAATTATTGTTGAGCAATGACTTAGTGTTAGCGAACAATGGTTGGGTAAACACGTTTGCAGCAAGGGGCAAGGGATTAATAGCGGACCTCACGTTTTTAAGCAGTTCCCTCATTCGAAACCTGATCACCAGTCGATAATTTTTAGCATAAGCGACGGAAGAAGAAAATCGCCGGGATGTAACGTTGCTAAAGTTATTGGATTGGCAACTGGAAAATTGTATAAAGAAGCCTTTTTAGAAACCTTTCTGGACCAAGGATTTTCAGGAGAAACTAAAAGCCAGAAGGTACATACGATAACCTCATCCTTAAGCATGTGACGCCTCCATGGCTAGGTACAGAATGCAGAAATCTAGACCACCAAATTACTAGTGGACCGAGGAGATTAGAAGACTCCGGAGCTCATGTCTTAAAGCGAGAAGACTTAGCAAACCTGGCAAGCTTCGGTCGGACTTTGTGAACCGGATTAACTAACTTGATATTAACAGAAGCAAGCGAGCTTGCTTCAGAAATATATGTAATGAGGCAGACAACAACCCATGAAGGACTGCATATAGAGTCGTGATGGCTCGCCTGAAAGGCACGAGGATCCCGAACTTTCCTGTCCACTACTGCTCCGGCAAATTGTCTCAACACTGTTTCCGCAGCACGTGTTACATAGCGGCCCACCATTTTGGGAGCGTCGATCATACAACATTATAGGAGATTAATGAAATCGTCAAGAGCGACGGATACTCGGCGATACTCAACACGACGGATAAATTTGCGAAAATTTTTAACAAGAAGGTATATTTCCGGATCCCTGGAAGACAAAGAGGCAGGTGCTGCTCCCTAAGCCCAATAAACGCTTGGAGATCCATAATTATATAGGCCCATCTGCCTGCTGGATACAATGGGAAAAATAGTGGAGAAAGTTATCGGACAGGCAGTTCGGCTTTCGTAGGGCAAGGTTCACAGTCGATGTAATTAAGCTCGTGACAACACTAGTAAGAGAGCCAATAGTAGGTAAAGGTGCGGAAAGGAGGTATTGCGCACTAGTCACCCTGAATGTCAAAACTGCACTTAATTCGGCACGATGGGACCGAATAATGGTCAAGTTGAAGGACCTAGGAGTTCCCTTCTTCCTATTGAATATTATCTCAAGCTACTTCTCGGACAGAAAGTTGCTATGTAATACTGAAGAAGGCCAGAATTCACACAATGTTACAGCGGGGGTCCCCCAAAGATCGGAACTGGGCCCATTGTTGTGGAATACTAGCTATAATGATGTTTTAACATTGGATTTTTCCCCGGGGAGCAGGATAGTTGGATTCACCGCCAACATCGCTGTTGTAGTAATGGCACGCCATATCAATGAAGTTGAGTTGTATGATAATGAAAAAGTAACCAAAATAAGAGGTTGTCTGGACGCAGCGGGACTCCAACTGGCACAGCACAAAACGGAAGCAGTAGTAATTAGCAACCGACCGAGACGCGAAGCCGTGGTCATTCGTGTAGGCCAAGATGAAATTACCTCAAAGAGACAAATTACGTATTTAGGAGTAATGATTGATGACAGGATAAATTTCGGAGCACACATATTTTATACAGCAAATATATAGCGAATAAAGCGTAACCTCAGCTCTTTCCCGCATGATGCCAAATGTCGGAGGCCCAAAGCAGAGCAGACGGCAGGTTATTGCTAGGGTGGTAAGCTCTACCATGCTGTGTGCAGCACCAGAATGGTCAAAGAGCCTAGACGTACAAAGGGAAAAAAGCTGGCATCAGTATGTAGACTAGCGGCTATGAGAGTCTGTAGCTCCTACCGAAAAAATCAGAGGACGCAGTGAACATTACCGATAGACATACTCGCTGACGAAGCCCGACGGAGGTATGAAATGGCAAGAAGCGACAACCCAGAAAGAGGAACGCGAAACGATGAAAAGGAGATAAGCATGCGAATATGGCAAGCTCGCTGGGGCCACAGTCAAAACGGAAGATGGACATACAAGCTTATTCACAGGCAGTTGGATTGGTAGAACACGGAGAAGTCAGAAGTACCTTACACAGTTCTTGTCAGGCCACGGAGGATATAGGAGCTTCTTATTTAAAAATGGGCATGATGACTCTCCAGTATGACCAAGATGCCCAAACGTAAAAGATAATGTGGAGCACGCTCTGTTTAATAGCTCTAGATTTGCATACCACAAGGCTTTACTGGAGCGAAAGGTTGGTAGGGATAAACACCTGCATAACATAATCCACACAATGATGGAAAGCCATGATAACTGGAAGAGAATATGTAGCTATGTCAAAATAATACAACTCAAGCTACGAGACGTAATACCTGGAATGGTAGACCCGTAGGGAGTGGCGGCGAAGAAGCGGGTGGTTTTAGTCGGTTAGAATCCAACATATCCCAGACAACGGGAATCTTTGTAAGATTTCCACCTCTTTACACAAAAAAAAAAAATAAAAAACATATTTACCTTTTTCATATAAAACAAATTTCATTTTATGTGTTTGTTGTTTTTGTGAAGAGGTTTAATTAAGGAAAATAAGTTCAATCCACCACAACAATTACGAACACAATGCCAACATTCAAATAATTTTAGATATTTTCAGGGTTACCGTTGGTGATTAATAAAAGTATCAAAAGTCGCAAAAAAGTAGTTCTAGATTATATTAATTATAGATTAATGAAAATAGGTTTAGAAGTTTATTAGATATGGTTTTTATTTTTTTTCTATAAATTTCTATTAAACGTATTTCTGTTCATCACAACTCCATATGTGGTAAATATCATCATCCCACGTCAAATGGTATTGGTAATAAAAGGAGTTTAAATTTTGAGTTGTAGTGCCTGAGATTTAGTGATTTTAAATTTTCGGTTGTATGGGCGTGGCACCGCCCCTTTGTCTAATCACACCTTTTTGAACCCAAGGACTTATTAATTCAGAGCAATAGCCTTCTGTGAAAATTTGATGTCGATCAGTTCAGTAGTTTATTAGATATAACGTTTTTACTTTTTCTATTAAACGTAGTTCTATTCATGCCAACAACATATATAATCATATATTTTCATAGATAACACGATTTTAAATTTTGGGTTGAATGGGCGAGGCATCGCCCCTTTAAACAATATGTGTATATTATTTAAAAAAAAAAACTCAACAATAAGGTTAAATGAAATAAAATATAAGATCAGATCAAAATAAATTTATCTTTTTAATATAACTAAATTTTCAAGCTTGAGGATTTTTTTAATTTTATATAAAAAACTTTAAACGTTTATTTTAACCAATATTTCGGCACTTCTTTGAGTGCCTTCTTCAGGGTTTTTTCTTTTCTTATTTAACAAATTTTTAACAAACAAATTAAACAATATATTAAAATGACAAATTAAAATATTTTCCAAATCAAACTTGATCTATTACAATATAAATAAAATTTTTAACTTCCGTTTCTATTTTTACAAATTAAGTGTCTATAATTTTGTGCTACAATCTCAGTGTCCGTTTATTTTATTAGTTTATTTTTCGTTGTACCTTTATAAACCTTATTACATAAATCACCGCAATAGTACAACAGAACAGAGAATTTATTAATCTGTAACATATATACCAACATGTTCAGAAAGATTGGAAAAATCAAATATATATGATAGTAAAATATATAAAATAGCTCATAAATCTTTTAACACAGTAGGCAAACTATTTACTAAAATGAAATATAGAAACATTTCATCACAAAAAAAGCTTTATCATCCCATTGTGCTAATCTAAACCATTATCCAGATTTTGAAAATACAACAGTTTTAAACACAGAAAATAATTATAAACGTAGATTTATGTTAGAAATGTTACAAATCATAAATGTACCAACAACGTCGAGAATTAATTTTAAGTTGGAAACTAACAGACATATTCATAAAAAGTTCTTATTTTAAGCTTATAGTATGTAATAACTATTAAACGCTTTTTGTCTTATAATCCTCTTATAAAAATTTGTATTCATAAACGTACAATAACAGCTTTTTTACTATTAACTGCTTGCAGCGATTTTCTGTTTAAGTATGGCAACTTTCTTTATATTTGGCTGCCATTTTATTTATAGTGATGCACGAAACTTCTATTCGGTTAACATGATATTCTATATATAAATTCTTTTTATAAAATTTTTTTAATTGTATACCTTCAAAATTATTCTTATCAAATAAAACTACATACTATTTTAGTTTCTGAACAAAATGTTTCCGAAATGTATCATAAAAACTTTTGCTTGAACCTTTTTTAAATATACGATAAGAAAGTATTCGAATAAAAAGTTTGTTTACTTTTTATTAACATCACTATTATTATGATTTATTTATTTTATTTATTTTTATATTTTTGAACAATAATTTGTTGTTTTTAAGAAAAAAAACACAACTAGTTGCAATAATTTAATAAATAATTAAAGAGAATATCTTTATTTGGCCCTGAACATATTCATTTAAATCATACTAATTTTTTTTAAATAATTATCAATATAACCTTAAATTGGCTGTCTAAAATAAAAAAAAAATTAGTAAAATGTATTTAACATGTCCGTTGTAATAAATAAAACATTTTTGTAATTATTTTTCAACATATTTCACAAAAATAATATCATAAAATGCAAACACCTTTTAAAATGTCATTTTATTTTTGGTTTAAAAAAGGGCAAATCCAACAATAAATTTTCTTACTTTATGAATGGTTTATTAAAGGTTCAAAAGACTATTTTTCGTTTATGAATACAACTTTAGCAATTTTTGCATAAATACGGTTAATTAATCATCAATAAGTTTTTATGAATACGGCTGTAAGTATGTAGCGCAAAATTATAGACACTTACGGTCTAATTTATAAAAATTTCTTGTTTCAGCTTTAATGCTTACAATAGTTATCAAACACTTTTTGTTTTATAAGCCATTAATAAAAAGTCAGATTTATAAACGCTTAATAGGAGTGGATTAACAATTAAACGTTTATATTACTTTTGTATTTTTATGTTGGCAACAACATGTTATTTTAATTGTAATTTTTGTAATAGTGATGCATACAACTGGGGATTAAAAATAATTTTATGTTTTTTTTTTTTTTTTTGTTAATAAAATACATACTACATATTGAAATAGAAGCGAAATATGTAAATCATTTATTAGCAATATCAAATTTTTACTGCTCAAACTCTGTTGGTTCCACAAAAGATTATACAGCTTTATGTTTAATGAATAATTTAACCAATTTTTATTATACATTTTTTATACGCAGATGATTTGAAAATAAAACCTCCTAAGTTTTAACAAAACATTTTTAGCCACATATAACTGCCAAAATATTTTAGGTTAAAATGTTTTTACCTGGAACAATATCATTTTCCTCAATAGCAATGTTGTGAAGTACTGCTAGGGCGATAATCAATGTTTTCCCTTTTGCCAGATAAACCGTCAACCAATCTAACAAGCAGCGAAATCGTTGCTTCCAAGCCCCAAAGCAACGTTTAACAGAGTTTCTAGTGCTTATCTGTGCAGCATTATATTTGTTCTCCTTTTCATTCTGTGGTTTGGATAGTGGGGAGAATAAATAAGTCTGCAGCTTATATCCTGAGTCTCCCAACAAAATACCTTTGAACTCTCCGCTTTCAAGTTTAGTAGTTGACTCATTTAAAATAGGGCAGTAAATCTACAAATTGTTTTTTTAACTTCAATTTAATTTGTTATAAGCGCTTTTTTGATGAAATAAATTTATAAAGTTATAAATTTAATTTCGTCGGAAGGTTTCTGGTGGACACATTTTTACAAAAAATTAGTTTTAAATCAATTCTATATAACAATAATAGCGCCCTCTTTTTTTAACATTTAATCCCTTTTTTGATAGCTCGAATATATTAAGAGATTTTGAGTTCTAGCATTGCTTGATATCTTTAATTTTACAGTTCTCTAAACATTGTTTTGCTTCTTTCGTCACTTTTTGTGCTATGAAGCAAATTTTTGATGCAAAATTTAAAATATTATTGTTTGTAATTGCTGTGCTGCATGTTCCATTCAAAGCATGTAGAACAAAACATTTTTGTTCCGTGCGGCAAACAAGTAACTAACAGACGATACACTATGTGGTTTCTACTTTGTGTTTGCTTTAACAAATACTTTACCTATTTGAAAGACATTTTAAAATATAAGTGTAATGAATGGTTAAAAAAGGTTTGCAATATTTGAAATAAATCTTAATAGCTTTTTATATTTTATGCAAAAAGTTATAACGACTTTAAGTTTCAACAGAAAACATATCTCGCTACCCGCATTATTTTAGCAAAAAAATCTATCGAGCAGTTTATATTTAAAATTAATTCAAACACTAGTTATCGTTTTTCTAGAGAAAAAAATTTTATGCGTATTAAACTTTTTTATTAAAATAAATAAAAAGACAAAAATGTTTAATTTTTCGTGCAATTATTAAAATTTTATTTTAACAAACATTGAAATGTCAACTTATTAAACGCTTAAAGTAGGGTAAAGGCTACAATAAATATTTCAAATTTGTGATATGTTTATTAAACGTTTAATAGGCTATTAAACATTTATAAATACTCTTTTTTCGACTTTTGCTTATTAATGACTTATAAAGCGGCAATGATGCGTTTATAAATTAGACTGTTAATTTATAAAAATAGAAACTGAAGTTAAAAATTTTATTTATATTGTAATAGATATTTTTGTATTATAATAATAAAAGTCGAATAAAATACATATAATTAATCTTTTTAAATAAGCAATTTATGATTTCCTTGTGAGGTACAGTCCATCTTCTGTGGTTGTTGATCTGAGCCATGTCTAATTCGACGAAGGGTAGGAAATGACCTCTCGCTCGTAGCATTACTGACGAGCATTGAAACGAAAATTTTATATATTTTTCTTAGATTTGGGTAGATATCTTCATCACAGTTTATTAAACAACTACAAAGTTATCTGATAGATTTTCAGATATTTTCCATGTTTGTTGCCAATGCAACAGTTCAGGCTCAAGTTTAGATGTAAGTTGGTGTTTATTTCTTTTATCAAACATAATCAGCTCATCAGCTAGTTGTGGTTTTAAAAGTTTTGTATCTATATATGACTTGATTACACTTTGAGGTAGAAATAAGATATGTTCAATACATTTAGGATATCAATTGGGAAAGGTGTTTTGAGATCTTCTAAAATAAATTCAATAAGAGGAATGTAACCTACAACTCGGTAATAATCTTCAACATTTTGGATGTGATTATTTCGTTCAAATCTTGTCTTTTCGATTAGAACCTCGATTTGAACGCAAATAATTTTAACTTTTTCAAAAATCGCTTTAAATTGTTCTTCGGTGTTATTTCTTTTCTCTTCCAGGCACATGATTAAGGTTTTGATAAGGCTTGATCCTTTTTGAAGATCTATATCGTGCTTTTGTAAAATGATACTAAGCGGCTGTGTTACAATAAGTATCACACTCTATATGAATACTCCGCAAATAAATTCAAAAGTACTAAGGGAGTTCCTTAATCTAAAGGTAGAGATACTACCTTTCCACTCAGATATTTTTTCCAAAGCTTCTACTCTATGCTTGACACTTGTTGCAAAGTGTAAAATTGAGTCGTGACGGTCCACCTATCTGGTCTCGCATAATAAAGAGAATTTGGCTCCCAAATACTTTGCTAAAACTGCTTTTCTCTTGGGATGATTATATTTAAAAAATGTTGTCTTTTCTTTAACAAATTATCAACTTTTTGTATTAATGGCACTTTATTGCTTTTAGAAATTGAGTTGTTTGATTTATGGGAATAGCAAGGCGTTTGTTTCGCATTTGTCGCGGTTTCAGAATTTTTTAATAGGTCCATTTTCTGCTGACATCAGAGGACACCCATCTGTTGCAACTCCTAGACAATTTTTTAGGTCAAGACAAAAATTTGCAAAGCTTTAAGAACTATTGATGGTAGTGCATTCGAATCAATTGACACATTAACGTCATTGTCAATATCCTATGAAGCCTCTTCAAATGCCTTTACAACAAAGCCAATAAATTCTTCCCTAAAGGCCATGTCAGATAAAACTTCATCGCTTTGCGTGACACATCTAACTTTGACAGAAAAGCGTAACGCAAAAGGTGTATGTCACAATAAAAACTTGACAACACTCACACATTGTGTGTTAAAAAGAAAATAAATAAAAAAAAATTATACTAGCAGATTGTCAAAGCGCGCAAAAGATGAGAGTTGCCTAACTTTTCGCTTCGCTTTGCGTTAAAAGTTCTTTATGTGACACGTTTCGTATAAGTATGAATATTTCATCTTAGATGTCAAAGCGAATCTCTAACGCAACGCGAAGCAAAAGTTTTATCTGACATGGCCTTAACAAGTTTTTGTTGTATGTTGAAATATCTTAAAGATAAGGAAATCTAGCTTTTCCCGACAAATCCGTGCTTTCGTCAAAAATTATCGAATATAATTTTGATTCATACAAATTTCCAATTCAAAGATGACTTTGATGAAAATGTGATACGAAAAACGGTTGTATTCATATGTATATAATAATAACTATCATAACACATATATACATAAATATTGCATATACTAATGGCCATTTTCTCAATGTACCGACAAACTCTCTGTTACTTGATGTCAGCATAAATTTATTAGACCGATAAACTGTCTGTTAACAAATTTGGGTTTCTCAATATACCGACAAAAACATTGTTTTCAGTTGGCAACACCTCTCAAAATACATGTAAAAGTTAGGAGTCAGCTGATTGAATTTATCTGTACGGCAAATAAAAGGAAAATAAATAATTGGCAGATGAGTGCCGGCTAGTTTTGCGACAGGATAGAAGCAAATGAGACATTGAGAAAGCCGAATTTCTTTAATGTGCAGTTTTTCGTTGGGAAAAAAGATAATCATGTAATGAGAAAACGGCCATAAGGCTTGTTAATAATTCAACCGCACACATTTTCAAGTCAAACGTTTACTCTTTGGATATAGATGGCTGGGATTGAATGTAGAATAATAAGTATTTCAACACAGTAAACTAGATGTTTCATTGGAAATATCTTTTAAACAACTTATAGGACTAAGATTTGGATACTTATTGAAAATTTCGTTAGAGATTTAATAAAAAAAAAACAAAATAAATTGTTGGGATTTCCAAAAATTTTGTACATTAAAAAAAAATATTATTATTGGGAATTCTTGATTTATCGAAATAAACAAAACACATTTTGATTCCCCTCCCCCCCTGAATCCGCGCCTGTTGGAATTGATTAAGTTATACCACGATACACCCCAAGGAGGAAATTTTGGAATAAGAAAGACCCTATTTAAATTAAAACAAAAGTACATGTGGAAAGGCATGAACAAAACCGTAAGAAATTATTATGTATCAAGATGTGAGTTAAGTTAGAAAAACAAACAAAGTTATCACATGAAAAATAAAAAAACCGGACACACCATTTGAACTAATTTTTGGAAAATTACCAAGTTTACCTGGAGATGAAGTCATAAATCATCCCAAGGCTTACAATTTTGAAAACTATGCTAATGAAATAAAAATAAGATTAAAGTATTCTTTGGAGAATGCAAGAACTATGATAGAAAAAATAAAAGCAAATAGACGCATAGATTCATATAAGAAAACAAATAGTATAAAACTAGACGTAGGAGATTTTGTATTAGTAAAAGTAGAGAATAGAAAAAAATGGTCCATATGAAAAAGTTGAAATAAATAATTTAAATATAACTTTAAAAGTAAAAGACGTTTCATAAAAAAATTATTAAAGAAATACAACAAAGAATAAATAACACAAATTTTTTGTAAAACCAAAAAAATAAAAATTACTGACCTACACCAAATAATCCACACATATGGAATTTATAAATAAAAAGAAAACAAAAAATTAAGGAATAAGCATTGTTAAACTAGCATAAAGGCCCAAATACATTGGTCAAATTCCCATCCAGCATTGTGGTAGTATTAGTGAAAATTAGTTTGTATGTGTGACACCGACGATGCTTGATGGAAAATCAAAAAATTTAGATATTTAGCATGCTTGACGAGTGATTTTGATGAATGTATTGGCGTTACTCTTCAAGCACCCACACACTTTAAACGTGATTTCAAACCGAACAGTCGCTAAAAATGTCGGATGAAAAAAAAAATGATGGAATT
Source organism: Pollenia griseotomentosa (assembly GCA_963931875.1). Taxonomy (NCBI): domain Eukaryota; kingdom Metazoa; phylum Arthropoda; class Insecta; order Diptera; family Polleniidae; genus Pollenia; species Pollenia griseotomentosa. Next base: position 5,631,886 of record OZ007565.1, on the reverse strand, counting down.
ATGGAAAACTTTTTAATTAATAATTTTCTTTTTCTTTTCTTCAATTTTTGTTTTTATTTATTAAAAAGCAACAATTAAACACTTTTTTATCTATATTTTAATATTTGGTTGCTCCTGCTGTTGTCACTTCAAAATAAAATGCAAAATGAATGCTTGACAGCTGATCCAGCAAATGTATGTTCTAAAGTCAAGCACACGTACACGAGCTTGATGTCAAGCCTTTGACCAGTGTATTTGGGCCTTAAGAATTACTCAAATTTCAAAAAAATAAGTAAACAATTTAACTTGAAAAAAAATTTTTTTTTCTAAAATTTGAATAAGCAAATTCTATAGTTTGTAAATGTAAACTATATTATTATATCCAAATTAAAAAAAAAAAATTTTTTTTTACAAAAATCTACTATTTAAGTGCACACCATAAATTGTACCAATAAGAAAAGCAAACCACACTTGAAAATTATCCAATTTCAAAAATTGTATAACTTCTATGAAGGGTGAGGTAGGCAATTTAAGACATTTTATTTGTTAAATTAAGTTATTTTTATTTTTAAATTTAACGTCTGAATAATTCTATTAAGATTAATGACCACAAGTGCAAAGACACTATATGCAACCGTCAGCACATTCAAAGGCTATTAAACCTTGCTAAATGTGGAAAATAATTAACTTAATAATGCTGATCAATAATTGAATTTAAGTATATAAGCTAGTATAATTTGTAAATAAAGATATACTTTGAGTTATGTATAACGTCAAACGGCTATAACAGACTTGTTTTTATTTCAAACACTCATACATTTTCTGGCAGTTCCTTGGAACGCCTCAACACAAGCTGATACCCTACAGCTGGATAAATATATATTGGGCTATAGGGATAAAAATAACGTGAAGTCCAAAATTAGTATTAAATAATAAAATACTATAATTCGAAAAACATTACAGTCCTAAATTATTAAACGTGAAGTTTTATTATTTATTACAAGTAATTCATTTTCAGCCAATCATTCGCTGTTTTCATGCCATGCATCAAATTATCTTCACAGTCACTATTTTTATCACCTTCTGTAAAAATTAGTGTGTCATCAGCAGGGAAACCATTAATATTCAATTGCATGTTTTTCATTGTGAGACCAATGAAGGCCTAAAAATTTTTTTGCGAAATTTTGCCTTTTCTATTTTAAATTTCTATCTGTGTTGCATTAATTTCGCCATCTACATTTAATTATACCCTTCACCACAGGTGGAAAAGGGTATATATAAGTTTGTCATTCCGTTTGTAATTTCTACAATATTGATCTTAGGCCCTGTAAAGTATATATATTTTGGGTCCTTATGAGAAGAGAAGTTGATTTAACGATATCCGTCCGTCTGTCCGTCTTACGTTTGATATGTGTTTTCCGGAGACTCCAGACATGATAGCGGCTAGGTTGTTTTACATTTATGTCCCATATAGTCCACCATTTCTTGCTATTGAAATTCAGCCAGATTGGTCCAACAATGGCTGAGATATCACCACAAAACCAGGACTGCCTCTAATTTTTCCAAGAAATCCCTTGTGGTTGTTGTATTTTTATTACTTTTTTCTGTATATCTGGAGAACGGCAAGAGCCAAAGTTTTCAAATATGGTACAAACATTAAGGTTATAAATACACACCATTCCACAAAATGTGGGCGGGATGGGAGAAGTGGGCGTGGTACCTTCCATACAAAAAGTATTAAAAATTATATAAAAACCTGAATTTTTTGACTGTTATACGACCTATGGTTACGCCTTATATATCAAAAGATCGGAAATTTAATTAATAAAAAATATTTTCTGAAAAACTCGGGAAAATCGGTTCAGATACGAAAAAGTTATGACCAAAATATTAATATTTTTTTGGAAAATACCCATTTTCGGGAACCATAGATCTTCCCGAGTCCAAGTCTTACAACCAAAATAAATGGCAAATTTCTTCTTTAACACGTCGGTATATAAATCTTTCAAATCGGTTCAGAAATAGCAGAGTTATGACCAATATACTGAAATCCCAAAAATTACTCTTTTTTGTAATTAAGTTTGTTTTTTATACCCTTCACCGAAGGTCCTGCACCCTATAAAGTATATATATTCTGGGTCCTTATGAAAAGCGAAGTTCAAATCCGGTTGTATTCTCATCTCTCCCCCCCTTCGCATTTGTTTACATATACTAGCATAATGCCCAATATGATTTTCGTTTATTATTTCATCTATTTAACGAAATAATTTTAACAAATAGAAACTAGGAATTTTTGTGTTTTTTTGCTACTTTAAAACTCGCCAAAAGAGATAAAAAATGACAACAGTGCCTTTACAAAAAGAAAACAAAGACAAAACTGTGTTGAGTTGTAAACAGTAAACGGTCTATATTTCATTTTAATGATATTTAAACAGCGTTCCTTCATGGTAGGGGGTGTGTTAAGTTAGAAACTGTGAGTTCCCTGGTTCGAATCTGGGTTTTTAAAAAAGAATATTTTTTTAATATTGTTATGTTCCAAAACAATTTTAAAAAAATATTTACCAGTTTTCGCTTTTTAAATTTCATTTATAATACGTATGTATATGTAAAAATTATTTAGTTGCTCTGTATTCTGCTCGCACAATGGTGAAGGGTATATAAGATTCGGCACAGCCGAATATAGCACTCTTACTTGTTGTTTTTTTGTTGTTCGACAAAGCAGATTGTCATTAAAGATTTTAAACTTTTGTGATTTTTATTTGAACTGTTAATTTTTAATTTTGATATTTTTAGTTAGGCTTGAGTTCATCCAATTTAATTTTCATTAAATTATTTTTACTGAAGGAAGGAATTTTTTTTTTTTTTTTTTTTTCAAAAGATTTTGTTATTCGTGCTTAAAGGCCGCTTTAGCCGACCGTAAATGTAATTAAATGCAATGTAACGTACCGTAACGTACTGTAAGCTCGTTTGTGCACTTATAGAACATGTAAGAACGTGTCAGCTGTTTTTCAAAAACATTAACAAAAAAGAGAAAAGTGATGAGAACTAAAAGTGTTAAAATGGTGACCGCTTTGAAGAAAAAGTACCAAGTGATTTAAATAGCATTAAAACGGTATTTCTTGTATGTTTATATAAATTAATAAATATTTGATATTAATATTACAGATTTACAATAAACAAATATGTATTATGTAAAGCATATTCGTACACATGTTCTTACATTATTTTGAAAATGTACATACACACAACAAGGTTTTGATACCATTAAAAACCAAACTTTTTATCGTTTGTGTATATGTATGCATTTGGTTATTTTATACATCTAAACATATATTTGTATAAATGAAAATATGTATGTATTTTAAGTTATTTTGTCAAAAGTCAACAGATATTATTACTGAAAAAAGTACCAAAGAAAAAGAGTGATTTTACCCGAGCTCCATTTAAAATACAAGCAGCCCATCACTATCTACAACTGTCACGTAATCTCGTAATGAAATTCTATTTTCTACAGGTTGGCACGTTACGGTAAAGTGACATTACAGTCAGTTAAGCAGTTGCATTGCTCTCCATATAACAGAAACGATCAGCTGTTTACATTACATTTACATTTCTACATTTACGGTCGGCTAACGGGGCCTTAATTCCCAGTTTTTATTATTGATAAAAACACTTGAAATTTATTGTTGATGGGATAAGCTATTCCTATGCGCATTTCACTGGTTGCTTAGGCCAGATCATCAGGAAACTTCATCCATAAAGATTTTAGAAAAACTAAAGATATTAAACCAAATAAAACTGTTAAGCGTATAAGACTTATAGCAACAGTTCTACTTGTAACAATATCAAAGCTTAAACAAAACACATCAACAATAAACAGTGGGTTTATCTCATCTTACATTCCCCACTACAATTAGTTGAAATTCTTTCAACATTTTTATTTAAATTTATTGATAATTTTCTTGGCTGAGCTGGGACTCGAACCTGGGCTGAATTTACATGTGGTACTGTTGGTTCGAAATTTGCTGCAATTATCATTTTCAATTTTATATTACATGTTGCTTCCTTTCTTCTGTTTTTTCGTATTCTTTCTTTCAAGACTTCGTCTTGAAAACTTGAATACATTTGTTTATTATGTTTTTTGTCCACTTTCGTCGACATTTTTTTTTTATTTGTACAACTTGAAGTACAAATGTAAACATTAGAAGCTTGTGCCATAGCGATTTTAAGAACAATTGTGATTTTTAGTTGAACTGTTAATTTTTAATTTTGATATTTTTAGTTAGTCTTGAGTTCATCAAATTTAATTTTCATTAAATAATTTTTACTGAAGGAAGGCATTTAACAACATAAAATTTTTATTAAAATTTATTGATAAACTTTAAAATTTAATATATGAATTAGCAAAAAGCGATTATATACGTTTTTCGGTCGATTTAGAATCATTTCTTAAAGTGTTATAACGATAACAATCCATCCGTCTAGCTGGTTGCCTGGCCATGTTAATTTTGTGCGCAAAGTACAAGTTGTAGTTTATTTATTTGTTTATGAAAGTCTATGGATTTAAATCTTGTAGATAATTTGATCAAATTTCGTAAAAACATTTTAAGGACGCACTTTATATAAATTGTGAGAATGGGTTTATAATTTTACACATTCCTAATAAAAATTTCTTTCAAATTGATCTCTTTGTGTCCGAAAACCATCGAATTATGTTAGTAAGTACCTTTAAAAATTGAAGTGTGTTTTCGTAATTTTTAGCGAATTCTGCATCATAAGGTATACAAAATGTAATTCGCACAAGAACGATGAATATAAGAGAATTCTAAAATTACTTATTCGCAGCCAAAAAATTTTGTGATTTTTTGGCGAAAGTTTTTGCAGTAGTAAATGATAAACCCAATTTTATTTATTTTAATAAAAATCATATTTTTATGAATTGTATTTCTTAAACTAATTTTGTGATTGTATGAATGATGTATTAATGTATTAATGAATGTATGAATGAATATCAATTTTTTTTTTTAACGAAATTGATATTTTGATGAGTCCGCTGTAAGTGCTATTTTTAGCACATTTACGAAATTGTTATGAAATGTTTGTTTCTTGAAACGTTAATCTAAGCAATTCATATGCCTCTGTTACTGTCATAACTAGGGCAACCAAAAATAAGCACTAAAAAAACAGTTTTAAGCTCTTAAAAAAAGCGTTTAAAAACATGAAAATAAGCTGTTAAAATAAAAAAAAAGCAATTAAAATTTATGGTTTATTTTCCACTTTATTCGTTGAATGCGTTGTTACAGTAAATTATAAATTGATGCGATAAATTTTCGAAAAGAAACCCCTGTCTATTTGAAGTCAGCACGCTTTTGTACATAGAAAAAGTTCTTTCTACGTCTACAGATGTTAAGGGAGCATATTTAAAATTGAGTATTTGCTCTGAGGTATATTTTATACGATTGAACTCGCAATGCCGCTTGCCTCCCAGTATATCCACAATATCTTTTAGTACCGAAAATCCTTCATTTTTTAATAAAACAGATTCAAATTTTTTATTCACTTTGTCGCCTATATCCCCTGGAACACCGGAAATTTTTCTTACGGTGTCCATAACTATATTCACTTGGGAAACCAATGAAAGATTTTTTGTTTCCAATTTGGTTACTACTTCGTGTAAAAACCCAAAATTTACAGAAATGAACAATATTTGGTTGCGCAAATTATTTTCATTCATTAAAGCCTGGCATATACGCACTGCTGAAGAATCTGTAGAGTTTAAATTTGAAAAAATTTCTACGAAATTATCAAAATATTTGGCATAATAATTTACAGCCATTATCCACGTCCCCCATCGAGTTATCACTGGTTGTGGAGGTAGTGGTATATCTGGTGCTGTTTCTCGTAAGATTTGAACCCTTGCAGGAGATTTAAGGAACGTTTTTTTAGCATTTGAAATAAATTTGTCTACATTTGAGTAGTATTCTCTTATATGTTCACAAACTCTGTGAACTCCATGTGCAAGACAGGTTACGTGAGTTATATGTGGGTAAAATACAGCAATGGCTTTTGCAGCTTTCACCATATATGGTGCGGCATCACTTACAAAAAGAAAAATTTTCTGTTTATCTAGGTCAAATTCTTTCATTGAATCATCAAACAAACGTGCAATAGTGGAATGATTGACTTTTTCTAATACAGCTGTTTTTATTAAAAATCTTTTTTCTGAAATATTTTCATCCACATGCAGTATACCCACAACAACGTTTGCCACAAATCTGTTCGACGCATCGGTGGTCTCGTCTATAGAGACCCAAATAAAATGTTTTTGTATTTCTTCCTTTATTTTGTTAACTGTAGATTCATAAACTATTTTTGTATATTTGTTTCGAAGAGACGATTCAGATGGAATATGGAATGATGTATAGTTTTGAAGATAATGTTGTACTTTTAAATGTCGAATTTTGTATAATGGTATATCTGCTGATACAAAGGCTTCACAGAGATCAATGCAAAATTTATCGGCGGCCGATGAACTTGTAGAACTTTGTAGAAAAGTTTGTTGTAATTTTTTTTTTGATTCTCTTTCTTTTAGATCTTTGTGCTTTTTTGAATCCAGGTGTTGTTTTATGTTGTAATTTTTATCAACAGATAAAGGTTTTGAGCACACGTTACACACTAAAGCTGATCCATCAGTTTTTAAATCTGGATACTGTTTGACTAGCTTGCTCAAGTAAACCGATTTGCTTTCCTTGACTTTAGGCATTTTCTAAATAATAAAACAATAAACCAATTTTAACAAAGGTTTTAATAAATTAAAAAAAATTTATACTTACATCCAAAACGCAGAGGCTATGAAGGTAATTTTATCTGTTTTTAAACTAAGACAACTTTAAAAAGTTTTAAAAATGTTATGCTTTCAACAATTCAATGAAATTTTTAAAATGTAAATTTGTTGACAGTAAAAACTTGGCTACTTTGATTTAAACGTTTTTTTTTTTCAACCAGAGTTGTAGCAGCACAAAAAGTAAGGCGATTTCATTAATTCGCCTTGACAAAAAGGTGAATTTGTTAGTACAAATAAAAAAAGTTGCCACATCAAAAAAAAAAAAAAAACAACGATTTTTGCAAAAATTTATTAAATAATTTTTTTTTCGTATGAAAAAAATGAAAAATTATCTTAAAATGACAAAATAAGTAAAAAAAAAGCCGATATCGCAAAAATAACTAAAAAAAAGCCGATATTGCCAAAATAAGCAAAAAAAAGCCCTAACAAATATAGCTCATTTTCTTTGTTTTTTTATGATCGGAATTTCTGTTCAATCAAAATCTTTCTATCTTGTAAACAAAAAAAAAAAGCAATTGCTTATTTTTGGTTGCCCTAGTCATAACCGTGAACCTTTTAGATATTGGAAAGTTATTTGATTTGGATATAAATTAAAAATACAGTTGTAAACATTCTTTAAGGCCCCGTTGAGCAGCACGATAGCCTGTGTGTGTTTTGTTTTTGTAAAATTATTTGTTGGCTGATGCACTAAAATGTGTTTTGCTTTTTTAAAATATTCTTTGATACCTCTAAAATGGGCAGGTTTTTTCGTTTAAAAGACATAAAGGCAAAAATTTAAAAAAAAAAAATTACAACCTGCAAGAACTGAAGACATGCATTTTATTTTTGTAAAAAAATTTTGGTTTCTATACCAACCGAAACGGTGGGTTTTTTGTTGAAACCACTTCACTGAACTTACAAAAACTGGCACTATAATTTTGCGCGAAACAATAAAATTTCATTAATACAACAATTAAACACATCTTCTTACCCATCAGTTATACTTACAGTCGCGGTTGGTACAGAAACCAAAATATTTGTATTCAAACAAAATACTTACAAGTTTTTGCGGCTATTTTTTTTCTCAATAATTTTTGTCTATAGGCCATCTTTTAAACGAAAGAAAAACTGACCCTTTTAAAAGGCATCTAATTGGTTATCAATACACAACCTCTCTGGTACCTCCTAAACAGAAAACATCAAAACTTTTATTAAAACTTAAATTTAAGGGCTACGATATGTCCGATAGATACGCCTAATATATCAAAAGATCGGAAATCTTTAGTGAAACATATTTTCTCAAAATCTCGGAAAAATATATGTATGTAAAAATTATTTAGTTTTTGTCTTGTTGCAAGATTCAGCACAGCCGAATATAGCACTCTTATAAATTAAATTTAAAAAGCGAAAACTGGTAAATATTTTTTTTAAATCGTTTTCGAACATTGAAATTAAAAAACAAAAAAATTTTTTGGAAAAACCAAGATTCGAACCTCACAGTTTCTAACCTTAAAAACCCCCTAGACAACTGAACCATGAAGGAACGTTGTTTGAATATCATTAATATGATATTCACAGCTCAACTAATCTGAGTTGTAGTTATTTATGATGTTTTTGTTCACCACAACATAGCAAAGCTATAAACCATAATACAAAAATTACAAATCAACTTATTTGAGTTGTGAACCGTAATAGGGGCCTTTATTCACCAAAATGGTATGTATCATGTTTATGTGTTTGTTTGTTTGTTTGTTTGTTTTCTTTTAGTATAGCAGTTTTGCCGTACCGTAGATTTATCTTTTCCACCTGTGGTGAAGGGAATAAAAAAGAGTAATTTTTGAGATTTCAGTATTTTGATTATAACTCAGCCATTCTTTTTACCGGATTTGACAGATTTATATACCGATGTGCTTAAGATGAAATTTGCCAGTTAGTTGGGATACAAATCTTAGACTCGCGAAGATCTATGGTTCCCGAAAGTGGCTATATAAAAAAAATTTTGGTCATAACTTTTTCGTATCTGAACCGTTTTTTACGAGTTTTTCACATTCTACGAAAGATTTCCGATCTTTTGATACATAAGGGACAACGTCATATGACAGTCCAACAAACCAGGTTTTCATACAATTATTGATATTTGTTGTATGGGAGGTACCACGCCCACTTCTCCAATCCTGCCCACATTTTGTGGGATGCTGTGTATTGATAACCTAAATGTGTGAACCTAATTTCTAAACTTTGGCTCTTGCCGCTCTCGAGATATACAGAAAGAGTAATAAAAATACAACAACAAGGAATTTTTGGAAAAAATTAGAGGTAGTGGTGGTTTTTTGCTCATATCTCAGCCATTTGTGGACCCATCTGGCTGAATTTCAATACCAAGAAATGGTGGGCTATATGTGACATAAACGTAAAACAACCTAGCCGTTATCATGTGTAGAATCTTCGGAAAACACATTTCAAACGTAAGACGGAAAGACGGACATCGTTAAATCAACTTCTCTGCTCATAAGGACCCAGAATATATATACTTTATAGGGTCGAAGATCAATATTGAAGAAATCACAAACGGAATGACAAACTAACATGTACCCTTTTCCACCTGTGGTGAAGGGTATAAAAATAAAAAAGTGCATTTTGGAATTAGAAAGACCCTATTAAAATTGAAACAAAAATACATGTGGAAAGGCATGAACAAAACCGTAAGAAATTAGTATGTATCAAGAAGTGAGTTAAGTTAGAAAAACAAACAAAGTTATCACATGAAAAATAAACAAACCAGACACACCATTTGTACCAATTTTTGGAAAATTACCAAGTTTACCTGGAGATGAAGTCATAAATCATCCCAAGGCTTACAATTTTGAAAACTATGCTAATGAAATAAGATTAAAGTATTCTTTGGAGAATGCAAGAACTATGATAGAAAAAATAAAAACAAATAGACGCATAGATTCATATAAGAAAACAAATAGGATAAAACTAGACGTAGGAGATTTAGTATTAGTGAAAGTAGAGAATAGAAAAAATAATAACCAGCCGTATGAAGTTCCATATGAAATGGAAGCATATAAGAGAAATTGGTATTGTAAAATCGGCGATTCGGTCATTTGAATGAGAATTTTGTCAATAATCAACATCACAATCAGGGCTGCCAGATAAATTTGTGAGGAAATCGTCAATTTCCTGTGAAACAATAAAAAAATCGTCTTTTACGTTGTGAAAAATCGTCGAAAAAATCATACAACTTAAATTTTTTTTTTTTTTTTTTTAACAATTTTTGTTCGATTAAAAAATAAAAAAAAATTCAAACAAAAACATAATTACTTCATACCCAGCTAGCATTTTCAATCGTGAAAGAGATACTGGGACGTCTTTGGTCGTCGATGACCGCATTTTTTAATCGTAGAAGATTCTTTACACGGGAAAAACTGTAACACGACTGAGATTCTTTTATAGCACAGCGAAAGACTCTTCTTCAACCCTTGTTGGAATCGTTTAAGATGTGGGTAGAGATTATCTAACGAGTCTTTCATTTCAAGAATCGTATAAGAATCATGTAGATATTGTCTTACAACTCGTGAAATGTTCGCCGTATAATTGTTGAAAATATGATTTATACAGAGAGTAAAATTTTCATTCGATGATGGTTTGACGAAAGATAAAAAAAGTGTAACATTGTTGTTTTTGTACTCTGAAAATAGTCATTTAAAGACTTTCTTAAGACTTGCATATTACAGCCGTACCTAAACAAAAGCGGCACCTGTTTTCTCCTTTTTGAATAGAGCGGCCTCAACGCTTTGCAACTGTTAATTAAAAATGGCAATTTGGCTATTTTTTGGTCAATCCAGCGTTTTTATCTCTATTTTTATTTATAATTTGTAGGTTTTATTAAGCAAGAAAGCTATCACTTATATTCGTGACACAACGTTAACGCTCTTGGTAAGGCATGGCATATCAGCGTAAAAACTAAGCTAAAGAAAACATTCCAAGATTAAACAACGAACGTGTCAGAAAATTTAATTTTTTAATCAGACTTTGGAGACTGAAAAAATCGTCACTTTTTAGAAAAAAAAAACAGCCAATCAGCACTTTGCTAATTTCGGAACGAAAAATCGTCAAAATTAAGATAAATCGCGCAATCTGGCAGCCCTGATCCCAATATTCAGAAGAAATTTTATGATAATCTCTTACCTATTGGTGATTGATAAGATTTTTTTGGGGTCTCGGCAGTTGCATGTGGTTTGATTCAGTCCTATTTATCTAATAGAAGTCAGACTGTGGTAAATAATGAATTAACTTCTCGTCCATCAACAGTTAATAGAGGGGTTCTACAGGGATGAATTCTTGGTCCCTTTTAATACTCAATGTATGCTTATGATCTTCCGCAGCAACTGCAATACTCTTGTGTACAAATGTATGCTGATGATGTTCATTTTTACCTTATTTTAACAAGGGACGTATTACTTACATGGTTAGATCACATAAATTTTGAATTAAATCAAATATTTTCCTGGGCATCTGCTAACGGTTTTAGAATCAGCCCGAGTAAATCATAAAGTTTAATTATATCCAAGAAAAGTATAAGAGTTTACACAGAAAAGCATCAATGTTAAATCGCCGAAACAAGGTTGGTTTTAACGTTTTCGTTACTTCATGTTAATTTAACATCATATTCAATAACTTGCAACCAACATTATTTTCTTTTAAAATAGCTGTAATTCATGTTAATTTAACATTGCAGAAAAGTAAGAGCAAAATGTCATTTAAAACAATCCGAATCACTTTGAATGAAAGTTATTTCAAGTTGAAACAACGTTCATGTACAATAAAATTGGTTTGAGTGTGATATAACAGTGAGGAGAAGCTTCAGAGACAACATATGCATTTATTTAAGAATAATTCAAAACACATACCCCTGTAACACATGTTTCACTTATTTTGTATTCCCTTCTCCTTTGTTAACAGAAGCATCAGCAGAATGGCCCGATATGGTTTTCGTCATCATTCTACTTTGAAAACCTGATGTACTATTTAACCAAATAATTTTAATTAAAAGAATACGGGAATAATCTTCTTTTTATAACATATATTTTAAACATGAAAATTAACAACATGTATGTTTTTCTTTTTATGGTATTGTTTTCTTTTTTCTATACAAAACAATATTGAACAATTGGTCGAAAACCTATGTTGTTAGTACCTTATATATTTCTTTTTATACTCATAATTAATTATGTCTACAAATTTTTTAAATAAATAAATAAATATTGAACAATGTTATTTCAACATTTTTCATTTAAAAATAATTTAAAACAATGGTAATTTTAAATAGAGTCCATACCCTTGCAGATTTTTAATCAATTTTGCGCCATGCCAATTTAACATTGATATTTTTTCTGTGTGTACATGTATGCATGTTAATTTAACAAGATAAACTTTTGATTTTAATATAAAACATTTTTTTATGGATTCAATATTGAACAATGTAATTTTAAAGTTCAACGTTGGTAATTTTGTCATCGTTTTGTACACATTTGATTTGTGCATGTGTGAGTTTTTTATTGAAAGTGCTTTGTTTGCATTTATTGTTGCGCCCGCAGTAACACAATTGCACAAAGTCAAATGACATACATTTTTATGCTTTTGCATTCAAGTAGTCATTGCCCACTCGAAGAGACAAAGACGAATGTAAATTGGTATGAGTACGAGTCGCTTTGTTAGTATGATTGTTGTAGGCATAAGTTCAAATAAACTAGTTATTGTGTCCAATTTGTTTTTGTGTTAACCCTGCAAATAATATTGGACCACCGTATTTTGATCAAATGGACTACTCATTGGACTAGTCCGATGTAATGCAAGCATGGACCATGTCATTGTTAAAAAGTGTTTGTAGTGAGACGACATGTCTTCGTTTTTTAACGACTTCAAAACTAATCCTCTACTCCTTTGTAATCCAAAGCTGGGTAATATGGTCCTGCCCTAGGACATCGTAATGTTAAATAGACAATGTTTTTCCATACGTTTGGGTTACTTTTGGACCAGTCCTAGTCCCTTGTGGGCTAAATTTTACATGCGTGTTTGGACTAGTCCAATTATTTGCAGGGTAGTTTTTAAAAGCGAAACAAGCAACAATACTTTTTAAGAAATGATAAAAATAAAAACAGTCTTCTTGTTTCTATGGAAATTGTTTGTTCCTTTGTGCGCTAAGTTTCATTTAAATTTTTTTTCTTTCGAATCCAGCATATGAAAAAACTTGAATACGTACTACATACATAGCAACTGCTGAATAGGCATCAGAGCAATGATTTTTGTGTATTTTTCTTTTTTTGTGTTTTTTACCAAAGCAATAATTGACGAACGAAACTAAACATGGTATGAATGGCAAAGCCAACACGCTGTGCATGACTTGAATGAATTTTAAAACAACACCAATGTGTGTGGCTGAGTTTGATTGCATGAACACAAATGAGTGTATTTGATATTGTTCATTTTATGCGAATTTTTTGCAATCGCACAAAGCCGTTCTCTGGTATCTATGGCTATTAACAATCTGTATTTTATCAGTTCCATAATCCCATTTAAGGTTTTTAGATATTCTAGTACCAGATCTAAAAACTAGAATTTTTGCTTTATCAAGATTTACCCCAAGACACCATTGTTCACAGTACTTATAAAGTGCATTAATCATATTTTGTAGTTCAATTGGTGAATCGGATAAAATGCTAATGTCGTCTGCGTAGAGGAGATTTTTTACTGGATTATCCAGGACTGTTATACCACCAGGTAGTATGTCACTTAAATCGTACAGGTATAAGGAATACAAAATTGGGCTTAAAATACAACCTACGCAAAAAGCTTCAGAATAAGCGTTATCATAACGGATTTTACCTGAGTTATTTTCGTAATAAAGTTGTAATATGTGAACAAATTTAGATGCTAGTCCCATCGTCGAAAGTTTATAGAAAAGTGAATTTCTTTCTAATACCCCTTATTTTGTTTAAATGGATTATATTCACACGATTAAACACATTGTCAACTGTCGAGTACTGCTTCCTAAAACCAGCCTGGTATTAATTTTAAATATTGTTGTTATCTATCCAGTAAGTAAGGCGATTTAAAAGTATATTATTAAAAATTTTGCAGAAAGTATCAATTAAAGATAGCCCACGATAATTTGACGGACAATTAGGATCACCTTTCTTCAAAAGCGGTAGCAAAATGGATTTCTTGAAACTAGTTGGTATCTTTTCTTTGATGAAAATGACGTTTAAAACTGAAAGACCGTCTTTTACAAAACAAATCGGTGCATTTTGATAAAATTCATAGCAGATGCCATCAAGGCCAGGCGCCTTATTTTGTTTTAAAGATCTTAGTACCGAAGTAAGTTCACAAAGTTCTATTCGACAGTCAAGAAAAGCATCTGTGCAATACGGCATACACCATTGCATTTTAGTTGAGTGCTCTATATTTTCCAATAATGAACTAAAGTGCTTGCGAAAATCTTCAGAATTTAGATCACCTCTCGTTAAACGATTTTGAGTTTTTTAAGCCTTCACCACAGGTGGTGAATAGGGTATATATAAGTATGTCATTCCGTTTGTAATTTCTATAATATTGATGTTAGACCCTAAAGAGTATATATATTCTGGGTCCTTATGAGGAGCGAAGTTGATTTAACGATGTCCGTCCGTCCGTTGAAATGGATTTTCTGATCCCATATATGATGGGGGCCAGGTTATTATACATTTATGTCACATATGGTCCGGAATTGTTTGCTATTGAAATTCAGCAAGATCGGTCCACAAATGGCTGAGATATGAGTAAAAAACCACGACTGCCTCAAATTTTTTCCTTTAAAGGTCCAATTAGACGTGATATTACCATACCAACACGGTATTACCAAAACTACATAAACATAACATACAAACCAATTCATTTTTGGTTGCTACGGTCATACAGTGGCTATGGTAATACAGTGTTGGTAATGTGGTTTGTTTGTTTTTTTTATACCCTTCACTACAAGTGGTGGATTTTATTTGTAATGTGTTCAATTTTACGCATACACATACACATTAATGCATGTATATGATATGACGCTCAAATAAAGAAACAAACTCATAGACTTAATATATTTTAATTTAACGCTTGTTTAGTAAAAACATTCGTAGCCGAGTTGTTAAGTTCTCTCCTGAGACTGATGATATTGCCAGTTCGAATCCCAAAAATAATTTTTTTTTATTTAATTTGTTTTTATGTTCTACTAGCTTAACCCGGTGCGCTTCGCTACACTGCTTAAACCACTTCTTCAGTTGAGAGATATTTAATATATGCATCCTATGGAAGGTTTTCCCCCCTGCGCCTTTTCGCTTTATTTTTATTTTCAAAAGTGTAGTATACCATAGGAGTGACTTCTACTAAGTTTGAACATTCTTACTATAACAGTTCTTAAGATATGTGATATTAAACATTGGCGTCCTATGGGGGGTAACATTTCCCCGCTGCTATTTTATTTCAATTTTGGGGTTCAGAAGATCATACTACAAAAAGTTTAATAAAAAGAGTGCAGCGGCTCTAAATTATATTTCTATCTATGAGGGGTACTGCTCCTCCTCTGTCCATTTCTATATTGAAATTTAAAGTTTGCCATAATAGTAGCTTTAACCACGTTTGAAGACTCTCCCTTTAATAGTTCTTGAGTTGAGAGATATTTAATATATGCATCCTATGGAAGGTATTTCCCCCCTGCGCCTTCCCGCTTTATTTTTATTTTCAAAAGTGTAGTATACCATAAGTGTGACTTCTACAAAGTTTGAACATTCTAACTTTAATAGTTTTTAAGATATCCGATATTAAACATTAGCGTCCTATGGGGGGTAACACTTCCCCCGCTGCTATTGTGTTTAAATTTTGGGGCTCAGAACATCCTACTACCAAAAGTTCAACAAATTGCTTGCAGCGGCTCTTATTAATATTGCTATCTATGAGGGGTACTGCTCCTCCTCTGTCTACCCCGCCCATTTTTATATTGAAATTTATAGTTTACCATAGTAGTAGCTGTAACCATGTTTGAAGACTCTCCCTTTAATAGTTCTTCTGTTGAGCGATATTTAATTTATGCATCCTATGGAAGGTATTTCCCCCCTGCGCCTTCCCGCTTTATTTTTATTTTCAAAAGTGTTGTATACCATAAGAGAGACTTCTGCAAAGTTTGAACATTCTCACTATAAAAGTTCTTAAGATATGCGATATTAACCATTGGCGTCCTATGGTGGGTACCACTTCCCCCGCTGCTATTTTATTTCAATTTTGGGGCTCTGAAGATCCTACTACCAAAAGTTCAACAAAATGCGTGCAGCGGCTCTTAATTATATTTCTATCTATGAGGGGTACTGCTCCTCCCCCGTCTACCCCGCCCATTTGTATATTGAAATTTATAGTTTACTATAATTATAGCTTTAACCACTTTTGAAGACTCTCCCTTTAATAATTCTTCAGTTGAGCGATATTTAATATATGCATCCTATGGGAGGTATTTCCCCCCCTGCGCCTACCCGCTTTATTGTTATTTTCAAAAGTGTTGTATACCATAAGAGTGACTTCTAGAAAGTTTGAACATTCTCACTATTACAGTTCTTTAGATATGCGATGTTAAACATTGGCGTCCTATGGGGGATTCCACTTCCCCCGCTGCTATTTTATTTTAATTTTGGGGCTCAGAAGATCTTACTACCAAAAGTTCTGCATAATGCGTGCAGCGGATCTTAATATATGCGATAATTAATATTGGCATCCTATGGGGGATACCAATTCCCCTGCCCCTATCGAAAAAATAAGTAGCCTATTTTATTTTTAGGGCTCACGTGATGTATCTGTAAAAATTTCAAGAAAATCGGTTCAGTAGTTTAGGAGTCTATAAGCCAACAAACAAACAAACAAACAAACAAACAAACAAACAAACAAACAAACATACAAACATTTTTCATTTTTATATATATAGATAAAACGATTTTTAAATTATAAAACGAATTTTAAACATCAACTTTGGCAAAAGAGGAAACGGGCTTAGGTACATAAATTTCAAGGGCCGATGTTGATTTTGAATAAAACACAAACTATTTAGGAAATTATTGTAATTTTATTTTATTATGATATACTGGTATTACTCAATTATGTATGGAACAAAATATCGGCCAAATGGGCGCCGCGACCACGGCGGCACACCTCCATCCGATGGTCCAAATTTTCGATGACCCTGAGGCATAATGGAGGTTCTATGCCGTAAATGTGCCGAATTATCTCATTCTTTAGCTCTTGAATTGTTGCTGGCTTATCGACGTACACCTCTTCTTTCAAATAACCCCAAAGAAAAAAGTCCAATGGTGTCAAATCACATGATCTTGGCGGCCAATTGACATCGCCATTACGTGAGATAACACGGCCATTGAATTTGTTGCGCAAAAGAGCCATTGTTTCGTTAGCTGTGTGGCAAGTGACACCGTCCTGCTGAAACCACATATCGTCCACATCCATATCTTCCAATTCGGGCCATAAAAAGTTCGTTATCATCTCACGATAGCGAACACCATTCACAGTAACTGCCTGACCGGCCTCATTTTGGAAAAAATACGGCCCGATGATGCCGCCAGCCCATAAACCGCACCAAACAGTCACTCTTTGTGGGTGCATTGGTTTTTCGACAATCACTCTTGGATTATTATTCGCCCAAATGCGGAAATTCTGCTTATCGACAAATCCACTGAGGTGAAAATGTGCCTCATCACTGAAGATGATTTTCTTCGAAATTTATCATCCATTTTCATAATAAGTCTGGATAACTTTAACACGTTGTTGGATTGTGTATCTCTTCATGGTTCAAATTGAGTAAGTCTGAAATAGAGAAATGTCAAATAAAATTCGGAAAAAACTTGGCGTTTAGGTGTGGTTCACATTCAACATCGGCCCTTACAATTTAACCACTCTTTATATAACTTTTTGTTCTTATCTCTATCTTGGCATAGCCAAATATAGCACTCTTACTTGTTATTTAGAAAGTTTAACATATTTTTCGAGAACGAGCACATTTCCAGTTAAACCATTTTTGTTTTGGGTAAAAGAAAGATTTATTTTTGTGGATCTATTTGCTTCTCGAATTTTGTTCTTAACTGACAAAACCATTTCATCAACTGGAATGTTCTGGGCAAGGTTTATATTATTTGTAAGGAGGCTAAGGTTATTCGAATATTTGACAGCAAACTTAGTTTTCCAGTGTAGACTTTAAGGACCAGACTCATCAATATTTCTAGTATTTTATATTGGTAGCATTAAGCTTAAAATCAACGGCATATGATCTGAGTAGGGTATGCAATCAATGTTAAAATCGTCAACAACTTTTAAAAAACTGTGAGAACAAATACAGTAATCTATAATGGAGCTACCACCACCACAATAAGTTAATTCACCATTTTGATCACCAATCGTTCTACCATTAAGAACTATCCCACCCAATGTGTGGTAGGTCATGCAGTAAATTATGGTCTTATACTTGATCATTACCAATAGGTGCATTTAAGTGGCCAACTATACAGAAATTTGTAGGGGACAGTTCAGATAAACAATTTTCAATATTCTCAAAATCAGTGTTCCAGTTTGTACAATTAAGATAACGGGGAATGAAATAAAAAACATTTTCATCCAGCTTTGCTGTTAGAGAAACATTATTTTAATGTAACAAAAATTTTAAACTATAGGTTTTTTGAACTTCCTTTTTGAATTCATATAAACACCCACCATTAGCACGACCAGCGTTATGTGATTTTTTAGCATCAATCCAGTATAAAAAGTATTTTTGAAAGTATGTTGCATAAAGTTTTTTATTTTCTGCTAATAAATGCGTTTTAAAAATAAAGAAGATATCAAAATTATTTAAATAAGCTACAAAATTTCCAAAATTAAGTGTGCTGGCAAGGTTGGCTACATTAAACGATATTATACAGCATTTGTTGTGTTGCTATTGTGGAGGTGTATTTTTTTGTGTTGACATGTGTTTCACCATTATTAACACGGGTAATGACATCAACAAAACCGGCTTCGGACAACAGCATTTTCAAAAATTCGGCAACAACAGTAGAGTAGGCCACGACTTTTTCCGAAGACCAAGTACATTTTTTTATCATTTACAAAGATACAAAATTTACCCAATCTAATCTTTATGTTTTTGTTTTGACTAGAGATACTTTTGCTTATTTGCCTTAACTTGTAACGAACATGTTGCTCATCTTTGGTATAATCTTTTTGAATAAAAATCTCGTTATTTTTCACATTTCCTTTCGCATTTAAAACATTTGATGCTTGTTATTTATTGTTGTTTGGCCTTTTTTTATAATTATTTTTAATTGTTTAAGCTTGAGGTCTTTTTATTTATAAAATAATCTATTTATTTAACTCAATAATTCGGAAACCTTTGGTTAGCATCGTCAGGAAACTAAATTTACATTTGATGCTTGCATATAAGATCCAAGTGTAAATAGAAATGATTTTTTAGCGGGCAGTTTACTAGTATTAACTACATAAAAATCTTCGTTAAGTTCATTTGTACATAAATTAACAAATTCAGTTTTGACATCATGCATTTTTCCACTATTTAAGCCGTTGACAACAATATTTGCATATCTAGTCCTACGACCTATGAATTCAAGACGAGATTAGAGTTTGTTAACGTCTTGCCTTAGTTTGGTATTTTCTTCTCTTAGTTCTTCAATTTCAGTTTTTATTGATACAAGTTCCTCCTTTCTGGAAACATCTTTTAATTTTGAATCCAACAAGTTACAAAGTTGGTTCCAAGAAAATACATCTGGTGTAGCTGTTTGATTTTCCATTATTTGCTTAGTTAATTGTTTCTTATTTTTATTTGGTAAATGTTTAGGTGACGATAGATTACGTACTCGCTTATTGTTCATTTGTTTATTTCTTTTCAGTGTATTTTATGTTTATATTAGTTATACAAAATTATGTGTATGCTGTACTATATGGTTGTAGTTTTGTGAACACTGTTTACTATTTGTTGATTTGTTTTTACTGCACTCCAACAGCCTGGTATCCAGTACAGACCGATGATTAATATGTTAATGGGTTGGAACGGTAATTAATAATTTCACTACAAAATAAAACTTTTTTAATTTTGGTACCACAGCTAAAAATGTTTCAACGTTTTGACAATTTAGAAGCAGGGTTGTTAATACTTTTTTATATATGCATTACTTTTTTTCTATAAACAAGTATTATTCTAGTACTGTAATTTATAAAATTTGTTCGTCTAAACTAAAACAAATAAAAAAAAATTTATAATTTTGTTACAAAAACTAACATAAATGGCGGAATAATGCACGCAATAATATAAGACTTTGCAAAGATTCGTTTAAATCACACTTTAATTTCTTGAAGATCGGTCCATAATATACACCAGGCCGCATATAAACCCTACTCTCTGAAAACCGTTTAGTACGCCTTCAACCGTAATAAACAATGCTATCAGAATAAAATTAAATGCTTCCCAGTTTTATAGGACTAGAAATCACACTAATAAATTTCGTGATGATCGGTCCATAATTAAATATATGCCCCATATAAAGCCCACGCTGGTAAATTAATTAAATACGCCTAAAATCGTAGCATATATATTTATTGTAGTAAATTTCCATCCAACTAAGTTTCATATGGTCAGAAAAAATGTCATGCAATTTTGTGATATACGGTCCATAATTTACCTAAGATCCCATATTTAGCAGCCCTCTGATATTCTCTGTAAACGCTAAAACTAATTAAACCGCTGTATTGAAATGTATGTGTTTTAATACCATAAATCACTCTGCAGAATTTTTGGATGATTGGTACATAACTTACCACGGTTCAAATATAAATTCCCCTCCTGAAAATCATTTAAGTTCAGCTTAAACTGTTACGAATCATGATTTTTTACTCAAGCTAGTTAAAATTGCTACAAAAAAGCATAAAACTTTCTGATTGTCGGTCAATAATTTAATATAGGTGTAAACCGCAACAAATGTTAATGCTGACGTCTGTTTTTATAAAGATAAATTAATAAAAATATATAGTCAGTTGGAGGGTATCAAAGATTCGGCACAGCCGAATATAGCACTCTAACTTGTTTACATTAAAAAAGTAAATTTTTTGTAAAATTTTAGTAGTCTGGCCCAAATCTCTTCAACCATTTTTTTTTTTTGAGTTTTTTCTCACACTGAAACAAAAAATTGTGTTAAATTTGCTTCGGTGCCACCAAAAATGAAGAAACGCATCGAAGCGCTAAGGAATTTTGCGCACCAAAAATTTAAAAAAGCACCCAAAATGGTGCGAAACGCACCAAATTGACAACGCTGCTTACTAGTAAAAATTATTCAAAATAAGCAATAAATGTAAATGAACACACCTTGTATGTAAAACGATTT
Organism: Pollenia griseotomentosa; assembly: GCA_963931875.1. Classification (NCBI taxonomy): domain Eukaryota; kingdom Metazoa; phylum Arthropoda; class Insecta; order Diptera; family Polleniidae; genus Pollenia; species Pollenia griseotomentosa. The sequence goes on along the minus strand of OZ007565.1, from coordinate 5,610,619 downwards.
GACGATGCAAGACATACAGAAACTAGGTGATGATTCCACTTATAAAATAATTAAAATTCAAATAATTTTCAATACTTTGCTTTATATCAAATTCACAGAATTCCGGCAATGAAAATATGTTTGTATACGTTCAAGTGAAATAAGAAAATCCGAAGAGTTTGAAACACTACCGGTAGAAAAAATAAACTTAAGTGTATTTGTTTATCTTAATACATTTTTAAGCACTCTAAAATTAATTGGGCCAAAAGCCCTTTCATGCTATTAACTTTTTAAATAAGTAATTATTCGGTTAACTAACGAAAAGGTAAATTCAATTAAGCGTTCCTATTAATTTCGTCAAATTTATGTCGGCTTACGTTACCTAATTAAAAATGTATTAAATTAATTTCCAAATAATTGTAGATTACCGTCACATGATACTACAATATTTTCAGACAAGCATTAAGTCAGGCAAAAACAAACCCATCCACCCACCATTGTGTACTTAAAACACAACCACCGTACGTCGTAAGTATGAAAATAAATTTATTTGTATTTACACAATGTACACATGTACTCTGTAAACATTGACACAAAACGCCTCATTGACGATGACAAGAGTACATTAGCACTGTTGTGATATAACTTACAAAATAATGAAAAAACGTTGATTTTAAGAAAAGCAAAAATAATTAAATTTAACATTTTTAATCAAACGAAGTAAGAGTGCTTTATTTGGCGGTGCCTTATCTTATATATATTTCACCACGGTTCGATAAGAACTTATATATACATTAGGGCAGTCCTTAGCTTTATGGCAATTTTTTCGTAAAATTTTTTTACTCTCACCGCCCAATTTCGTGAATATTATTTAAGTAATTACCCTGACAAATTTCCAGTCCTATCGGTTGGGGTTTGGATGCCGAAAGCCTGTTCAAAGTATGAAGAATCGTAAAATATTATATAATTATATGCCTCAAAACTCCAAAAATACAAATTTTACATAACAACAAGAAAGAGTGCTATACACTGACAGTTAGAATATTTCAGGACTAGGCTTTATATGGGACCTATGATAAATTATGGACCGATCTTTACTAAATTTATAAGTGTGATTTCTAATCATATAAAACTGTGACAGAGAGTGGGCTTCATATGGGTCCTATGGTAAATTATGGACCCATCTTTTCGAAATTTGACAGTGTGGTTTCTAGTTACATGAAACTGTGATTCGTTACGGTCTTACGCGTAATAAAATGTTTTACAAGAGTGGGCTTTATATGAGGCACATGGAAAGTAATTGACTGATCTTCACGAAATTTGACAGTGTAATTTCAAGTTATATGAAACTTTGACGAACAAAGTTTAGAACAATACCTTAATTCGTTACGGTTTTAATTGTTTTCCAAGAGTATGTTTTGTATGGGGTCTATGGTAAATATAGAACCCATACACCGTCATACATAATATCACTTCTTGGCTGTAATTTTCTATGTTTTCTGAACATGAAAATTTTACTTATGTTGTATAAGGTAATTAAGACTAATTTTCTATCATATCTGAGCCGTAGGTTCTTATTCGGTAATTCTACAAGCACTCAAGTTCTTGTTTCTCCGCGATATAATATGTACACTAGGGTGGCCCAAAATACAAAAGTATTGAATATTCGCGCTTCACAACGCTGATCCTATTCGAATAGTGCTTAAAAATGCTTAGTCCAAATTTGAGCACAATCGCTCAATATTTAGAGGTTGCGATAGTTTAATGATTTTTCTGGGTTAGATAGAAATATAACATACTCTGATTTTGTATGGTGATATTGCTTATTTAAAAATTAAAATATTTAAAAAAAACAAATTAATAAAACTGTACAAATTAACACATATTTAATAATTTTTTAAATTATCGATAGCCATTTTTGCAATATTAGCTTTAGAAACCCCGTGAAATTTTTTTCTATGGTGATCCACTATTCTAAGCAAATATTGTTTTTGCTCTTCATTTTGCGTATTTGAACTGTTAAATTGGGTCACCAAAGCAACACCTCATTCTGCACAGTCATTTACAACTTTTAAAGGGCTAGCATTTTTTTCATCGAAATAAAAACTCTGTAGGACCCTTTGAAAGAAATGACTGTGCCTTCACTTGTCCATCATCGCATATTTAGTTAAAACATACTTTTCCGCCAGTCTCTTCAAGGCTTAACTTTTGGTGGTAGCTGGAGATTTTTCACCGTTGTTTTCTTATGGCGATTTCTTTTCTGAGAAAAATGTTGCATTAATGTTACATGTTCTACATTTTGTGTTCGTTTGTACAAAAAATACAACTGTGGGAAAAATTTTCAAGTTCTTTTGTGAAAATGTTGATGAAAAACATGCAAAACATGTTACATGTTTTACCCTTACTTTTACTTAAGGGTTCATACTGCCCTGTTTTACAACTTTGGTACTTACTACTTTGTTTGTACAACCAATATTTTATTTTGTTTGTCATAATATTTTAAAAGTTTTGTCAAAAGAATACTACATCTATATATTCTTTGACGGCATACTCCATTTTGAATTAAATCGTTTTTTTATTTTGGTGGAAAATTCTTTGTATTTATTATCGTTTTAAATTTGTTCAAGCAATAAGTGATGTCAATGTCTGTTTCCAAACCGTAAAGTAAGTGTGCAGCAAATAGACGAATAGTTTTAAAAATCGCTAATGAACTACATTAATAATAAAAGTGTAATAGTTGTAAATAAAGGCAGCTAATTCTGTTCGATTGAAGTTGTACAACATGTAACACTTCGAGTGATTATAGGTAACATGAAAAAGTGTTACATGCATATACTGTAGCATTTTTTTCTCAGAATAGAAATCGCCATTAGTTTTATATCTAACTCTGGAATCGATAAAGGTAAGCCCGATTAAATATTCAGAAAAATACCATAGATGTCGACGAAATGCTTTAACAGCAGCTTCAACAATTTTTGCATTGGGATAGTTTTCTAGTTGTTTATCATTAAGAGAAGCATTTGTTGCTAAAGGAGCTTCATTCCAGTATCGGCCATATATAAGACTTATAAACAAACTTATTTCGGTAACTGCTTTCTTTTCCTCATCTGTAAGATCAAATTGATTTTGAGACATACATATTTTTATGCAATAGATCGCCTTCGTAAAGATCAAAGAAAAGTGTAAAATAGTCTCTCCAATACATAAACAAGTACACAGAAAAAAATAAGAATTGATTTCAATTAAAAAATTTGTGATATTAATTAAAAAATTAATTAAATTTGCACCCGTAAACAAATTAAGAGTATCAGTTAAACCAGTTAATAGTATTAATTAAACGTTTAATTCACTTGATTAAAAGTTTAATTCACTTGATTAAATTTTAATTAAAACTGATTATGTTTTTGATTAATGCTTTAGTTGGTGAACAATTTTGGAGAAGTTTTTCTGTGTACAATAATGATAAGCCAGTAGTAAATGCATGTAATATAAAATGTGAAACATATAAATAAGTCGCCATTCATCGCGACCTCTAAATATTGTCCCATTGAGCCAATTTTTGGTATACACATATATTTTAGTAAAAGAAACAAAATCAAGCTTGTGGAGAAAGTATTGGACTATACTTTTACTTTCCCATACAAGCGTGGGCCAGTCTAATGTACACTAATAACACTCTGTGTAATGTTCAAATCAAGATAAAAATCGCAAAAAACCTAAAAAAGTCCAATTTCAAGGAAACAATCAATTACCAAAATGTACCTAAGATCTCAGTAAACAACTTCTTAGAACATATGAACTTCTTAGGAATGATTCTTAGCACCGTTTAGGTAGCCGCAAAAGTGAAAAATTTGCCGAAAATTCGATTTTTTGTTTACCTTTTTTCCCCTGTTCAGGTCCATAGGTAGCAAACCGTTAAAAATTTAAGGAAACAATGAACTAAAAAAAATTACCTAAGATCTCAATAAACTACCTTCTAGAGCATATGATCTTAGGAATGATTCTTAACACCGGTTAGGTTTCTCTTATGTAACCGCAAAAGTGAAAAATTTCCTGAAAATTTTTTAATTTCATTTCTTTTTTCTTTACTTCAACATTGAGCTACTATACTATCTATAACGATATACGGTCACCACTACGTGATAAAAAAAACCATAAAAAAAGACCCGTGTTTCCCAGTTTTGTTTAAAGTCATGAACTTTTTTCTATGGGCCCCCAAAGATTTGGGGCCTCGGTGTAATCTTTGACTAGCCTAACCCAGTGTGCTTCGGTAAACTCATTAAAATAAAATTTGTAGCGTTGTCAACACCATTTTTTTTTTTGCGAAACATTTCTTAGTTGGTGCGCGGTGCATTTTTTTAATTTCGCTGCGTTTTTAATTATTAGTGGCGACAAAGCAAATTCGACAAAACTTTTCGTTTCAGTGTGAGAAAAAAATAAGCAATGAAGAGATCAAAAACTTGTTGAAAATTCACTAAAAAATTCGTTGAAGAGATTCGGACTTTTTAAATGTATAAAATGTTTTATCCCATTGCAAAAAAGATATAATCAAGGCCTATGCAATAAGTCTGCTTACCTCTACAGCAATAAAACAACACAAAAAACAACAGGCATTTTGTTTGTGTAAAATTCCTCACCGTTCTCAAAATCTTACTACTACATAGAGGAAACAAAAGGAAAAATGTGTTTTGTGTGCATGTATGTGTGGCAAAAAAACAAAAATATACATGAAAAAGGAAAAAGTAAACAACTTTTGACATCGTTGAGGAATAAACAAATCAAACATCTGGCTTCTTAAGCAGACCTATTGGATAGGCCTTGGATATAATATTATTAGCAGCACAATCTGAATCCGATGTTGATATATTATCTAGTATTGAAAAAGGATGGCGAATGATAAACCTCATGCTATGTAGAAATATTGATTCAACATTACAATTTTGGACTAAAGTTAAATTTTATGAAGACGCAGTTAATATTAACTCTTCATACATTAGCAAATATTAAAAATTTTCGCACTTCCATACTCAAATGCTGAAGTTGAGCGCGTGAATTTGTTTCAATAAAAGATATGTTCGTAATCGAATGTCTTTAAATGTTGATAATATGATAGTTTTAATTGCCACATTAATAGTAAAGATGTTCATAAAACATCAGAATTTTAAATGAAATCTTTTTTATGGCCAGATGATAACAATAATGATGAAAATATTAAATATATTAATTTTGAATAATTATTATTTACTGGGAATTCTTGTTTCTATTTGCTAGTCAAAAACTCGCCAAAAAAGATAAGTCTTCGGTATGACAACACTGCCTATATTTAAAGAAAACAAACAAAAACACATACATGGCACAAACCATTCTGGTGAACATAGGCCCCTATTACGGTTCAGAACTCAAATAAGTTGATTTGTAATTTTGGGTATTATTTGTATTATTGTGGTGAACAAAAACATAAAAAACAAGTAAGAGTGCTATATTCGGCTGTGCCGAATCTTATATACCCTTCACCATTGTGCGAGCAAAATACAGAGCAACTAGACAAACTAGAAACGGACAACTGGATTTGAACTTCGCTCTTCATAAGGACCCAGAATACGCCAGAACTTTATAGGGTATATGACCTTCGGTGCAGGGTATAAAAAACAAACTTAATTATAAAAAGAGTAATTTTTGGGATTTCAGTATTTTGGTCATAACTCTGCTATTTCTTAACCGATTTGACAGATTTATATACCGACGTATTAAAGAAGAAATTTGCCAGTTATTTTGGTTATAAAACTTGGACTCGGGAAGATCTATGGTTCCCGAAAATGGGTATTTTAAAAAAAAAAATTAATATTTTGGTCATAACTTTTTCGTATCTGAGCCGATTTTCCCGAGTTTTTCAGAAAATATTTTCTATTAAAAATTTCCGATATATATAAGGCGTAACCATAAGTCATATGACAGACCAAAAAATCGGGTTTTTATACAATTTTTGTTATTTTTTGTACGGGAGGTACCACGCCCACTTGTTCAATCCCGCCCACATTTTGTGGGATGCTGTGTTTTGATAACCTTAATATGTGTACCTAATTTGGAAACTTTGGCTCTTGCCGTTCTCAAGATATACAGAAATACACAAATACAACAACAACAAGGGATTTTTGGGCAGTCTGAGGCGCTTGATGTGTTTTCCGGAGACTCCAGACATGATAGCGGCTAGGTTGTTTTACATTTATGTTACATATAGTCCACCATTTCTTTCTATTGAAATTTAGCAAGATCGGTCCACAAATGGCTGAGATATGACCAAAAAACCACGACTGCCTCTAATTTTTTTCCAAAAATCCCTGGTTGTTGTTGTATTTTTATTACTTTTTATTAGGTTACAAAATGGCCGAGTTATGACCAAATATTGAAATTCGATCAAAAAAACTTGCTATATATTAATTAAACTTTTAATATAAGTATTTAATACCACGCAAACATGTGCAAACAATTAAATAAACCTAACATTATATATAATATAAATATACATATATTTAGATAAATATATAAACTTCTGTTCTTTCCAATCCATGGGGAAGGGTATATAAGATTCGGCATAGCCGAATATAGCACTCTTACTTGTTTTTTAATACGTTTTAAACAGAAGTTATTAATTAATTTATAAAAATTTATCACCTTATACAAATCAATGCAAACATACATACTATCCCCCTCATTCAAAAAAAATATTTCAGTTTTATGAGAGGTTTATTAAACAAATTTTCATATAAATTTTTATCTTATAAACCTGTTATTAACATCAATTATTTTTTATGAATAAGGCCTTATGTATGTACAGTAGAGTGTCCCTTAACAATATGAGGTTTTTTTTATTAGCATAAAAGTTCAGGGGTACCCGCTTATTTTTTTTTCCATTGGAGTTAAATATAACTCATTTGCAATTTTACGCCCCTACGACCACGCCTTCCCTAAGCGACGGGGCCTTTAAGAGCGAAATATGCGTTTTTTTCATTATCGGGATGTTTTTGTATTAACAAATTTTTTTGTTGTTTATTGTAATAAATAAGAGAATAAGAAAGAAAGACCCCAACTTCCAACTTGTTAATTTGTGTTTCTAATCTAATAAGAAATTATTTAAGCACTAAAACACAACATCAACAAAAACTAAGAAAGGGGAAAATCGCGGAAAACAAAATTTAAATATTACCATCACATAAAAATCAGTTCGACAAAATAACAGAGAGCAAACGATTGATTTTATTTGAATTTTAAGCGCGTAAAAAATTTAATTCTGTTAAAAAGTTTGTGCTAAAAAATAAAAAAAAATAATAATGTCGCAAGATTTACGAGGCAGTAAAAAATATAAGGTATATAATTGGAAATGTTAACCAGCGACTACCGGGCATGAAACTTCTTTCAAACCGACAAGTTCTTGCTGTTTTATTTAATAATATTCGCCAAGGAAAATTTACCATGCAAGAAAGTGCTTATCTAGCTATAAAGGAATGTATGATTTTGTGGGAAAAAGCTCGAATACCCACTTAAATATTAAGAAATAGTGTGGAAAAGTTAGTTAAATTACATCGAGTTTACTAAAATTTGCAAAAAAATTCAAAGAAGAGCAAACCAAGTGCTCAAAGATAAGGATAATTTTTTTATACATACATTGGCCGATCTTTTTGACGTAGCGCACGCTGATGCCTTAAAGATAATAAAAATCAATGAAGACAAACTTTTTTTGCAAAAACAGCGGGAACCTGGTAGACCGGGCTCTTTGACAGGAGTGGATTACAATTTATGGCGAAGAGAAGAAAGAACGAAATCGCGGTTATTACCAGATAGAAACAGGCAGCTAAATGAAACTAAAACACCAGTCATATCACCAAATTCAAGTTTCGCATCAGATTCGTCATCCATCAATTTAGTTGAATATCCCCAAGATTATAGTCAACAGATTTCGGAAGAAAATGTATTGCATTTGCAAAAAAAAGGACACAAAGATTTTCTTTCTCCGAAACTTGTAGTTGCCCTTGATAGATGCCAGTTGAGCATTCGTGACCCCGTGAGAAAAGAACGTGCCGAAAAAATAAAAGCAGATTTTGAAAATAATGTCCCTGAAATGGTCACTGTTCATTGGGATGGGAAATTATTGTATGCAATAAATGCAAAAAATGTTAAAGAAGAGAGACTTCCAATTGTAATCGCGTATGAAAATAAAAAGAAACTTATTGCAGTACCTAATTTAGATCATGCAAGGCTGCAGATATATTGCATGCAATAAATGAATGGGATCTCCCCGATAAAGTTCAAATTAAGTGCTGTGACACCACAGCCTCTAACACGGGTCGCTTTAATGGTACATGTGCGCTACTGGAGCAATCACTAGAAAGAGGACTTATTTTATTTGCGTGGAGACATCATGTGTACGAGTTAGTGTTGAAAACTGTATTTGAAAGCAATATCCCTCAAGTCACGGTTAGCGCTGATGTACCGCTCTTTAAAAAGTTGAAAAGCAATTGGAACAATATAAGTCATAACAATTTTCAAAGTGGTACCTCTATTTCAAACCAGCATTTTCAACCATCGCAGATTGAGAAATTGATTAACTTTTATCTCTCTGAACTCGAAAAACCAATTGTGAGAGGTGGTTACCGTGAATTGGTCGAGCTTTCGATAATCTTTTTGAATAGAAACTATAATAAAAAATTTAAAATAAAACGCCCTGGGGCTATGCATCAAGCACGGTGTATGGCGAGAGCTATTTATGCGATAAAAATGTTTTTGTATCGCGATCAGCTTAATTTGACCGCAAAAGAAAACGAAGGGTTACAAGAAGTTTCTCTATTCATTGTCACAACTTACGTTAAACCATGGATGCAATGCAACTTAGCCATAAAGGCTCCCCACCAAGATTTTTGTTTTATAAAAGCTGTTAAGAGCTACGAATGTGTTGAAAATTCAAGCACCTTTATTATTTAAGTGAGGAAGTCGTTTTTTTCCCCTTTTCGATGAAATTGTTGATATTGAGACCAAAAAGAATATTGTGGCCAGTTTAACAAAAGAAATTAAAATTGAAAATTCTAAGCGATATGTTCCATCAGAAGAAAGAAGAAATGCGTTCTTCATTGTTTGGTAAGTATTTTCTTATTATTATGTTTTTGTCATGATGTTCATTTCCTTTTTCATTTCGTACAGATAAAACACTACCTGACTTTGTTTCAATAAAAAGCAATGACATGTTTTGCCGATTGAAAATAAACGTTGATTTTCTCACCGAAGGCCCATCAACTTGGGAAGACAGTGCATCCTTTTAAGAAGCAAAATCAAAGGTGATTCACTTGAAAGCAGTAAATGACAACGCTGAAAGAGCTGTACAGCTCACGCTACAATTCCACGGACTTCTTACAGTACAAGAAGAACAGAAGCAATATTTATTGCAATGTGTACAGGAGCACAGACAAATATATCCAAATTGTTCAAAAACTACTTTAAAAAAGAAATTTGCTGCAACCTAAATTTAATTTTTAAATTTTCAGTTTTTATATTAATCTTAAGTTCTTATTATTAGTTTTTATAATATTATTTTAATGTAAACTTGTTTTCCTAAAAAAAAAATTTAAAACATGTTTATATAAAAAAAAAAATCTTTTATCTAAAAATAAAAATCAATACAATTTGAATAGGAAATCTTAATTTGGTTTGCGTCACATTAATCCATTTCCAATCATCGACACAATGCGGGATGGCGTTTGCTAAAAACAAACTAAGTTTTTAAATGAAAAAACATTACGACCATAGAAAAAACGCATATTCCGCTCTTTAAGGCCCCGTCACTTAGGGAAGGCGTGGTCGTAGGGGCGTAAAATTACACATGAGTTATATTCAAATCCATTAGAAAAAAATTAGCGGGTACCGTTTCAACGTTTCCAAAATTTAAAAATAAGGGACACTCTAATGTACAGGTTCACAGTGGAAAATTGTATGAGAAGGCGGTCAAAATTCGATAACTTTTGGCTGGATCGGTATTTTATATGCGACTAGCTGACCCGGTCCGCGTTGCAGGCCCTAAGCAAACATTAGTGTTGTATTACCAGACGATTGAAATTGAGCTTTAAACGAAATTTGCGGCCTTTAAATAAAAATACATTTGATTTGAAAATACATATGGTTGTATGCATGTATATATATGCTGTGAATCTTATAGTGTTCTATTTACATTTTAGTTGGTAAGATCAATATTCAGCTAACTTAAAAAAGTTTTCCCAGTTCCACCGGGAGCGTTTAGAAAAAAATCCCTCCAGTTTCATCTTTCACAGCTTTCATTAGGATTTCGTATGCCTTTTTTTGTTGTCGATTCAACAGTGGAAATTTTGTTCGAACTGATTCCCTTAGGGCTTCTCAAAATCGGTGCAACTGTTTTCCGATTTTAGATAAATAGAAAAAGTAGCGTGGTATATTTTTCTTTCGATGAAAACTTAAAATGGATTAATACAAAGATTTGAAAGAAAAATTAGCCAAATCGATGGAGCCGTTTCTGATTTTAGGTAAATCAAAAAAAGCGGGCGTTAAAGTTTGCGGGGCAAAATTTTATTTTCGTATAAATCTAAGTTGGACCATGGCGATCATTTTAAAGAAAAAATTGTCCAAATTATATAGATGTCATTGGTGGTGCAATATGAAAATTGGATTTTGCCACGCCCCTTCGCCCGCAGACCGAAAATCAAAAATCAGACTTCACAGTATCACCCGCCTGAAAGATTAAAGATTCCCTGAAAATTTCATCAAAATCGGCCCAGCCGTTTTGGAGTCCATACGTTACATACACACATACATACATACACACATCCTATTTTATATACAGTAGAATTCCGATAATTCGTAATCGCAAGGGACCGGCCATTTCTTACGAATTATAGGGGTTTTCGATTTAGCGGGGTTAAAATAAACTATTTCGTTACTAAAACAATAAAAAAAACATGAAAGACAATTGAAGCACAGCCGCGAATAACGTTTTAAGTTACAAAATAATTATTTTTCAGGAGAGCAAAAAAAGTTTTTATCAGGCAAGGTTAATAATTTTTTATTTTTTTTTCTTTAGATTATTAAAAATAATGGTAATAAGAACTTTTATTTAAAATATCAAAAAATTTAAAATTTAAATTACATGCGAATTTACAGTTTATAACCTTTTTTTTAGTGGAAAAACGTGGAAAAACGTTTCATATCCACAATCGCGATGTCATTTAAAACGTTATTCCACGTTTCAAAACCATTTACTTTGTATCATTTTGTAAGTAACTTACAACGTTCTTCCACTAGTTGATTCTTTGAATGTCACTTTGAAGGCGTTAGGGTGCATAGTTTTGGGTGATTTAAGGTTTAAACAGTCTAAAAGGGTAATGTTAACGGTTATCTGCAAAAAAACAGTTTTTGCAAAAAGTGGCTTTTACAACGTTATTCGCGGCTGTGCTTCAATTGTTAAAAATAAAATATATAAAAATTATTCATGTAACAAACTGATCTTAAGAAAAAAAAAGCGGTAAACAAAAAATCATTCTTTTCGTGTTTTTGTTGTTTTTATTACGAATTATAAGTGGTACTTAGCAAACAAATTCGATTTATAAGAGGTAAAGAAGATTTTATTTGAAAAAAAAAATTACGAATTAGCGAGGGGACCAAAATGTACGGCAATTTTACGAATTAACGAGATTTTTCCAAGGGACCGACAGTTTATTACGAATTATCGGGAATTACGATTTATCGGGGTACGAATTATCGGGATTTGACTGTATATAGATTTTTTTCTCGATAGGTGTGATTTAATCCTTTAATATGCGCTATAAATACGGTGACCATATTTTTCAAACGAAAAAAAATTACATTTCGAAATGTAGTAAAAATGATAAATAGTATCAACGTTTTTGGATAGATAAAAAGATAATTTAAAGAATATGATATTATCAAGTAGAAGTAAAAAAATTATGTAAAAGTCTTTAAAAAAAAAATTTTATAATTCAAAATAATTGATATATTTCTGTAGAAGTAACTTTTTTAAATATGACTGATTTTACATAAAACTAATTAAAATTCTGCACAGTCCATTTGAAATTTTCAGTTTGTTATATTTATATTTTAAGGTAATCATTTTTAATTGCGACTTTTTGATAATCCAAAAATTACACGGTACAACAAAAAAAAAACAGCCTCTACACTTGCAACGCAAATTAAACGTAGACTACTGGTAGAGCAAATCTGTCAAAGAGTTTTGAAAAGTTAGCTCGCGTTTCCGAAATATAGGGCCCTAATATTTTTGAATTTTTAAAAAAGGCGTTTGCCGTAAGTCAAAAAATATACTAAATGTACTTCTGAGCTAAAAAATAATTTCAGATGTCTGCAGTAGAATCGTGTGGCGATTCTTTTCTTAGAATTTGTTAACCCTCTTACTCTCATTTTAAGGGGTAATTTTTGTCCTTTTCCCAAACTCTTACACAAAGGTATACTAAAACGGCACTTTTAAGGGTTAAAATGTTCTACGAATATTTTCTGCATCAAAATTTACTAGGGGTCTTCAAAGATTAAAAGTTCGTGTAATGTATTTAAAAGGAATTTTTGAAATTTCGGGCATTGACATTTTTGAATTTCTTAAAAAGGCGTTTGGTACAAGTCAAAAAATATACCAAATGTACTTCTGAGCTAAAAGACTATTGGAGATATTCGCAGTAGAATTGTATGGGGATTCTCTTCTTAGAAGATATTAACCCTTTAACACTCATATTAAGGGGTCATTTTTTCACTTTCACACACAAATATACTACAACGGCCCTTTAGAGGGTTAAAATGTTCTACGAATATTTTCTGCATCAAATTTCACTAGAGGTTTTTTAAGGTCAACAAAATCGTGCAATGTATGTAAAACGGATTTTCGAAATTCCGGGCCTTGAAATTTTTGAATTTTTTGAAAACTTTTTTCAATGTTTATAAACATGAAAATTATTTATGTATTTCTTCTTGTTCTGTTGTTTTTGTTGTTTCTACTCACAACGAGAAAATCGTTTATATACAAATTGTGTGGTGTTGTAAATCTACGACAAGCTTTGAAAAACACACGCGTATGCACGCATTAAAGAATGCAATGCTTAGAGATGAGACTAATAAGTTATATAGCATTTAACCCGCTACTTCGTTAGCGCCTCCTTTTCCTTCGTGGACATATTTTTATAACAAAGTTTATTTTTCTAGGTTTAAGCTTCTTTAAATTCTAGCATTTAACCTGCTAATTTGTAATCGGCTCTTCTCTTCCATGAACATATTTATATGTCAAAGTATATGTATCTAGGTTTAAGCAACAAAGTTCCAACAGTTTTCATCTCATAGGTTGATATAGCACAGGACTTTGCACATATAATTTTGTGTTTCGATGTGCAATATTATAGAAAATTCAAAAAGTATCACTCGTAGAACACAAAAGCAAATTAAAGAAAGTTAATTTTCCGTATTATCATTTTCGATACTATTTTCTCCTCATTTATGTATTTAAAATTTCAATGTTGTAGTAGGAGCCTATAATTTAGTACGTTTTTGTTACAGAATGAACAAAATGTTTTGGTTTACAAGCTAAAGGGTGGACAAAAAACTTCCAAAATACAGGTTTTTCCCGTTTACTACCTAAAACAGCCAAATTTCGTAAAAGTACCAGACACCTATTTGCTTTTTTTTAATTTAATGCTCAAAAATAAATATTATATTAAAAAAAGTACGTTTATTAAAAAAAAAGTACCGGTTAAAGAACGAAAAAGTACCAAAAAATCCGTCTTACAGATTCTCATTCACTCAGGACCTTGCATGTTTAATTTTATTTATCTAGGCCCAATGCTAACGGAACTTCGAAAAGTACCAGTTAATTATTAAAAAAGTACCAAAAAATTCCTTCTTATAGGTTCTGATCCACTCAGGACATTGCATGTTTAATTTTATGTTTATAGATCTAAAGCTGGGATCACACGATTGCCACAATGCACCAATTTTTACGCTTTTTAATACCCCAATCGACTGCACAACCAAATGGCTCATGTACCAATCGAGAACAATATTGTGCTTACTTTTACCAATCAAATGCAACCCTGGTGCGGCAATCGTGTGACTGTTTTCTATGCAACCACGCGTCAATAAAAATGACAAAAATGCATCAATATTTATTGTGTTCTTGTGCGGCAATCAAACAACACAATACGCGCCAATATTTGCCTTTTTTATAAATTTACTTTTTTGTTTCTTTTAGTAGGTAATGAAAATAAATATGTATTTATTTATTATGCATTTAATTTTTTTTTTTTTTATTATTGCTATTAACAAAATATGTATGTATGTTCACAAGCATATTTAGCTGTTCAGTTTGAATATTTTTATTAAAGATATTTCTATGCGAATCTTATTTTTAAAATTTCTTAAAATGTTTAAATAAAACTATTCAAAAAAAATTTGTTTATGTATATGATAAAAATTAAATTTTTTTAATGAACAAACCAACAAGAACTTTTAAACAAATAAAAACCTACCGCAACAGCTGTTTTCGCATATAACACAAGTAAAGACAACCGTGTGACTGTGCTGCGGCAATTGTTGTAACCATTTCGCTTTGTACCAACTAGCGGCAATTAAATTTGTTTAAAACAGGGCAATCGTGTGATTTCAAAATTTTTGATTGGTGCAATTTCATTATTGTGCGTCAATAAAGCACAATCAAAATTGTGTTATATTGGTGCACTTGCGGCAATCGTGTGATCCCAGCATAATACTAACGAATATTCAAAAAGTACCAGTTAATGAAAAAAACTACAAAAAACTTTCCCTTATAGATTCTTATCCACTAATACTAACGAAAATTCAAAAAGTACCAGTTAAAGAACAAAAAAGTATCAAAAAGTTCCCTCACAGATTGTTATCCACTCAGGACATTGGATGCTGAATTTTAGGTATCTAGATACAATAATATCGGAAATTAAAAAAGTACCTATCCACTTATTACATTGCATATTGAATTTTATGTTTCGAGTTCCAATAATAGCGGAAATTCAAAAAAGTACCAGTTAAAGCACGAAAAAGTACCAAAAAGTTCCGCAATAGATTCTTATCCACTCAGGACATTGCATGCTGAATCTTATGTGTTAAGGTCCAATATTAACGATAATTAAAAAAGTACCAGTTGTAATACCAAAAAGCTTAAGAAAAATATATTATTTCCCGTATATCGTTCTTTTGGTACTTTTTTATTCCCCCAATAAAGTATCGAAAATTTCAGTATTGTAGTGGAAGCCCATAATTAAGTACGAATATGTCAATGAATGGAGAAAAATGTTTTGTAAACAAAAGTACCAAAAATAGTTACGTTTTTCACCCCTTAAATGTTCGAATTTCGAAAAAGTACCAATTTTATATTCGTATTTTTTTGATAAGTTTCGAATGTGGTATAAACTTTGTTTCTATGTTTATGGTTCAAAAGATAGATGGTGTGTCAAAAAAGTACCAAAATGCAGGTTTTACTCGTTTACTCCCTAAAAAGGTCCGAATTTCAAAAAAGTACCCGACACCTGTCCGCTTATTTTTCTAAAGAACAAAGATAAGTATTACTAGAAAAGCTAAGAATATTATACAAGTAAAACTTTAAAGCGAATAAGAATTTAATGTTTTTGTTATTTTAACTTCTTATGACCAAAATACTAAAATCATTAAAGGCCTCTTTTTATTATTTTATCCACCGCAATTAGTTGTGAAGAGTTTGTCATTCCGTGTAAAACATTTTATATATATTCTGGCTGCTTGAGTAATTCTAAAACGATTAAGCCATGTCGGTCTGTCTGTCTGTCCGTCTGTTGAAAACACGCTCACTTTCGAAAAACTCAAAAGAAATAAACAAACTTGATGTAAAATTGCTTGTAGTTATCCTAAGCAGTTTGGGATAAATATCACTCAAGTAAATTAATTAAATACGCCTAAAACCATAGCAGATATAGATATTGCAGAAAAATTTCTTCCATCTTAGCTTCATATGGCCAGAAAATTCAAACTGTCGGTGGAGGGTATCGAAGATTCGGCATAGCTGAATAAGCCGCTCTTGTTTATTATGACATATAATCTTCTATTTTATTTCGGCAAACATATACATAATTAAATCAGTGCGTTTTGTAAATAGCAGGGTATTCATTTAATCGGGCTTTTGAATTAGTCGGTTAATCGCTCGTTTAATTAACCGAGGTTTTGGTTTAATCGGTTAATAATCGGCTAATTTTGTTATTGATCGGTTAACCACTTAATAATTTTTTTTATAAATTAAGTAATTTCAATAAATGAAAATTCATAAACTATTTATTATTTGGAGTTTATTAGTAACAAACAAGTTAGAGTGCTATATTCGGATGTGCCGAATATTCCGTTTGTAATTTCTACAATATTAATCTTAGACCCAATAAGGTATATATATTTCGGGCCCTTATGAGGAGCGATGTTGATTTATCGTTGTTCGTCTTACGTTTGATATGTGATTACCAAAAACCCCAGATATGTTAGGGCCTAGGTTGTTTTACATTTATGTTAAATATAGTCCTCCATTTTTTGCTATTGAAATTCAGCAAGATCGGTCCACAAATGGCAAAAAACCATGGCTGCCTCTATTTTTCCCAACAAAATCCTTGTGGTTGTATTTTTTTATCTTAACGGGTCGAGTTTTAACCATTCAAACCCACACACATGTATGTACAATGAACATTGTACATGTTTTGCCGCTCAAATAAAGAAACAGACCCGTAGACTAAATATATTTCAGTTTAAAGACTCTTTAGTTAAAGCGTTCGTGGTTGAGTTGTCGAAGTGATGAATTGAAACTCGTGAACTGCTAGTTCAAATCTTGGGTGCCCCACTTTTTCTAGACAACACATAATCTACTATTTTATTTCGGTAAACATATACATAAAATAGTTTTATGTGATTTAATTAAATCATTGCGTTTTGTAAATACTAGGGTATTCATTAAATCGGGTTTTTGAATTAGGCTGTTCATCGCTCGATTAATTAGCCGAGGTTTTCGTTTAATCGGTTAATTTTGTTATTGTTTATTAAATTTTTGTATAAACTAACTAATTTCAACAAATAAAAATGCATAAATTATTTATTATTTGGAGTTTATTACCAAAAAAAAAAAAAAAACAAGTTAGAGTGCTATATTCGGCTGTGCCGAATCTCCACCGACAGTTCGAATATTTCAGGAGTGATATCTATATGATGTATATTTATTATTAATTAATCTTTATAAAAACAGACATCAGCATTAAAATTGGTTGCGGTTAAGACCTATATTAAATTATTGACCGAAAATCTTGAATAAAATATCTTGATGCGTAACAATTTAAGCCGAACTTAAATGATTTTCAGAAGGGGGATTTATATTGGAGCCATGGTAAGTTATGAACCAATCATCCTAAAATTCCGCAGAGTGATTTGTGGTAGAAAAAACATAAATTTCAATACAGTGGCGAAATTAGTTTTAGCGTTTACAGTAAATTTTAGCAGGCTGCTAAATATGGAATCTAAGGTAAATTATGCACCGTATATAAAAAATTGCATGACATTTTTTCTGGCCATATAAAACTTAGTTGGAAGGAACTTTACTACAATAAATATATATGCTACGATTTTAGGCGTATTTAATAAATTTACCAGAGTGGGCTTTATATGGGGCCTATAGTAAATTATGGACCGATCATCACGAAATTTCTTAGTGCTATTTCTAGTCCTATTACACTCTGAAGTATTCAATTTTATTCTGATAGCATTATTTATTACGGTTTTAGGCGTACTTAACTGTTTTTCGGTAGTAGGGTTTATATGGGGCCTAGGGTAAACAATTTTACAGTATCATTTTTAGTCCCATAAAACTGTTACATGCCAACTTTTGTTATGATAGCACTATCAATCACGGCTTAGGCGTACTAAACTGTTATTCGGGAGTAGGGCTTATATGGGGCCTAGGGTGAATTATGGACCGATCTTCATGAAATTTTCAGTGTCATTTCTAGTCCTAAAAAACTGTGACTTGCCAAATTTTTTATGATAGCGTTATTAATTACGGTTTTAGGCGAACTAACTTATTCCGGGAGTAGAGTTTATATGGGGCCTAGGGTAAATTATGGACCGATCTTAATGAAATTTTCAGTGTCATTTCTAGACCTAAAAAACTGTGACGTTCCAAATTTTGTTATGATAGCTGTTTAATGATGACTCATTTATAACACAGCACCATGTAATGACCTAGCGGTCCTTAAATTGTTATTTACTTATTTTTCAATGCTGTCATTGCATTATATTTCTTGTACTAAACCAAGCTTGCATGATTATTAAACTCACTCTAGTTCAACCAGTGACGAGAAATTATAAAACAGTGAAATAAATAAAAACAATAAAAAACGACCAAATTAAAAGAACAAAATTGTAAATTTAAAACCAAATATAAAAACCAAACTGAAATTTAACAAAAACCAACAGTTTGTAAAAATAAATTAAATCTAAACGTGTAAAAATTAAAATATTAATGGCCGTTTCCTCATTAGCGATTATCTTTTTACCCAACGAAAAACTGCACATTAAAGAAATGTCGTTTTCTCAATGTCTCATTTGCGTCTATTCTGTCGCCAAGCTAACCAGCACTCATCTGTCAATTATTTATTTTCCTTTTATTTGCCGTACAGGTTAATTCAACCAGGTGACTCCCAACTTTTACATGTATTTTGAGTGGTGTTGCCAACTGAAAACAATTTTTTTTGTCGACATATTGAGAAACCCAAAATCGTTAACGGACAGTTTATCGGTGCAATAAATTTATGCCGACATTAAGTAACAGACAGTTTGTCGATACATTGAGAAAATGGACATAAATAAATTAAAATTATTAAAGTTTTGTTTGTTTATTGTAAAAATAAAAAAACCATGTTAATTTGAGGTAATAAAATTTAAAGGTCAGACCTCAGCCTAGTTTTTTAAAAAAATTTACAACATATTTTGAAAAAAAAATTGTGTTTTTGTGACTCTAAAATAACAAAAAATATATAAAATATATATTAAATATATAATATATTAAAAAAAACAGCAATCTGAGTGCGACCCTAAAAATAAAGAATTTTTAATAAGCAATAACATCAGCAAGATAAAAGGGACAGCGAAGAAACAACAAAAGACCCAACAACACTAAGTAAGTCAAAGTATACAATACAACAAGATATAAATATTCTTGATTGTTGTGTTACTCTTTAATTTTTTGCCGCTGCAATTTTTAAGAGAAAATAAAAATAATGACGTCACTATCCACTAACCGGGGAAATTAATACAATATTTGACTCAGAACTTTTAAGACAAAATTTGTTTTATCGGTAGCAGGTAATTTTCTTGACTCAATTTTATTATTATTCTGGCTCTTTTCAATTTACAAAAATGTCAATTGAGCAAACGATTTAGTCGACTTCGAGAAGATTCAAGCAGAAGCACGTGCTGAAGATAATGTACAAGCGTTGAAAATTATTTGAGTAGAATTAGACTCCATATGGACACAATATAAAGGCCCTATGAAGAATGTAGGGACTTAGATCAGGATGGTGATAAACCAATTGACAAAAGCAAAATACGGGAGCGATACTGATCTGCCCTAATGGCTTATAAAAATTGCCTTTCTTCAATCAACGCAAAAATCACTGCGTTTTAGGATACAACCATGGAAAAAGTTGAACGCCAGTCAAATATTCCGTTAAAAAAAGAGGTTTCATCAATAAGACTCCCTCCTTGCGACACCGACATCTTTTTTTGGGATTATAAAGTATGGTCCAGTGTCCGTGACTTGTTCACAGCCATATACATTAGAAGTCCAAATATTAGCAATGTTGAAAGGCTTTTTTATTTGACTCAAAAAACCGAAGGAGAGGCCAGAGACGTAATTACGGACGTCCCTTTAACAAATAGTGGTTTTATCATGGCCTGAAAAAATTTAGTTGACCGGTACGAAAATAAATGGATGCAGGTTAATGAGCAATATAAAATTATTTTGGATCATCCTCTATAGACTCTGGAGCCTCAATTACAAAAATTTCAAAGAACAATACACGATTGTATTCAAACATTAGGCACATTAGAATTGACACTTTAACAAGGGAGTCGTTTTTAATTTTTATTTTCTCTCAAAAACTTCCTAGGGCCCTTGTTCAAGAATTTGAAAACTCTAGTAAAGATTGAGCTGAAGAACCCAAACGGCAAGAATTCGACAAGTTTTTGACCCACAAATTTAAGACCCTAGAATTAGTAGGCAATATTAAATCATCAAAGTCCAAATCCATCCCGCCCAAGTCTGAAGTCTCGAAAAATACCTAAAATAAACGGAACATGAATTCATTCCAAACGAATATTGCGAGATCTGAGAGTCACAGTCAGAACAAAAATAAACCCGTCAGAAGTTCTAGTAATAACGCCATAACGTGCCAACATTGTAGCGAGTCACGCACCCTACGATCATGCCCCACATTTTTAGAAAAAAATATAAGTGATCGAATTCATATCGGAAGAGTCTCAAATTCATGTTACAACTATCAGAGAGTGCCCTAGTAAATACAGTTGTAGGCTGTGTAAACAAAAACCCAACACTTTGTTGCACAAGGCAACGGTGACCCAGCCTACAAACTTGCCACAAAATAACGCAGTCCACTTCAAGATCAAGTATTCCTAGGCTTACTTCCCTGACCCCACGCGAAAATAGCCAATCGTCAACAAATCATACAGAACAAGAAACCTTGCTTTTCACTGCTATTGTCGAAATACAAACTAGAGGTCGAAGATATCATGCTAGAGCCATCATCGACCCTGGATCACAATGCATGTTTGCTTAACCTTTGCTCACGGTTGAACACATCGTTTAAGTTAGAAGTTTGGGCCGCAGTTCTCAAGACCCTTCCCTCTAATTTTACATCTCAAACGTTGGACATGCTAAAGCTCAGTGAGACTGCAAAATTGCAACTTGTAGACCCTCACTTTAATCCAAGTAGACCCATCGACTTGCTAATAGGCCTCGACGTAGGCCCCTCGATTTATTGCATGGACACAACGATGCGGTCTATTGGATCCCTTTTGGCACAAAAAACATTTGGTTGGATTGTGGGGGGACCAACTCCAAAAACTGCTCAACCCAAAACAACAATTTCTTTATTAAATACATCGTCCCTTGACTAAATTCTCACACGCATTTTGGAGGTGGAGGAAAACCCAAAACAGATTTTGAGGTCAGACGAGGAAACTATTGTGAAACACAAGTTCAACCAAACAAATCGTAGAAACTAGAAAAGGATCTGGCTGTGATCTAATGAAATGGAATTCTAATGAGCCACAAGTAATTCAGAGTTAACAAGTGAGGCTCTACAACTAATCGACTAGTTAAATTTGTCAGAAAATTACGGGACCAATACTCTAGGGATAAAATGGAACATTTCAGCGGGCTCCTTTACATTCACAGCCCCAGATATAAAAGTTAAAGAGACGTATACAAAGAGGGAAGTTTTGTCTACAATTGCCAAATTTTTTGACCCATGTAGATGGATAGCTCCAATAAAAATAGGCGCTAAAGTAATCATGCAGCAAATATGGTTCGATAAAACAGACTGGGATGACATTTAAAAACTAATTTCTCAACATAACTAAATGGAAAAAAATCGTAAACAATTTTTAAAAAAATAGAATCTAGGAATTTTTATTTCTCATGGTGAGTAACATTCATTTTATAAATTTTCATATTATTCAAATGTGTATTCTAAGTCAAATTACAATGCTCAAAAGCTTTTATACTTTAATACACATTCGAATAATATGAAAATTTGTAAACAATTTTTCCAATATTAAAACTTGGATAGAATATACACCCTTAAGTCACATCGAAATACATGGATTCAGCGACGCTTCAGAAAAAGCTTATGCTGCTTCATTATACATTCAAAATGTATTAACCCACTATTGGACTGACTCGACAATCGTATTATCGTGGCTTAAGAAACCGCCATGTACCTGGAACACGTTTGTTGGAAATTCCATATCGGAAATAATACAAAAAGTCGGTACACAAAACTGGCATTATGTTGACTCAAAAATTAATCCCGCTGACCTAGCAAGCAGATGTTGTTCACCAAGTGAGTTAGAATCAAATAATCTATGGTGGAGTGGACCTTCGTAGTTAAAATTGACAAAACAGCAATGACCATCTCCACGCCCTCCTCAGGATACAAATAAAGAAGCCAAGACACTCAACATTCTAACAGTCACAAATACAGAAGACCCGTTAAGCCGATTTTCACCTCTACCCCGTGCCTATCGAGTCATTGCCTACGTTTTACGTTTCGGAAGACACACACCAACAAGTCAAATCTCACCTATAGAACCGACACCAGAAGAAATACAATCTGCAAAAAATTGCATCATAATTTGGACACAAACAACTTTGTTTCCTGACGAATATACTGCTTTACTTCACAAGCGTCTAATCTACCCTCGAAGTAAGCTCTTAACCCTTACGCCATTCCTCGATCGCAATGTGATTATAAGGGCCAATGGGCGTTTAGCGCAGTCCCCAGCATTAACGTGCAATGCATGCTGTCCAATTTTGCTGTCCAAAATTGGCCAGAATGATTACAGAATTTGTGCATAAAATTACCTTGCATGGAGGAAATCAGCTCATGGCCCGAGTAGTAAGAACCGAATCTTGGATTTTTCGACTTAAGCCCTTTGTTAAAACAGTCACAAATCATAAAAAAACGTGTGTACTTTACAAAAAACATACTCAAAGTCAGATAATGGCATCCATGCCACCTGAGCGCACAACAATATCAAGACCCTTTGCAGTTACAGGTGTTGATTACGCTGGACCCTACATCATTTGAAACTTTACTGGTGGAGCCTGTCCTAACACAATTTGTATGCTTTGCCACTAAACCTGTTCATTTAGAACCAGTTAGTGATTTATCGACCCAAACATTTTTAGCTGCCTTTTTCCGCTTTATTGGAAGACGTGGATGTCCAGCAATCATATATTCGGACAACGGTACGAGCTTTGTCGGAGCAGAAGAGCTCATCAAAAAGGATAGTCTAGAATATATAAAAACTCTTCAAACCCAAGTAACTCACAACTAAAGCCATCAAAATATCATTTGGAAATTCATACCCCCTGGTGCCCCACATATGGGCGGACTCTGGGAAGCCGGTGTAAAATCATTCAAGACTCAATTTAAGAAAATGATGCCAGATAAGAAATTCACCTTTAAAGAGTTGTCAACAATTCTCACTCGCATAGAATCGTGTTTAAACTCTAGACCCTTAAGTCCTGCTAGCGATGACCCAAACGACTTTAACCCATTAATCCCTAGACACTTCCTGATTGGAACTCCATTATTGACCCCAGCCGAACCTGATGTAAGCAGCGAAAACCTGACCCTCATCAACCGCTGGAAACGCCTAAAGGTCATCTACCACTAATTTTGGCAAAGATGTAAATCTGAGTATCTTGCCGAACTTCATCGCTGATCAAAACAGTCGAGTTGTAGACATCCAAACAAAAAACGGGATCGTTATCAGACCCATTACAAAAATTGTGGTTTTGTTTTAAAAAATACTTAACACTTTTTAAAATTTTCTCAACTAAATTTACACTGAAAGGTATGGCATCCAAAGCAAAATTTCTAAGTTTCTCATCAACAGATTTGATTGCCGTCAACATATACAACATCATACGACCCGCAACCTTGAATCGAATTGAGTACCCCGGTAGGCTAGCTGGTAGTGAGCTAGTCTATCAGCGCCGGAGTTGCGGGTTCAATTCCCGCCAGAGACTCTGGTTTCTTTCCTGCAGGCAAGCGTAGAGCTTCACAGGGATTAGCTTAGGGAAATAAAAAAAAGATCTAGATGCCATATCTGTCAAATTCATCACAACGCATTGCTTCATTGTAATCTGTGTTTCGGACCTATGGTAAAGTGCACCAATTTAATGATGACTCATTTAAAACACAGCACCCTGTAAAACCGGTCCTTAAGTTGTTATTTACTTATTTTCAATTATGTTATTACATAATATTTTTTGTACTAAACCTAGCTTGTTAAATAATGTTTAAAATCATTAAACTCACTCTAGTTTCAACCAGTGACGAGAAATCATAGAACAGTGAAATAAATAAAAACAAGTAGTTGTAACAACAGAAATAAAAAAACAAAATTAAGAGAACAAAATTGTTAATTTAAAACCAAACAGAAATTAAAAAAAACCAATACTTTGTAAAAATAAATTAAATCTAAACGTGTAAAAATTAAAAACATTGAATTTAAAAATAAATAAATTAAAATTATTAAAGTTTTGTTTGTTTATTGTAAAACTAAAAGAACCGTGTTAATTTGTGGCAATAAAATTTAATGGTCAGCCCTCAACAATAGCATTAATAAATACGGTTTTAGGCTTACTCAACGGTTTTCCGGGAGTAGTTTTCATATGGGGCCTAAATTTTGGACCGATCTTCGTGAAATTTCACAGTGTCATTTGTACTCCTTAAAAACTGTGACATGCCATATTTTGTTCAATAGCATTATTAATTAAGGTTTTAGGCGTACTAAACTGTTTTTCGGGAGTAGAGTTTATATGGGGCCTAGGGTAAATTATGGACCGATCTTCATAAAATTTCACAGTGGGATTTCTAGTTCTAAAAAACTGTGACGTGCCAAATTGTTATGATAGCATTTTAATTACGGTTTTAGGCGTACTAAATTGTTTTCCGGGAGTAGGGTTTATATGGGGCCTAGGGTAAATTATGGACCAATCTTCATGAAATTTTACAGTGTCATTTCTAGTCCTACATTTGTGGCGTTCCAAATTTTGTTATGAGAGCATTAATAATTACGGTTTAAGGCGTACCAAACCGTTTTTCGGAAGTAGGGTTTATATGGGGCCTATGGTAAATTATGGACCTACCTTCGTGAAATTTTACAGTCTAGTCCTAAGAAACTGTGACGTGCCAAATTTTGTTATGATAGCAAATTACGGTTTTAGGCGTACTTAGATCTTTTCAGCGAGTAGGGTTTAAATTGGGCCTAGGGTAAATTATGGACCGATCTTCATAAAATTTCACAGTGTCATTTCTAGTTCTAAAAAAATGTGACGTGCCAAAATAGTATGATAGCATTTTAATTACGGTTTTAGGCATACTTAACTGTTTTCCGGGAGTAGGGTTTATATGGGGCCTAGGGTAAATTATTTACCGATCTTCATGAAATTTTACAGCGACATTTCTAGTTCTAAAAACTGTGACGTGCAATAATAATTACGGTTTTAAGCGTACTAAACTCTTTTTCGGGAGTAGGGTTTATATAGGGCCTAGGGTAAATTATGTACCGATTTCAATCCCAAACTGCTTGGGATAACTACAAGCAATTTGACACCAAGTTTGTTTTTTTCTTTTGATTTTTTCGAAAGTGAGCGTGTTTTCAAAAGACGGACAGACCGACCGACAGACGGACAAGACTGAATCGACTAAGAATTACTCAAGGAGCCAGAATATATATACTTTATGGGGTCTGAGATGAATAATAAAAAACTTCACACGGAATGACAAACTTATTATACCCTCTTCTCAACTAATTGTGGTGGAGGGTATAACAAGTTAGAGTGCTATATTCAGCTGTGCCGAATCTTTGATACCCTACACCGACAGTTTAAATATTTCAGGAGTGATTTCTATATCTATATATGAAAAAACATAAATTTTAATACAGTGGTGAAATTAGCTTAAGCGTTTACAGTGAATTTCAGAAGGCTGCTAAATATGGGATCTAAGGTAAATTATGGACCGTATATAAAAAATTGCATGACATTTTTTCTGGCCATATGAAACTATGTTGTAAGAAATTTTACCACAATAAATATATATGCTACGATTTTTGGCCTATTTAATTAATTAACCAGAGTGGGTTTTATATGGGGCCTAAAGTGAATTATGGACCGATCATCACGAGATCTTTAGTGCTATTTCTAGTCCTATTAAACTCTGAAGTATTCAATATCGGGCCTGGGATAAATTATGAACCAATCTTCACGAAATTTCACAGTGTCATTACTAGTCTTATAAAGCTGTGAAGTACCAAATTCTATTATGATAACATTATTTATTACGGTTTTAGGCGTACTAAACTGTTTTTCGGTAGTAGGGTTTATATGGGGCCTAGGGTAAATTATAGACCGATCTTCACGAAAATTTACAGAGAATGCTATTAGTGAAAGAGTTGAAAAGTTAGAGATTAAGAGTTCTGAAACAAACGACATGAAGAAGGAAATAAAAGAACTAAAGAGAAAAGTATTAAAACATGAAATCTTAGTTGTGGCAGGTAGTGTTCGATTTTCTGGAATCCCCTACTATGAAAATGAGAATTTATACACTATTTTTAAAACTATACGCGGCATTATGGAAACACCTGTTCCCCAGTGTAGGGCGCTTGTAGCGAAAAAAATAACTTTTATTCAAATTCTATTTTAACCTATGTCCACTTGGTTATTATTTTTACTATATATATATTTTTTTTTTCATTTAAAATTTTGAATCGTTGTATTTAATTAATAACATTTGTTTTTTTTTTAATTTTACCCTTGGGAAAAAGGCCAAAAATGTTCTTATTTTTTTTTATTTTCTTCTTTATTTTGTTTTTAAGATGTGTAATTATTCACTTCTGTTCCAAATGAATCTCTCCCTAACATTAACTGACCTAGGTATCGGATTTAGCTGACAGAGTAAACAAATGAGATTTTTTTTTATTTTTCGAATTAATATTTAAGAATACTTACGTTTTAACGGTTAAAGCGTAAAATTCTTAGTAAAAAAGGACCATTGCGTTACAATGATAATGCAGTTATATGCGTTGTAAAATGTAAGTATTTAATGGTGTGGTGTGGTTCTGAAAGAAAAATGGCATGCTGAATTAGCATTATTATTCCAGAATTTGATGTGTATAAAAGCACAATTTAATCGAGAACAGTCTTTCATTTTTTTTCTAAAACCATTGACGCCATATAAAGTACATCTATTTTTTCTGGATTTTTTTTTTTCATAGTAAAGATATACTTTAAAGCTTTTCTGAAAGGATTTTCATAAACGTTAGGGAACCGGAGTTCCTTTATGAGTATTTTTAGACATAAACTTGTAAGTAGTTAAAATGAAAAAGATTAAATAATATTGCGAACTCGAATTTATTTAAATATTTTGTTAAAGGGATTGCCTAAATTGGGAACACGAACTACAGAGTTTATACCTGAGGGCGACGGGAAACCCTTTGAAAAAAACCCGTATGGAAGATTATAGGCTGCAGAACTGTTCAGATGAAAATTTAGCCCAGGAAGATTTGGTTTGAAAAATAGAAAGCTGCTAAATTGACTAGGGTATAAATCTTCAAAAATTTAAATTGCAGTGGTTGTGAAAATCTTAAAGTTCGAAAAAAAAGAAATGTTTCATTAAGGCATTTCATTAAGAATAGCAAATTCTAGTGGCGAAAAGAAAACATTATTTAAAAAGCCAGAAAGTTAAATTTGTGAATTAATCGAAAAAAATCGAATTAATCGTAATACAAAAGATTTTTTTTAAGGCCAAAGTGTCATATATATATTACAACAACAAATAAAGTTAAAGTTTTATTTACACCGTTTCCAATTATAAAACAATAGGCAAGACAACCAGTTAACTGGCTATTGAAATCACTAACTTCATTTTAAATTTAGTTTAAATAACACTGCAAATTTTAAGGCCGGAATTCGAAATTTAAAAAGAAAAAAAAGAGTAAAATAATGTTGTGTTAAAATATAAATTTCAGTTTAGTTTCCTAATTTTAATTTAATTTAAGCAATCTTAAATTCTTTTGGACAAATATCAAACAAAAAGAAAAAATAGCAAAAACAAAAAAAAAAATAAAACTTTGTGCAATGATCATAATGTCAATACGGTAAAAACTACAAAAATTAAAATTAAGAAAAAAAAAAACGAAATAAATTGTAACAATTAAAAACAAAAAAAAATAAAAATGTGTAAATAAAATCACAAAGGGAAAAGAATTCTAGTTTTAATAGAAGCCCTAAAGAAGGTTAAATAGAATTACCAACAGTTTAAGAAAAATTCATCAAATGTTTAATTAACCAAATCGCAAGTATCTTAACCAAACCCACTTCCAGTTAAGCAATGAGCCGCCGAAAGTACTTTCCGGAATTCCTCTAACATGTAAGTTTGAATATCTTTATTTTCTATTTCTATTGGTATAAGTACATTATTAACCACAGGAAATATTAAATTAGATGTACCTATTGATGATATACATATATGCAAATAAATGTTAAGTGACTGATGTTAATAACATTTTGCTATTAACAGAGCAGAATGTTACTAGCATAACCTTAACTGGATAAGCAAAGAAAGGATGATTAAAGTCACTAAAACTTGTTTTTTCCAAAGTTAAAAAAAAGAAAATATTTCCTGAGATTAATTAATTAAACATTGATGATGATACCAATTTGTTTTTTTTATTTTATTATTTCTTAATATTTCTTTGATATGATATAAAATAACATACGGTTCAAAAAAAAAACCAAAAATAAAAATTTAAAACAAAGAAAAAAAAAAGTATTAATCTATTAAATCTATTAAAGTGAAATTTTAACTTAAATAATTTATCGCGGCTATGTCAGCGAGGAAAGGAGTGGCCTAGTAGGTCAGTGCGTGACCGTCGTGTCGTTAAGTCCGGGTTTGAGTCCTGATAGTAATTTCTTTTTTCTTTGTTTTCTTTAATATAATTTGTTTTTTTTTTAACAAGAATATTTGTACTGCACAGCCTTAAGTTTTTTTTGTTGGAATTTCTTTTATTTACTTTAAATTTAATTTTTTTTGATAATTGCCCATTTTCATTTTTGTATCTTTTTATCATTATTTCATTGCGTTTAATTCGAAATGTATAACATTTTTAATTATAATTTCATATTTAGTTTTTGTTTACTTATAAGTTGAAATTAAATTCGGGTTTAGATTTGAGTAAAAATGATTTTTTTTAATAAAATTTGTTAAAATTACAATGAAATTTTAAAAAAACTTTGAATTCTGATTTCTGAACTTCCTGTGAGAGGGTGAGTTGTATTTGGGATCATGTTAGGTTATTTCTTTGCGCGGAATAAACATGATCATGGTTGGGAGGGGAAGTTAGCGTCCTAAGATCTTCGCTAAACAAATGTTTGCTCTGTAAAAAAAAAAATCCTACTTTCGTTTCTATCGTTTTATTTGTTTTTCTATCTTTCTATCTATCCTTTCTCTCGTTTTTTTTTGCATGCAAGTTAAAATAAATGTTAGCTGTAGTTAGCTTAAAACCGAGTTTAGTGATAAAAGAAAAACCTACACCGTTTGCCGACGAGATAGGAGCCGAAATAAAAAAATGCATGCGCACTAAATTTCTGCACTTGCAACTTTGAGTAGCAGGATAAACGTAATTCGCTAAAGTTATAATTATTTTTTGCGCCCAACGTGGGGCCCACACATATTTAATATTTATTTAACACCTTTTGAATTTCAATTCAAGCAATGTGTGGCTCTCAATTAATTCCTTCTTTTCCGCTTGTTCTTTTTAACTTTATTCTTAATTTCCTGTTTATGTTATTTTTTGGTGATTAAAATTTAATGTTGTGAAATTTAACATAAATTTGGCAATGTGTGTTAACCAACATTAAAATATTGCATCCATTTTCTATTTACCTTACGTTCTTTTACGCGGTTTTGCCATATTGTTTACTTAGTCTTTTCCGGAAATGCTGAGAATTGGTCAGGTGCACTAAACTCAGACCATTAGACTTCTTAACATCAATGGTAAAACAGGTAATTGTTTTATTAGTTGAGAAATTACGGTTTTTGGATAAAATTTCAAAACGTACCAACTAATATAATCTTTTTTTTTTCCTAATTTATCCTTTTTTCTTCTTACTTTTTTTTATGAGCAAGGATTTTTTTCTATGCAATAATTAATGTGAACAAAAGAGGAAATTGAAATTTTTAAAGGTTTAATTTTTATAAAGTTTTCTTGGTTATTTGAGATTTTCTAAATGTTTGATTTTTTGGTTGCATTGGAAAAAGTTTATCGCTGGAATTCATTTTTTTTTTGTTCTTTTTTAGTTTTTTTTCATTTACCTTGAATTTTTTTTTATAAAGTTACTACACATTAAAACCGTTTTTTGTTTTGATTAGTTTAGTTTGGTTTTGGCGGAATTTAACTTGATTATATTTTTTTAAATCGGTTTTACATAATTTTTTTGGAAATGTCTATTCAGAGAAGTACTGAAGATTTATTAAGCTTGGGTAATACTCTACCTAATTGTGGGGTTTGTGCCAACGTTATAACGGGCTCTTCATACCTATATAAAACCCTCTGTGGACATAGCTTCCACAAATCATGTTTCCAGAAACATATTAAGCAGAAACAGTTTTGTCCTACGTGTAATACTAAGTTAAATCCGAAACCAACTTCATCCCCTTTACCTCCTCCAACAGTGACTCGATCTCAAGTGCAGCGTGCACAAGAGTTTGACCTAAATCGCTCTAATACACCTTCTACCCCGAAAGGAGCGAAGAACCAAGCAATGGAACCGAATTATTCAGTAATGTCTTCGAGTTCTCCCCAGGAACAAAGGGAGCATATCAGGAATTTGGTCACTGCCGCAGTGGGCGCGCAACAGGCCGAAATGTTGACATGCCTTAGTCAATAGAGAGGATAATACTGAAATAGGTTTTAGGCGCCTGAGTTTGATTAATTCAAACCAGGGTTATGTGAGTAACAGGGATTCTGATTCTGGCAATACGAGGGGAAATACTGGACCTGAAGTACCGTCGGTCAGAGAACGAACATTAAAACAGGTGGACCTGAAAATGCGAATTTAATTGGAAGTAGTTCGTTAGGTTCTTCCCTTAGGTCTGATAAAGTTGGTCACATTATTCATAATTGGAAGGTGAGATTTTCTGGTGATGCGAAGGGAATGTCCGTTTATAATTTTTTATGTAGAGTAGAGGCTCTTACATATCAGACGCTTAGTGGAAATTTCGAATTGTTATGTAGACACATCTCAACTTTATTTGATTTCAAAGCTTCCGACTGGTTTTGGAGATACTACCGTTCGGTTACGGAAATTCGGTGGACTGATTTATGTACTGCGTTAAGACATCAGTATAAAGACTCGCGAACTGATGTGGATTTCAGAGAAATGATTCGTGATAGGTAACAACGATCAGGTGAACATTTTGACTCTTTCTACGAGTCTATAGTTGATATTTCCGATCGCCTATCTACCCCTTTACCGGAAAATGTCTTAGTTGAACTTTTGCGTAGAAACTTGTTGCCAGAAATTCAACATAACATTTTAAATATACCTATTTATTCTGTGTCTCATTTGAGGGACATTTGTCGACGAAGGGAGTTTTTTTTTTTGTTAGACGTGGGCAGAAGACAGGCGGCAAATAAACCCCTTATTCAAGGCAAGTCAATGAGATTGTAGAAAACGAAGTCGAATTGACCGACGACACTGAGGTTTCAGCGATAGCTTTAATTTGTTGGAACTGTCAAAAAGTTGGTCATAGATACCAGAATTGCCTAGAAGACCGGCGAATCTTTTGTTACGGGTGTGGTTTACCAGATATATACAAGCCAAATTGTTCGAACTGCAATAGTTCAAAAAACTTAAAATCCGGTGCGCTGAGAGGTGCACACAATGATGAAATGATGAAAACGGCGAGTACCAGTACCGATTTGTTTCAAAACCAAATTCCATTAGTAAAATTGAAGAGTCTTCTGTCTCTTTTGTCGCTAAGAAAGTCATAAAAGTAACCAACGATTTAACACCAACTGATTTAAAAACCTTTTCAAAAACTGCATTAGAACCATTACTGAGGAAAAAGAACCGGAATTCACAGATTGCCAAATTAAACCAAATTGTTTTGCATGAGATTCTGCTAGGGAATTATTGACCAGTGATACTGAATTTAAAAAGATCTGTTCTTTCGTGAAAACTGCCGATGGTAGGTCGCAAACTGTATGTGGCTATGTTTGTGCGAAGGTAACTTTTCGCGGAATCACGAGGAGGATAAAGTTTTATATAGTTCCAGACTTGTCGCAGAATCTGTATTTAGGAATCGATTTTTGGCGCGCTTTTCATTTATTGCCAACAGGGATAAACTCAGCTCTTAGTTCTGATTTAGCAATTAATAGTAGCGTTGATTTGGGAGATCAGAGAACATTAACGGATCAGTAGAAACAACAGCTTCAGCAGGTGATAAACACGTTTCCGTCATTCGCAAAGGAAGGGCTAGATCGAACGACAGTTTTAAGTCATGTGATAGATGTTGGTAATGCCACTCCTATAAAACAAAAGCACTTTCCTGTTTCCCCAGCGATGGAGAAGCTGATTTATAATGAATTAGACCGTATGTTAAAGAACGATGTCATAGAGGAATCGGACAGTCCTTGGTCCTCCCCAATTGTTCTTGTATGGAAGCCGGGAAAAGTCAGGTTATGCTTAGACAGCCGAAAGGTAAACTCGGTTAACGTTAAGAATGCTTATCCCCTGCCAAATATTGATGGCATTCTTGGTAGGTTGCCTAGGGCGGAGTTTATAACTAGCCTAGACTTGAAGGACGCGTTTTGGCAAATTCCACTTGATAGCTCGCCGAGAGATAAAACGGCATTTTCTGTCCCTGCCTCCCCCCCCCCCTGTACCATTTCAAGGTTAAGCCATTCGGCCTCTGCAATCCGCCACAGACGATGTCAAGGCTAATGGACAAGGTGGTCCCTGCTAATTTAAGGACAGAGGTTCGCTTATCTTGACGATTTATTAATTGTATCTGGTACTTTTAGTCGGCATTTGGAGGTTATAAGGGAAATATCTAAGCAAATTCGTTTTGAAGGACTGACAATTGATATGGAGAAATCTAAGTTTTTCGTACAGGAAGTCCGTTATCTTGGCTACCTATGACCCGGAGAAAATTTCGGCCATCACAGAATTCCCGACACCGAGGTTTGGCGTCAACTCAGACGATTTTTGGGTATGCCCGGTTGCTACCGTTAGTTTATTAGGAACTACGCGTCTGTTACTTCACCCTAGACAGACCTTTTAAAAAATAAGAGAAAGTTTACTTGGAACGTCGAAGCTGAAAAAGCATTTGAAGAATTAGAATCAATCTTGACCACTGCGCCAGCTCTGCATAGTCCGGATTTTTCACAACCGTTCTTTATTCACTGTGATGCTAGCAGCACTGGGATAGGAAGCGTCTTGGTACAGAAAACTGCGGAAGGTGAAGAGTTTCCGATAGCATTTATGTCTAAGAAACTAAACCAAGCCCAACGCAATTATTCGGCTACCGAACAAGAATGCTTAGCAGCAATGTTAAGCATAAAAAATTTTCGGGCCTATGTGGAAGGGCATGAGTTCACCGCAATCACAGATCACGCTTCACTGAAGTGGCTCATGTCTCAAACAGACTTGAACTCACGCTTGGCAAGATGGGCTTTAAGACTTCAAGGCCTTAATTTTAAAATAGAGCACAGAAAGGGAAGTAAAAACTTAGTTCCTGATGCACTTTCACGTACTAATACAAAAGATTTCTCCGAGATCCGAGGCTTAAACTTGTCCGAACTCGATGACTCTGCGGTTTTCGTGGATCCTGAATCCGAACCTTTCCAAAGGACCGATTACAAACAACTATTAGACAAAGTTAGGATAAATTTAGATAAAATACCAGACCTTAGGATTATTGACGGCTTTTTATTCAGACGGACTAAGCACTGTACGGGACGATCTTGCTTGGAAACTTTGGATTCGAAAGGCTATGATTCCCGAGGTTTTGAGAAGGGCACACAATGGTCCTCTATCTTCTCATGGTGGAATAGCCAAAACTTTGGAGAGAATCAGAAGATTTTACTATTGGCCTAATTTAGTTAATGCTGTTAGGGAATACGTTAATGCTTGTGAGGTGTGTAAGGATACGAAACATCCTAATCTTATCATGCGACCACCAATGGGGAAAACTTCAAACAAGATTAGATTTTTCCAGAAATTGTATGTTGATTGCCTAGGCCCATATCCGAAGTCGGGAAATGTTGGCATTTTTATCGTTCTCGACTACTTTTTTTAATTTAATTTTCTTAAGCCGGTGAAAAAGTTTACCTCTGATATAATTGTGAATTATCTTGTGGGATTATTCCATACTTTTAGCACACCCGAGACTTTGGTTTCGGATAATGGTTCTCAATTCAAATCGGCGAAATTTAATGAGCTTTTTAAAAATTATTGTGTGAATCATGTCTATACGGCAGTATACTCGCCCCAAGCCAATGTATCTGAATCGTTCAGTTCTATCGGCAATACGGGCGTATATTTAACACGACCAAAGTAATTCTGATGAGTATTTAAGCAGCATCAGCTGTACATTACGTTCAGCTGTACACTCTGCAATAGGTACTTCGCCTTATTACATGGCTTTCGGACAGCAATTGATTACCAACGATAAATCCTACGCACTTCTTCGAAATCTGGAAATGCTGGACGACAGATCTATCAGTTTCAATCGGGAAGATTCTCTTTCGATTATCAGGAGAAAAGCCGCACAGAATATTAATCGACAACAGGAGAAGAACGAAAGATCGTATAACCTTCGATCTCGTGAAGCTACCTATGAAATTGG
Source organism: Pollenia griseotomentosa (assembly GCA_963931875.1). NCBI lineage: Eukaryota > Metazoa > Arthropoda > Insecta > Diptera > Polleniidae > Pollenia > Pollenia griseotomentosa. Next base: position 5,575,856 of record OZ007565.1, on the reverse strand, counting down.
CTAGGAAGTATTTAGGAGAAATTTCAGTCAGAGTGATTTAGGAATAGGTTTCAATGCTAAACTAGCACCGACATTATCAGTTAGAGGACTTGAATGGCAAATTAATTGGCGTATATCATGCCAAGGATATAAGACCCTAGAAAGTTTTGAGAAAAATTTAAGGCTACAAGCAGTATCAGCTTTGTCGTTATTTGTAAAAACCCCCAAATCTGATTTTGGCGGGGGGGAATGTCGGGCGCTTGTAGCGAAGAAAATAACTTTTATTCAAATTCATTTTTAACCTATGTCCACTTGGTTATTATTATACCCTTCACCGAAGGTAAAAGGGTATATATAAGTTTGTCATTCCGTTTGTAATTTCTACAATATTGATACTACACCCTATAAAGTATATATATTCTGGGTCCTTATGAAAAGCGAAGTTGATTTAACGATATCCGTCTCTTCCCCCCCCCCCCCCCCACAGTAGTCCAAATTCTCCATCTAGCCGGAAGAAAGTAATTTTTTTACTATTTCGAAACTAAATATTTTGTTTGATAATAAGTTGACAAGTGCCCACAGTGCATAACGGTACATTTTTTATTTATTTAACTTCTGTTTCAGGTTTGCTTTCTTGTTTTAAACACACGTAATTGCTGTTTTGTTTTTCTATTATAGCTCAGTTGATATTTAGAACCGAAATTAAAGTTGTCGTAAAAAAATAAGAAAAAAGTTTTTAAATTATTTTTTTGCTGAAATTAATTTAACAAAGGTAGGAACAAATTTTACTATTTTTATATTTCAAATAAAATGTTTTGTTTAGAAAAAGAATGCAGTTTTGTACGTGTGTGTCTTATATGTTAACATTTTGTTCAATGTCCAAATTCAACTAGAGTTTTAAATGGGAATTTATAAGACTTTAATTCTATTATTTGTGGTTTTGTAATCTGTATAATGGTAGCTTGTCAATGTTTTCAAATTTAGCTGCCAGTTTTTGCCTATATGCTTTTTATTTGGTTTACAGTTTAAAATGTCCATTACTAAGAGGGAACTATTTGATGCTTGGTATAGTGAAAAACAACAAAATAAAAAACTTAATGCTGTTGTATCACATGTTTTTGATAAGATCGGGCTTCAGAATAATGAAACGGATAGCTATTGTAGATTACAATTTGTGATACAAAAATTTTAGATAAATAAATAAATAATGTTTTACAAAAATACAGGTATATTATTTGTTTTTATTTTTTAACAAAAAATTTGACACGCCCATTTCACCGATTGCGCCCATTTTTTTAGTGAGTGTTTTTATTGATAAAATCTATGAACGTGCAAAGTTTCATGTCAATGCGGCTTTTCAAAAGCGAGTTATGACCTTCTTCCGGCTAGGTTAAGCATTTGGACCACTGTGCCCCCCCCCTTTGTATTTGTTTACATATACTAGCATAATGCCCAATATGATTTTCGTTACCACCCTTCTTTAATTTTTCATCTATTTAAGGAAATAATTTTAACAAATAGAAACGGGGAATTTTTGATTATTTTTGCCACTTAAAAACTCGCCAAAAAAGATAAATCTACGGTATGACAACAGTGCCTATACAAAAAGAAACCAAACAAACACACATACATGGTACAAACTATTTTGGTGATTATAGGCCACCTTTGCTTTATTGTGGTGAACTAAAACATCAAAAATAATTACAACTCAACTGTGTTGAGTTGTGAACTGTAAACTGATCATATTTACTTTTAATGATATTCATGAAACGTTCCTTCATGGTCCAGTTGTCTAGGGGGTTTGCTTAGGTTAGAAACTGTGAGTCCCTGGTTCGAATCGTGTTTTTTCAAAAAGAAAATTTTTTTTAAATTTTTTTATGTTCTGAAACGATTTAAAAAAATATTTACCAGTTTTAACTTTTTAAATTTAATTTATAATGAAGTTTTATGTATTGTATATATGTATGTTTATGTAGAAATTATTTAGGTTTTGTCTAGTTGCTCTGTATTCTGCTCGCACAATGGTGAAGGGTATATAAGATTCGGCACAGCCGAATATAGCACTCTTACTTGTTTTTACTATATATATATTTTTTTTTTTGCATTTAAAATTATGAACCGTTGTATTTAATTAATAACATTTGTTTTTTTTTAATTTTACCCTTGGGAAAAAGGCCAAAAATGTTCTTATTTTTTTTTATTTTCTTCTTTATTTTGTTTTTAAGATGTGTAATTATTCACTTCTGTTCCAAATGAATCTCTCCCTAACATTAACTGACCTAGGTATCGGATTTAGCTGACAGAGTAAACAAATGAGATTTTTTTTTATTTTTCGAATTAATATTTAAGAATACCTACGTTTTAACGGTTAAAGCGTAAAATTCTTAGTAAAAAAGGACCATTGCGTTACAATGATAATGCAGTTATATGCGTTGTAAAATGTAAGTATTTAATGGTGTGGTGTGGTTCTGAAAGAAAAATGGCATGCTGAATTAGCATTATTATTCCAGAATTTGATGTGTATAAAAGCACAATTTAATCGAGAACAGTCTTTCATTTTTTTTCTAAAACCATTGACGCCATATAAAGTACATCTATTTTTTCTGGATTTTTTTTTTTCATAGTAAAGATATACTTTAAAGCTTTTCTGAAAGGATTTTCATAAACGTTAGGGAACCGGAGTTCCTTTATGAGTATTTTTAGACATAAACTTGTAAGTAGTTAAAATGAAAAAGATTAAATAATATTGCGAACTCGAATTTATTTAAATATTTTGTTAAAGGGATTGCCTAAATTTGGAACACGAACTACAGAGTTTATACCTGAGGGCGACGGGAAACCCCTTGAAAAAAACCCGTATGGAAGATTATAGGCTGCAGAACTGTTCAGATGAAAATTTAGCCCAGGAAGATTTGGTTTGGAAAATAGAAAGCTGCTAAATTGACTGGGGTATAAATCTTCAAAAATCTTAAAGTTCGAAAAAAAAGAAATGTTTCATTAAGGCATTTCATTAAGAATAGCAAATTCTAGTGGCGAAAAGAAAACATTATTTAAAAAGCCAGAAAGTTAAATTTGTGAATTAATCGAAAAAAATCGAATTAATCGTAATACAAAAGATTTTTTTTAAGGCCAAAGTGTCATATATATATTACAACAACAAATAAAGTTAAAGTTTTATTTACACCGTTTCCAATTATAAAACAATAGGCAAGACAACCAGTTAACTGGCTATTGAAATCACTAACTTCATTTTAAATTTAGTTTAAATAACACTGCAAATTTTAAGGCCGGAATTCGAAATTTAAAAAGAAAAAAAAGAGTAAAATAATGTTGTGTTAAAATATAAATTTCAGTTTAGTTTCCTAATTTTAATTTAATTTAAGCAATCTTAAATTCTTTTGGACAAATATCAAACAAAAAGAAAAAATAGCAAAAACAAAAAAAAAAATAAAACTTTGTGCAATGATCATAATGTCAATACGGTAAAAACTACAAAAATTAAAATTAAGAAAAAAAAAAACGAAATAAATTGTAACAATTAAAAACAAAAAAAAATAAAAATGTGTAAATAAAATCACAAAGGGAAAAGAATTCTAGTTTTAATAGAAGCCCTAAAGAAGGTTACATAGAATTACCAACAGCTTAAGAAAAATTCATCAAATGTTTAATTAACCAAATCGCAAGTATCTTAACCAAACCCACTTCCAGTTAAGCAAGGAGCCGCCGAAAGTACTTTCCGGAATTCCTCTAACATGTAAGTTTGAATATCTTTATTTTCTATTTCTATTGGTATAAGTACATTATTAACCACAGGAAATATTAAATTAGATGTACCTATTGATGATATACATATATGCAAATAAATGTTAAGTGACTGATGTTAATAACATTTTGCTATTAACAGAGCAGAATGTTACTAGCATAACCTTAACTGGATAAGCAAAGAAAGGATGATTAAAGTCACTAAAACTTGTTTTTTCCAAAGTTAAAAAAAAGAAAATATTTCCTGAGATTAATTAATTAAACATTGATGATGATACCAATTTGTTTTTTTTATTTTATTATTTCTTAATATTTCTTTGATATGATATAAAATAACATACGGTTCAAAAAAAAAACCAAAAATAAAAATTTAAAACAAAGAAAAAAGAAAGTATTAATCTATTAAATCTATTAAAGTGAAATTTTAACTTAAATAATTTATCGCGGCTATGTCAGCGAGGAAAGGAGTGGCCTAGTAGGTCAGTGCGTGACCGTCGTGTCGTTAAGTCCGGGTTTGAGTCCTGATAGTAATTTCTTTTTTCTTTGTTTTCTTTAATATAATTTGTTTTTTTTAACAAGAATATTTGTACTGCACAGCCTAAAGTTTTTTTTGTTGGAATTTCTTTTATTTACTTTAAATTTAATTTTTTTGATAATTGCCCATTTTCATTTTTGTATTTTTTTATCATTATTTCATTGCGTTTAATTCGAAATGTATAACATTTTTAATTATAATTTCATATTTAGTTTTTGTTTACTTATAAGTTGAAATTAAATTTGGGTTTAGATTTGAGTAAAAATGATTTTTTTTAATAAGATTTGTTAAAATTACAATGAAATTTTAAAAAAACTTTGAATTCTGATTTCTGAACTTCCTGAGAGAGGGTGAGTTGTATTTGGGATCATGTTAGGTTATTTCTTTGCGCGGTATAAACATGATCATGGTTGGGAGGGGAAGTTAGCGTCCTAAGATCTTCGCTAAACAAATGTTTGCTCTGTAAAAAAAAAATTCCTACTTTCGTTTCTATCGTTCTATTTGTTTTTCTATCTCTCTATCTTTCCTTTCCCTCGTTTTTTTTTGCATGCAAGTTAAAATAAATGTTAGCTGTAGTTAGCTTAAAACCGAGTTTAGTGATAAAAGAAAAACCTACACCGTTTGCCGACGAGATAGGAGCCGAAACCCAAACGTTATTCGCTACACCAGATCGATAACATATACCAACTAAATAAAATGTATAAGAACAACAAACCGTATACCCCAAAGTATGAAGTCATTGTTGCTAAACTGCGATCTCCGTTTGAAAAAAATTTTCTTTTAAGGTCAATCGCTAATTTTCGAAGGAAAAACCAAACCAATCTTCGATTAAGGCATGAAGAAAATGACAGAAAGCTTTTTTTGGTAGTGAAGTGGCAATGTGTAAAAACAGGCAGCAACAATCAACCCAAATGGCGTGATCAAAACAAAAATAACAAAACACAAACCACGTTAAACAAATGCATTAGTTCAACAAACGTTGTGTTTTGTGCAAAAAAAAAATTATTTATTAATATTTTTTTGTTTTTTAATGTTATTTATTTACTTAAATATTATTTATTCGTGTTGTGGTAAACTAAGAAGTTAATTTTTACAACAGCTTTGCAAATAAATCTCAACTAAATAAATTTGTGTTCATTGTATTGCGGAATAAAAGATGATGCAAAGATAAATGCAAAAAGGGCAGCTTTCTTAGAAAGAGACAACAAAAACGCAAAATCTTCTGTCACGTGACAGTTCTGTTAGTATTCTGTGCTTAACATGAAAAAAAAAATAAAGAAATAAAGTCAACATTTACCCTGCGTGGTCAAGTGTATGTCAAAAAATTTGATTTAGATGACCCTTTCTTGGTGGAATTTATTGAGGACCTTAACAACCTTTTTCGAGAATAATTATTTTAAAATTTTATTTTATACCATCAATAACAAACTCTTTTATACATCTGTAACTTTCCTGTTTAAACATGTAAAATCTCCTTTTAATTATTGCGTTGTATTGGGTCGTTTGAATAATGCATACTTCATTTAGGCCCGTTTTCACGACTTAACGATAGCTAAATGTAGGAAGTTATCGAACAGATAATGAGTTTTAAATTATCACAAGTTCACTTTAATCTAAAAGTGAAGGATAAGCTAAAGAGAGGAACGTTCTACCTTTAAGTCGGAGTTTATACGGTTCATTCTTTACTGAAAAGATTGCTACTTTATAGGCGAGAGGGGCGAGTGGAAAAGAAACGAGTACATACCCCTCGCCTCTCTCGCCTATAAAGTAGCAATCTTTTCAGTAAAGAATGAACCGTATAAACTCAGACTAACTTTTGTGGTAAGGCTTAGATTTGAGATTGCCATATTATATTCACATATTTTTTATATAGGGCAACTCCAATTATACGTATATTTTGTAAATGTAAAAAAGTACGTAGTTGCCAGTTCGTATTTTTATTTTGGCAAAAATAATCGGTATTTTCTTTAGTATTGCCTAGAGCTGGCAAACAATCGATAGTACTATCGATAGTATCGATAGTTGTCTTTCCATTGGACTATCGATAGTTTTTTTTCGATAGCGATACTATCGCAGAAATCTTTTTTAAGAAAATTATCAATAATTTTTTGTTTCGATTTGGCAATAACAAGTCAGCCGTCGTTGCCGCACAGCTTAGCTAGTTGCGGCAGTTATCTAATCGGCTTAAGGACCAACCATTTTGAATAGCCTTGCTTTCCTCATGCCAAAGAAAAAAATTTTATAAATGTATGTACCAGGTTTCTCAAATTATTTTCCACCTGAATCGCCAAAAAGTATATCGAAAATCGCCAAAATTTTATATTTTTAGATTTTAAAATCGCCAAATACGAGTTTAAGTAAAAAGAGTATACTAAAGTAATTTTACCTTTGTTCAAGTTTTCTATATTAACTTAAATAAAAATGTTCGTTTAGAAATTTATATTGAGAGCAAAAACAAAGTTGAGTTGTCTTATTGTTGTTTCAGTATATTTTCCCAAACGAAAATTTTTAACAAGGTTTTGTTTAAATGTGCTAAATTCCCATTTCATACTATTGATAAACTGAAATTTATTGTTGAAGGGATAAGCTATTCCTATGCGCATTTCACGGGTTGCTTAGGCCAGATCGTCAGGAAACTTCATCCAAAAAATTTAGAAAAACTAAAGATATTAGTGCAATCTCCCTTAACGGACACTTCCCATAAGCGGACACCCCCATTAAACGGACATTGTTGCTAGGTCCCGGCAGCGCTCCATAAGAAAAGCATTGCAGTCGCTTTCCCTTGAACGGACGCTTCTCATGAGCGGACGCGGACATCCGCTAGATAAAAAAAATTCTCTTGGACGGACACTTAGCTTATTTTTTCCCCGAATTTTTCATGTCATAATTTACAAATAAGCCTGCCAAGACTCTTTTAATTTGTTCGCTTTAACAACAGGGCACGGTTTATTGAGTTGTTATTAAGACAACTGGTTGTGATCAGTTGTAATTTTTGTTATGTTTTTGTTCACCGCAAAATAGCAAAGTTGTAAACCATAATACAAAAATTAAGAAATTACAACTCAACTGAGTTGAGTTGTAAACCGTAATAGGGGCCTAAGCGTGAGAAATTTATCGAAGTACTCATAAAACATTTTAAACCTTTATTACATATAGAACTACATTTAATGATTTTTTGTTATTAAACCCAATTGAATTGTTTATTTTTTTTAATAAAAGTATGTATCTTTAAATAAAAACAAACAATATAAGGCAAAGTTTTGTTGATTTAAATTTGTAGTTTTCTCTTGGCCGGACATCCCCCTTGTGCGGACACATTTCAGCGGTCCCTTCGGTGTCCGCTCATGGGAGATTCCACTGTAAATAAAACTGTTAAGCGAATAAGAATTATAAGCCCCAGTTTTACTTGTAACAATATCAAAGCTTAAACAAAAACATCAACAATAAAAAGTGAGTTTATCTTTTCTTACAGTCCCGACTACAATTGGTTGATTTTTTGTCAACTCTAAATGTAGTTGTAAGCGGGTAAAAAAAAAAACAAAAATAAAAACAAATTACTTTATTTTATTTTGCCAGTTCAGTTTTATTTACATTTTTATTTTATTTTGAAAAATTTTGAATACATATTGATTTTTTTTACATACTAACCAGTGCACATTATTATTCTTGAATTTTTGAAAATTCAACATCATATGCAATCATAAATAAATTGAAATATGACAACGTTTTTAGTGGAACCCGAATTATTGCAAACTGTATGTATATTTTAATACTTATTTGAAAAAATTTAGCTTGTGATAAGGAAAATGACTGAAAATCTAAGAAAGATTAAACTTTATTCCAATTTTGGAAATTATATTTCTTTATATTTCTACATGGACAAGTACGGTAATTACTTACAAATTAAATTAAGGAATTCTACAAAAAATTCGATACTATCGATAGTATCGATAGTTTGTCAACAAACTATCGAAAATATCGAATGTTGCGACTATCGATAGTTTGCCAGCTCTAGTATTGCCACATTTTCAAAAATTTTAAGTTTATTTTATACAGAAGTTGTGAAAACGAAAAATAGTTGAAGGTAACTCACTAGTGCTAAAGGTACCGTTAACTATTTCGAATTTTATAGGTAAGTCGTGAAAACGGGCCTTAATCAAATTAATTCCAGAGATGGGAATTATAACATGGCCAGACTTTTGTCTAGTCGACAGAAGGGTTTCAGTATATTTCATATAAATGCTCAGAGTTTATTACCGAAGATAGCTGATCTCCGTTACATATTTGAAAATTCGGGCGTTGATGCCGTCTGTGTTTCGGAAACGTGGTTTAAAGCTGAAATAGGTGATGACATATATGGAATGGTGGGTTATCGTCTTTATCGGTCAGACATGCTAGGAAATGGTGGTGGTGTAGCAATATACCTTAAAAAAATGTTTCGAGTAAATTTATTTGCAAGTTTTTTGCTGAGGTAAACTGTCATGGTAATGCTTTTGGGATGTGTTTAAAGGCCAGATAGGTACAGGAAACTTGACTTACTAATGGACAAACTACAACTTTGTCGGCAACATATTCTGATGTTGTTATCGCAGGCGACTTTAACAGTAATTTGCTTGTCATTATCGAACTTTCTACTGCTATGTCAGTCTTTGATCTTTTTCCGGTTAACGTTTCTCGGCCAACACATTTTACATCTACCTCTTCTACGCTTCTGGATTTGTTTTTTGTAAGTATGTAAAAGACATAGTGTATTACATTATGAACAATTGGCGTTGACTGCTTTTTCGAGACATAATGCTGTTTTTATATCTTATAACTTTGCGTTGATGAACCGTATCAAATATTTAGCTATCGTGATTTCAATAACAGTAACTATTTGTCTCTAAAACATGATCTTGAACATATTGAGTGGGAGCAGATGTACTATTTACCATCTGTTGATAGCAAAGTAACATTTTTAAATGACGCTATTGTTTACATGTATGACAAAAATGTTCCAATTAGAAGAAACAAACTCAGAAAGGATGCAAAGCCATGGTTTACGAATGAGGTTAAATTACTTATTGAGCGACGCACAGTAGCGCCCGTAGAGCAAACGAGGTTGCAAAAATCATGTTATAGGAAACTTTTCAACGATTTCAAATATGCCACTCTTAATAATATCACATTTTTAGTTTAGAAGATATAACCGTTCAAAGTTGACCGACTTTCGGTTTTCAAAAAACACACAATTTTGAGTCAATTTGTTGCGATTTCAGGTGTAATATCACGAAAAATAGGTAACGAATCGCCTTATTTTTTGTTTGTATTGATTGATGTATTTATTAAATGTTTAATGCTAAAAAAAATAACTGTTTGCTTTGTGTTTCTCCTGGTAAATCACTATTTAAAAACTATCCGTTTTTTCACTGTTTTTCAACTTTGACGGAAAATAAAAAAAATCTATAGTTTTCTATATTTGCCATATTTGCAGAACCTGTTCTTTGATTATTTCTTTACATAATTCAAAAATTTTATCTGCCCGTACGTGCCCGTTTGGCTTCTTGAGGTAAAAAAGGTTTAAAAGACATGGTTGCAGAAATTGTATGGCGTCCATCCCTTATATGTTTTGACTGACAGTAGTTTGATCTAATAGTTTGAAAAAAGCTACTTATTGAAATTAGCAGGTACGTACCTCACTTAAACAATACTTTGGCGTACAAATGGTTAAGAACAATATTGACTTATGGTCCCTACAGGTAGGCACAAATCTTATTTGGACACGTGCATATTATCAAAATTGCATTATTCAGCCTAAATCCATATTTATGCAGGGAACAGGTAAATTTTTAGGCATGGCCTTTATATTGCAAAATAAGCATAATGCCTGAAGTACTCTACGACGAAAGTTGGCGCAACAATTACTGAAACCATTAAACAATTTAAGTACTGAAAACATGGCGTTGAAAAATTAAAAAATAATTTGAACTGTTTAGAAAGTCAACCACACCGGAAGCTGCTTTAGAAGAACTTGATAGCTAATACGGAAATATTGCAAAAAGAGTCAGAAGAACTTTGGTAATTTAAACGATTTTACAAATGAGGAGAATTAGGAATATTGAATGTCACCTTTGCACGCAAGGATAAGGTGTATGGAATTCTTGCTAAAACTGGCGTATACCCTACCACAAGAGAAGGAAAACTTCGATGAAAATACATCAATAAAGGATAAGGAAAAGATCAGAAAGAAGCAAATACAGGATACTTTTTTTAAACAAGTTTGACTAAAAGTAGACTGTCACAAGCACGGATACGGTAACTCAAACGATGGAAACACTTCTAGGAGATTTTTTGAAAATGATGAGGCAGTAACTAGAATCACTGAAATTGACAATCAAATCGTGAAAAGATTGGGAACGATCTTGGATGTTTTAAACTGCAAAGAAAATGTCAATTCTACAAAATATGGAGAATATGCGTCGAAAACTGCATCCCTTTTAGCAGAAATGTATCCACAGAAGAAGTTGACCCAGACCGTCCATAAAATATTGGCGCATGGCAAAGATATAATTGAGTACCAGTCTTTGCCAATTGGAGAGCTTTCTGCAGAAGCACAGGAGTCTCTTAACAAATTTTATAAAAAATATAGATTGCAGAACACATTCAAAGCATCAAGGATAAGGCAAAATGAGGACCTCTTCAACATGTTGGCAGCATCTTCCGATCCACTTATTTCTTCCCTGCGGCATGTGAAGTCACGAATAGAGTTAGAAAATAATTATAGTTTAGAAATGGTTAGTCTTTTAGATATACCTTCTCTTACGAATTGTGAAGAATATTTTACAGAAAATTGAAAAAATAAATTTAAGAAAAAAATTATTTTTTTTTTAACTTGTTGGGTAATAATTTAAAACATAAAACCCTAAAGAAAAAAAATAAAAACAATCTAAAAATGTAAAAATAATTTTTTTTAGTTACCATAAAATTGATTTTTCTACTAATTTTAACTTTGATAACCCATAATTAGGCCCCTACAGAGCGTAGCACCGTTTCCAAACGCTCATTTCATAGGCTGAACAGTTATCTATCATATGCTGTTTAAACTGTTCAATTATCTTATCCGGTTCAAAAGATATGATTTTTGCAACGAACAAACTCAAATGGCGCCACTGTGCGACGTGACAATTGTTATAAAATGTGGAAACGCTTCGCTTGACTAGAAAAATTGTTGTTTCTAAACTAAAAAGTAACAAGTCTTCATATTACTTCGACAAATTTAACGCGGCTACAGACAGCAAGAAAACATGGAAGCATATAAGGGAAATCGGTATTGGAAAATCGGCAATTAGGTCATTTGATGTCGACGTTAATACGTTGAATGAGAATTTTGTTAATAATCAACATCCCATTATTCAGATGAATTTTTATGATAATCTCTTACCACTTGCTGATTCTGCGGTTGAATTTAATTTTTAGTGCGTTGATTTTCTAGAAGTAGTTGAGGCTTTTTATGCTGTGAAATCGAATTCTATCGGCTAAGATGAAATTGACCCCAGGCTTGTAAAACTTATTTTACCTTGGATAGTTCGTTTCGTTACCCATATTTTTAACAACATTATTATGACCAATATATTTCTAACAATTTGGAAGTATGTAAAATTGTTTCAATACCAAAAACCAATAACGAATATAGTCCGATAGCTATAATAGCATATTTTAGTAAAGTTTTCTAACGTTATATAAACATGTGAATGACAACAGCCTGTTTACTGTTCGCCAATATGGCTTCAGACCAAAGCATGGTTGCATAACCGCACTCACTGATGTTGTTGAAGAAATTCGTGTCAATTTGGATGATAGCAGAATTTCTATATTGGTTCTATTGGACCATTCCAAGGCATTCGACAGCGTTCTTCATTCCATTCTTTGCATGAAACTGATGAAATTTTTTGGGTTTTCGGCACTTGCGGCTAGTTTGATTCAGTCCTACTTATCTGATAGAAATCAATCTGTGGTGAATAATGAATTAACTTCTCGTCCGTTAACAGTTAAAAGAGGGGTTCCACAGGGATAAATTCTAGGGCCCTTGTTATACTCAATGTATGCTAATGATCTTCCGCACCAACTGCAATACTCTAGTGTACAAATGTATGCTGATGATGTTCAGTTATATTTAAGTTGAACACAGAACATATTACTAACAGGGTTAGATCCCATAAATTTTGACTTGAATCAAATATTTTCCTGGGCATCTGCTAACGGTTTGAGAATCAACCCGAGTAAATCAAAATGTTTAATTATAACCAAGAAAAATATAAGAATTGAGACAGATGTGAATGTTGTTATTGGTGGAACAAGAATTGACATTGTGAATACAGCTAGAAATCTTGGAGTGATGTTTAATAGCACCTTAACTTGGACCGATCATAAAAATCAGGTTTGTGGTAGAATATATGGTATGCTGCGCGCTTTATGGCCAACACAGCACTTAACACCAATTAATATAAGAGTTCGTCTGGCTAAGGCATATCTTCTACCAACACTATTTTATGCATCGGAAGTTTTTGGTGCCTGTAAATTCCTCGATATAAGAAAACTTAACATAACTTACAATAACATTGTCCGTTATACTTATAGTCTAAGGAGGTTTGATAGATTATCATCATATTCTCGCCGGCTTACTAGCATTTCTTTTATCAACATTTTAAAGTTGAGAAGCTTAATTTTTCTCCACAAAATCATTGTAACTAAAGAACTAGTGTATCTGCATGAGCGTTTAAGATTTACAAGATCAAGAAGGGGGAGATATAACATACAACTGCGATACCACACTCATTTTTCGGAGTATCAATTCTTTATTTCGAGTATACGTCCCTGGAATCAAATCCCTAATTATATGCAGTGTACCGACAACGCAATAAAATTGAGGAGTACTTTAAATAAAACTTTAAAATTAAAAAAATAAATATTTTTATATTTTATTTTTTAATACATATTTTTTTTCTTTACAAGTATTAGTATATTCTCTTTTTTTATTTTTTCTTCTCTTTTTATATATAAACAATTTGTCAGATTGTTATCTTTTGTACATGTAACTTGTCTAATTCTTATACTGTAAATTATAAGATATTTTTGTCTTGTTGTATTAAAAAATCTATGAAATAAATAAATAAAATAAATTTCTAGTCCCATAAAACTGTTATGTGCCAAATTTTGATATGATAGCATTATTAATTACGGTTTAAGGCGTACTAAACTGTTTTTCGGAAGTAGGGTTTATATGGGGTCTAGGGTAAATTATGGACCGAACTTCATGAAATTTTCAGTGTCATTTCAAGTCCTAAAAAACTGTGACGTGCCAAATTTTGTTATGAGAGCATTAATAATTACGGTTTTAGGCGTAGGGAGTAGGGTTTATATGGGGCCTAGGGTAAATTATGGACCGATCTTCATGAAATTTTCAGTGTCATTTCTAGTCCTAAAAAACAGTGACGTGCCAAATTTTGTTATGAGAGCATTAATAATTACGGTTTTAGGCGTAGGGAGTAGGGTTTATATGGGGCCTAGCGTAAATTATGGACCGATCTTCATGAAATTTTCAGTGTCATTTCTAGTCCTAAAAAACAGTGACGTGCCAAATTTTGTTATGAGAGCATTAATAATTACGGTTTTAGGCGTAGGGAGTAGGGTTTATATGGGGCCTAGGGTAAATTATGGACCGATCTTAAAGAAATTTCACAGTGTCATTTCATTAATAATTATGGTTTAAGCCGTAATAAACTGTTTTTCGGGAGGAGGGTTTACATTGGACCTAGGGTAAATTATGCACTTATCTTCAAAGCCATTTACTGTGTCATTTCTAGTCCTAAAAACTGTAACGTGCCAAATTTTGTTATGAGAGTAGTAATAATTACAGTTTTAGGCGTACTAAGCTGTTTTTTGGGAGTAGGGTTTATATCGGGCCTGGGGTAAATTATGGACCAATATTCACGAAATTTCACATTGTCATTACTCGTCCTTTAAAACTGTGAAGTACGATAGCATTATTTATTACGGTTTAAGCGTAATAAACTGTTTATATATGGGGCCTAGGGTAAATTATGGACCGGTCTTCAAGAAATTTGACAGTGTCATTTCCAGTCCTTAAAAACTGTGACGTGCCAAATTTTGTTATGAGAGCATTAATAATTACGGTTTCAGGCGTACTAAACTGTTTTTCGGCGGTAGGGTTTATATGGGGCCTAGGGTAAATTATGGACCGATCTTCATGAAATTTTCAGTGTCATTTCTAGTCCTAAAAAACTGTGATGTGCCAATTTTTGTTATGAGAGCATTAATAATTACGGTTTTAGTAGTAGGGAGTAGGGTTTATATGGGGATTAGGGTAAACTATGGACCGATCTTCATGAAATTTTCAGTATCATTTATAGTCCTAAAAAACTGTCACGTGCCAAATTTTGTTATGAAAGCATTAATAAATACGGTTTTAGGCGTACTTAACTGTTTTTCGGGAGTAGGGTTTATATGGGGCCTAGGGTAAATTATGGACCGATCTTCAAGAAATTTGACAGTGCCATTTCTAGTTCTAAAAAACTGTGACGTGCCAAATTGTTATGATAGCATTTTAATTACGGTTTTAGGTGTAGGGAGAAGGGTTTATATGTGGCCTAGGGTAAATTATGGACCGATCTTCAAGAAATTTTCAGCGTCATTTCTAGTCCTAAAAAACTGTGACGTGCCAAATTTTGTTATGAGAGCATTAATAATTACGGTTTTAGGCGTAGGGAGTAGGGTTTATATGGGGCCTAGGGTAAATTATGGACCGATCTTCAAGAAATTTTCAGCGTCATTTCTAGTCCTAAAAAACTGTGACGTGCCAAATTTTGCTATTAGAGCATTAATAATTACGGTTTTAGGCGTAGGGAGAAGGGTTTATATGGGGCCTAGGGTAAATTATGGACCGATCTTCATGAAATTTTCAGTGTCATTTTTAGTCCTAAAAAACTGTGACGTGCCAACTTTGTTATGAAAGCATTAATAAATACGGTTTTAGGCGTACTCAACTGTACGGTTTTAGGCGTACTCAACTGTTTTTCGGGAGTACGGTTTATATGGGGCCTAGAGTAAATTATGGACCAATCTTCATAAGATTTTCAGTGTCATTTCTAGTCCTAAAAAACTGTGACGTGCCAATTTTTGTTATGAGAGCATTAATAATTACGGTTTTAGTAGTAGGGAGTAGGGTTTATATGGGGATTAGGGTAAATTATGGACCGATCTTCATGAAATTTTTAGTATCATTTATAGTCCTAAAAAACTGTCACGTGCCAAATTTTGTTATGAAAGCATTAATAAATACGTTTTTAGGCGTACTTAACTGTTTTTCGGGAGTAGGGTTTATATGGGGCCTAGGGTAAATTATGGACCGATCTTCAAGAAATTTTACAGTGCCATTTCTAGTTCTAAAAAACTGTGACGTGCCAAATTGTTATGATAGCATTTTAATTACGGTTTTAGGCGTAGGGAAAAGGGTTTATATGGGGCCTAGGGTAAATTATGGACCGATCTTCAAGAAATTTTCAGCGTCATTTCTAGTCCTAAAAAACTGTGACGTGCCAAATTTTGCTATTAGAGCATTAATAATTACGGTTTTAAGCGTAGGGAGAAGGGTTTATATGGGGCCTAGGGTAAATTATGGACCGATCTTCATGAAATTTTCAGTGTCATTTTTAGTCCTAAAAAACTGTGACGTGCCAAATTTTGTTATGAAAGCATTAATAAATACGGTTTTAGGCGTACTCAACTGTACGGTTTTAGGCGTACTCAACTGTTTTTCGGGAGTACGGTTTATATGGGGCCTAGAGTAAATTATGGACCAATCTTCATAAGATTTTCAGTGTCATTTCTAGTCCTAAAAAACTGTGACGTGCCAATTTTTGTTATGAGAGCATTAATAATTACGGTTTTAGTAGTAGGGAGTAGAGTTTATATGGGGATTAGGGTAAATTATGGACCGATCTTCATGAAATTTTTAGTATCATTTATAGTCCTAAAAAACTGTCACGTGCCAAATTTTGTTATGAAAGCATTAATAAATACGTTTTTAGGCGTACTTAACTGTTTTTCGGGAGTAGGGTTTATATGGGGCCTAGGGTAAATTATGGACCGATCTTCAAGAAATTTTACAGTGCCATTTCTAGTTCTAAAAAACTGTGACGTGCCAAATTGTTATGATAGCATTTTAATTACGGTTTTAGGCGTAGGGAAAAGGGTTTATATGGGGCCTAGGGTAAATTATGGACCGATCTTCAAGAAATTTTCAGTGTCATTTTTAGTCCTAAAAAACTGTGACGTGCCAAATTTTGTTATGAAAGCATTAATAAATACGGTTTTAGGCGTACTCAACTGTACGGTTTTAGGCGTACTCAACTGTTTTTCGGGAGTACGGTTTATATGGGGCCTAGAGTAAATTATGGACCAATCTTCATAAGATTTTCAGTGTCATTTCTAGTCCTAAAAAACTGTGACGTGCCAATTTTTGTTATGAGAGCATTAATAATTACGGTTTTAGTAGTAGGGAGTAGAGTTTATATGGGGATTAGGGTAAATTATGGACCGATCTTCATGAAATTTTTAGTATCATTTATAGTCCTAAAAAACTGTCACGTGCCAAATTTTGTTATGAAAGCATTAATAAATACGTTTTTAGGCGTACTTAACTGTTTTTCGGGAGTAGGGTTTATATGGGGCCTAGGGTAAATTATGGACCGATCTTCAAGAAATTTTACAGTGCCATTTCTAGTTCTAAAAAACTGTGACGTGCCAAATTGTTATGATAGCATTTTAATTACGGTTTTAGGCGTAGGGAAAAGGGTTTATATGGGGCCTAGGGTAAATTATGGACCGATCTTCAAGAAATTTTCAGCGTCATTTCTAGTCCTAAAAAACTGTGACGTGCCAAATTTTGCTATTAGAGCATTAATAATTACGGTTTTAAGCGTAGGGAGAAGGGTTTATATGGGGCCTAGGGTAAATTATGGACCGATCTTCATGAAATTTTCAGTGTCATTTTTAGTCCTAAAAAACTGTGACGTGCCAAATTTTGTTATGAAAGCATTAATAAATACGGTTTTAGGCGTACTCAACTGTACGGTTTTAGGCGTACTCAACTGTTTTTCGGGAGTACGGTTTATATGGGGCCTAGAGTAAATTATGGACCAATCTTCATAAGATTTTCAGTGTCATTTCTAGTCCTAAAAACTGTGACGTGCCAAATTTTGTAATGAGAGCAATAATAATTACGGTTTTAGGCGTAGGGAGTAGGGTTTATATGGGGCCTAGGGTAAATTATGGACCGATCTTCAAGAAATTTTCAGTGTCATTTCTAGAAACAAAACACTGTGACGTGCCAAATTTTGTTATGATAGCATGAAGAAATGCGGTCTTAGCCGTACTCTACTCTTTTCCGGGAGTAGGGTTTATATGGGGCATAGGGTAAATTATGGACTGATCTTCGTGAAATTTTAAAATGTCATTTCAAGTCCTAAAAACTGCGACGTGCCAAATTTTGTTATGAGAGCATTAATAATTACAGTTTAAGGCGTACTTAACTGTTTTTCGGGAGCAGGGTTTATATGGGGCCTAGGATAAATTGTGGACTAATCTTCACGAAATTTCACAGTGTTGTAGCATATAATGTGAAAGAAAGTCTCTTCATTTAATAACTAATCGGATTCTAATACTGTAATTTATAAGATACTTTATCTTGTTGTATTAGAAAGGCACCAAATAATTACAAATACAAATTTAAATACCTTTAAGTTTTTGCATGGTTTTTATTTTTCCGGCTCCGGCTCGTCGGCTAATAGGCGGACGATGTAATGAGACCACATAGTTATATATTTTTTAATTGCATGCATTAAGAAAAACAAACAAGAGAAAAACTGAAGCTAGCAGGAAAAAATTAATTAAATGGTCAACAAAAAAATGTTTAAAATTAATGAAGTACTGCACCTTTGGTTAATGTTGCCAGTATGTGTCAAATCTGCAACATAAGCCCTCCCAACCTTGATCATCTACTCGATTTTCTACAACCTATTCTGTCTGTAGATGATCCCTAACAAATCTTATCACAACATAACTCTACTTTGCCTTTAGAATCAAAAAGATACGATTTTACAAAATTATTATATTAAATTTTATTTCAAAAGAGTAAATATAAACAAAATAAATTCATTAAAACGATTTTAATTTTAAATTCAAAATATAAAGTTCTTATAAAAATAAAAAAGTATAACTTTCACTAATTTTAGTAATAAGGGTTAAAATATTTCTAAACGTGAACATAATATATCTAAATTTTGTATATTGTAATTTCACCCACAAAAAAAATAGAAAAAAAAACTTAAATTCATGGAATTTTACTTAAAAGAAAAATTATCTTTACACCCTGTTCAAGATAAATATATTGAAAAGAGATATAAAATCGAAATCAAAATTAGGTCCGATTGATGAAGAATAAGAAAACTAACGGACGGAAAGAACAGGGCTTAGTTAGATATTTAATAAAGAGTGATATTTTATGAAAATTACTAAAAAATATACTTAAAATTGTGAAATTTAATTAGGAATTTAACTAATTTTCTTAATTGTTTAAAATTATTTATAATTTTTTATATCACTATTTTCTTTTATTAATGTTGCTTTTTTCCATGTTATTTTTTCCACTTTCTTATTCCTTTCTTTTAATACTCTTATTTTTCTTAACTTTCTCACTTTTTAACTATATATGTATATAGTTTTCACATCAAAAACAAATTTTATAATTTTATATATTTTGGCATTCTAGAAATTTTCACTACTTTTTATTAGTATTTATTTTTTTTTTATATAATTTTTTTATAATTAAAACAAAACAAGATTTTATTTTACATTTCTACGTTTACATGGTTATATCAAAACTAATAATTGGTTTTTTCTCTCTAGTAGTGAAAGAAACTTAAAGCCAATGTAAAATAAAGAAGTTTGTAACTTACAGTTGTCTAGTTCGTTCCATCGATGAATCTATGGGCTGGAGAGAGACAATTATAAAAAACATAAAAAATCAGCAACATGTATCGAAAGAGGTTATCAACATTTTCTGGTAAAAAAATCTTAGATAACAGCTTCTTTTTATGTTTTTTTCTAATTATATATATTCCTTAAAGATAGTCCATATAAGGGTGTCCAAGTAGGTTAAGTTTTCCTTTTGTTTCCCCTGATAGTTGTTGAATCAAAATGTTTCTCCTCTTTATATTCAAAAGGGAATGACAATTTTTAGTCGTACACGTATGGAATGTATAATACACTGGATTTGCAAATCGCTAAGGCCACAGGAACAATTTTTATTAAAATTCTTGAAAATCCTCCTTGCAATAACAATTTATGCACTCTTCATCAAGGATAAATGGTAGCACATTCAAAACTTTAGTTGGTGGAGTTGGTAGAACTTTTTTTGAAGAATTAACAATTTGAATTTTATAGCTGGCACCAATTTAAAAGAATAACGTCAGATAGACTGGTGAAGGAAAACCGTCGTAAGGAATTATAATCCTGATTTATTTTATTTTTAAGGATTCACAAAAAAAAAAATCAATAAATTGTATGCTTTTATTTATAGGATTTTAAAAACTTTAAGGCGATACTATTTCGCTTGAATATACTTTGTAAGTTGTTAGGTTACAAAAAAAATGAAAAGAAGACCATGTTTTTGGCAAGATTCGCTTTTATATTGCGACATTTAGTTTGCTAAAAAGTAACTAGTAAATATCATAAGATAAGGTAAGATTTGAAATATAAACGTTATTTATTGTATTTAAGATACATTTGGATGAGATTTAATATAATCTTTAATTTATCTAGAATTATTAATATTTTACGACGTATTTAAAATTTGCTTTATATTTTCAGATTGTTTAGAGATTATATATTTTTACATATATATGTGAAATTCAAGTTATATATATAAATTCATTCATAACATAAAACCTTTTTTTTTCTGCCAGCACTTTACACAGCCCCCTAATCAAGATCAAATTTTACTCCAGCTGGCAACTATTAATATTATACAGCTTTTATATCTTTGGTGTGATATTTCCCAATGTAATTTCCCTTAAGATCCTCTAAATCATAGTTACAAATTCCAATTTTCTTTCTTATCCTGGCCTTTACAGAAACGATATCATGCTTGGCATTATAACCCTTTTCAAAGCTTGATTGCTTAAAATTCCTCCTGTCAACTTCCTGACCTTCCTTAAAATTTGCTCTTCTTGCCCGTAAATTATATTTCTTTTCATTGCTTAGGAATTGTTTTTCCATCAGCTCTTTTGCCCTCTTTCTTACAATTTCCATTGAATCCTCCCTAGAAAATTGAACGGTCATATCTTCTAAAATATCCAGTTTCCTTAACAGGGAATATGTGTGTCCATTAGTGATCATGTTTTGACCAAAAGTCATGTAGTATGGTTCAACGCCTATAGACGAATGCATGCTAGAGCGATAAGCACAAGCAATGTTGCTCAGTACTTCGTCCCAATTTCGTTGGTCAAGATTCATATAGGCCCTGTTATGGTACTGGGCTTTAATACGCCAATAAAAGGGACTAATAGAGGTTGACCGCATGTAACTGTGTGTACCAAGATGCTAACCAGCTGCTTCAGTCTGTCGGGGTTCATATTGTTTACGTTCGGCCGCTCCCAATCACCAGCCATAACCAGAAAATAAAAGTACACACCATTTAAATAACCTAATAATCAGGCTCCTGGATGGTTTCAAAGAAGGACAAAAAGAAACATTAGTCGCTATCATCGAAGACCCAAGAGCTTAACAGAACAACACATCTTCAAATAGTTTCTAATTACATATTTATTTACAAATTCATGTTGAAGATAAATTATCCATCATTAAACAATTCAATTTATTTGCCCAGAAAAGGCCTTAATCTAAATACTAACATATGTAAATATAGCTTCTAACATAGAGGGTACTTAAATTTCTTATTCTTTGTTTTCTTTGCTCACACTATTTGATTATTATTTTATCCTGCTATATTTTCTGATCTTACTCTCTGCTATTCCAATTTAGATTTAATTTTTTTTTTTCACTATTTATTTATTGAATCTTCATATTTTAAATATGAACTTTATTTTATGTCCTGCCAGTGCAAGACAAAAATTTTCTTCATCACGGGTTCTGTATCACATTTATATATGTATGTGTTTATCACTCATCTCACTTACCCAGCTGCAGCGTCTCTTCTCCTTAAGCGAGTGTGGCCGCTATCATTTAAAATATTTCGAGCTAGTGGATTTGGGTGCAACTCTAGCCTTTTTAAATATTTTACCGCATACTTCGTAATAATAGTCCTTACCAGTGGCTCATTGAGATCCATGTGGATATTTGAGTTTTTAACATACCAAGGGGCAGCTGTGATTATTCGAAGAAGTTTATTTTGGCGCCTTTGAATTTTTTTGATATTTGAGTCCGAGGCAGTGCAATCCGAGCAGTTTGCAATCGAGACTAAGAACAGAATTTCTTCCAATAAGCCAGTTAATTTGAATTGCTATTAGTTTCATTTGGGTTAATTTTGCTTCTATATGGCATTTCCATGTTAAACGCCGATCTAGATGAATACCGAGATATTTGACATGCGATTGTTGAGGCACTAGCTGATTATTGATTTTAATAGGGGGCATGCTTCCCGACGCAAGGTAAATGTAATATGTACGCATTTTTGCTCATTGACCTTTATTCTCCATTGTTTTAACCACAGTTCTAGTTGAAATATATGATCCTGCAGGTATCGAGATGCTTCACGACTGTTCTCGTGTACGCTTAGGAAAGCTGTATCATCAGCAAAAGTTGAGGTTAGGGTGTAATTGTTTGTTGGCATGTCCGAGGTATATGTAAGATAAAAAAGTGGGCCCAGGATACTTCCCTGAGGGACTCCAGCTTAAATTGTCTGAGGAGAACTTAAAAAATCACCTTCTTTAATAAGAAATTTTCGACCGACCAAGTAGCTTTCTAACAGCTTGTGTGTGTTAACCGGTAGGTTCAGCTTCAATTTTTGTAACAAGCCTACATGCCAGACTTTATCAAAAGCTTGAGACATCGATGAAGAGAGCGGAGCAATATTTTCTTTCTTCAAAGGCTTTTCTTATGGCGTTTACTATCCGATGGGTTTGTTCAATTGTGCTATGTTCTCGTCTGAAACCGAATTGATGGTTAGGTATACACCCATTGTCATTTAAAATTGGGGTTAATTTGGACGCTAAGAGCTTCTCAAACAGCTTTGATAAATTAGATAATAAGCTGATAGGCCTATATGACTCAGCTTTGGTGTGATCTTTTCCTGGCTTTGGTATCGTCGTAACCAAGGAGACCTTCCATTCTTGAGGGTAGTATTCAAAGCGTAAAATAGCATTAAAAATTATAAGAATAATTTTCTTTGCTATGCTGGGTAGCTCCAGAAGCATTTTGTTGCTGATCTTATCAAAACCAGGAGCCTTCTTGGGGTTTAAATCACAAACAGCTTTTTCGATTTCTCTTATCTCAAATCTTAGGGCAACAGCTGCTCTAGCAACAACAGGTGGTAACTCGGCCGCAATATCGTGAGATATGTTTGGGGTAAATACGTTTTTTAAATGATTAACAAACAGATTTCCTTTTTCAACATCATTTCTTGCCCAACTTCCATTCAAGTCTCTTAATGGTGGTTTAGAGACAACTGGCCTTTTGAGATTTCTAGCTGCACGCCATAATCAGTAGTCTGATTGTGCGGTTGTATCAAGTTCCTTAAGATATTTTTCCAGAGAAGCCGTTTTCTGAGTCTGCAGTTACTTTCTAAGCTTTTTTGTACACTCTTTTAGTAAGTTCTTAAGTAACGGGGATCTGTGCAATTGCCACTCTGTTCGAGTTCTCCTTGTTTCAGACAAGAGACGCTCGACATCTGTGGAATATATTTTAATATTTTTTGTTTTTTTTGGGGCAATACTGGAATGTTGAACAGCTAGTTTCAGAAAACTGTCAAAATTGGCAATAGAGCGATCTACATACTCCGGTGTACTAAGCGGAATATTTTCTGTGCAATGGGTGCTGAGGTATTTTATATATTTTAACCAGTTAGTCTGCGTAGCTGTCGTCGCTTAGTGACCAGTCGGAGATACAATTCTATTGGGGTTCATTATAGTAACAATTGTAGGTGTGTGGTCAGAAGATAATTCTAAGGAAGCTTCAACATGAATCGTTTCTATTGGAATGTTTTTACCCACGCCGAACTCGATAACATCTGGAATTTTTTGATGATCAGTAGGCCAATATGTTGGTTGTCCGCTCGCTACCACATTTAATCCATTTTAGAAACTGTGTTAAATAAAACACGACCGTTTATTGTTATAAGTCGTGACCCCCAGAAGGGTCCTACTGATTTAAAATATTTACAGTATTGGCTTTCTGATATTGAAAATCTAGGCGGGAGATAATCTTCACGGTGATCAAACATTAGGTAGTGTTTGACTCTGGTTTTTATGAAAATGGCAGAACCTCCACAAGTTCTATCTCGAGGGTCCTTTGTATCATATAGTATATAACCATTTATTTTAAACGTATTTTTTGAGGTCAAATGAGTTTTAGAAACCATCATGACATAATTTGTTTGTTTTTAAGAAAGTATTCTAATTCATTTTTATGTTGGCGGATGCCGTTTGCGTTCCAAAAACAAATTTTTAAGCAGTTCATGGCTTGTTAAGAACAGCTTGCAATAACATCGATTGCATTCTTAGAATTTCCTGCCTCATATTACCCATTGTGTTTGTAAAATTATTTACTGTTTGCACTAATGTTTCCATGGTTTTTCCTAGACGACATAAATTAGAAACTGGAGTTTCATCATTACTTAGCGAAGCGCCTTGCATTTGCACATGGTTTGATTTAAGGACGCTAGCATACGAGGTTCTGTTATTACTAGGCTGCGGAGCCTAAATGTCATTAGTATTTAACTGATTTGGTACCTGCATTTGAGGGGGATTAGTTTTTGGTCCAGCCGACTGCTTGACGATAGTATATACAGGGCATCCTCTATAATTGGCAGTGTGATTAACGCCACAGTTGCTACATTTTTTTACGTTGGGGTCATTTTTAGGCTTATCGCACTGGACTGTACAATGTAATTCTCCACATACGATGCAAACAAGGGGTAAATAGCAGTATGCCTTAGTATGGCCAAATTCTTGGCAATAAAGACATTGAACGGGACCATTTCTTTTGTGCGGCTCCTCTATAGCTATTCTTCTGTAGAGAATATATTTTAAATTATAAATAGGATGCGTTTCATTTTTTTTAAGCTTAATGTCGTCAGGTTCTAATTCCCCATTTTTAATATTTGTAACTTTTTTATTATAAAACCCTTCTCTTTCAAAAAAGTTTTAATTTCATCTGGGTCCTGGCATGAGTCTATGCCCTTGATCACTACCTGAAGACCTTTGCTGCTCTTTAGTTGATATATGTAAAAGCTTTTTTTAAGGGCTTCGAATTTGTTAGTTAATTTACGAAAATCATTCTCATGATTTACCTGTATTTTTGTCTCGTTTATATTTCCACGCTTGATTGCAGCTACGTAAAACGAATTTTCACCGAGATCACGCTCTTTATTAACTCACTTGAGTTTTGCTCCCTTAGATATATGGGGGGTGGGTTAGAAGATTTTATGACGTTTGGTGCTTCCGAGGATTCATCCTCCAGAATTGCAAAACGATTTTGAGAGTTTATTTTATCAAAAGATGGTACTTTTGAGGCCGAAGCAACTGCTGCAGAGGTAGGGCTGCGACCCCGTTTAAGAACTGTTATGTACCTGTTCATACCAACTTGTACTTGAGGCTTTTGACCACTTTTTACTTGAGATGTTTGCATTGCTTCTGTGTTAGAGTTCATGGTACCATTTGTTAATAAGATTGTGTTTGTCGTTGTGGCAACACTTGCAAGTGAGAGGTTTATATTTTTGAACGTATCACCATCAACCGTCTTTGTAAAAAGAGAGGGCGAAAGGGATCGTGTTCGAACAATCGGTTTAGCCGTTAGGTAGTTACTATTGTCTTCTTTTGTTTTATTTATTACAGCATTGTCTTCGTTAGCATGCACTGTCACATAAACATTTCTTTCATTAAGTTTTATTGTTTTTATTCATGCAATAAATTGTTTTTGGTTTTCACCGTTTAACTGTGCTTTTAATATTTTTGTAATTTATTGTATTTTACAACAACAACAACAAAATAAGAAATTTAAACTTAAATGTTTTTGCTCAGAATATGTATGTATACATCAGAGAATGACAAAAGTATCATTTTAAGTACTCTTTCAATATTAGTGAAAAAACATGTATGGACATGCATGAGTAAAGATTAAAACCATACACACACATACCAATACCTATAACAAGCTAAGGTTGAATATGTATAGGTATACGCTGCCAATGTGTATTTGCATATTCATTCTTCTATTTAAATGTACATGCAGATATAAATAAAATTTCTGTTAGCTATCTGCAATACCCATATAAGTATGTGTATTACCGTAAGTATAACGTAAATATACAGAGCGCGAGAGAGAGCAGAGATGGCAAATGCAATTTTAAAAATTTAGAAACTAGGCAAAAGTTTTTGTGTGTTGTTATTCAGAAAAATATCAAGATTATTTTAAAGCATTTTAAGATTTGACTAAGCTGTTTTATAACTCGAGAACTACTCAACCTATTTACAAACCAATACATGCGTCGGAAAAGGGTACTTTAACCGAGGAAACTATCTAACAGATCTTTATGAAATTTAAAACATAGATAGATCCATATTTATATGGACCTATAAGCTATATATTTTTTAAAAAATAGGACCACAAGGGAAGCTCGGGGGTATTTTCTGCCTCTCGAAAACTATCCAACAGATTTTAATGAAATTTAAAACATTGATAGATCCATATTTATATGGATTATATTATATGCACCAGGGAAAAAATACTTATAAAAAACGGCTATTTTTATTTTTGTAAATTAAATTTTACTTCAATCATGTTTTTAATAATGTGTAGTGAAGATAGTAATACATTCATTTATTATTCTTAAAACTAAACAACATTTATTGCAAAATAAAAAATAAAAGTAATTAAAAAAAAACAAAGTTATCAATATTCTTCTTATAACTAAATTTAATTTATTTGTTAGAAAAAAATGTGTAATTACGCGGTTTTTCATTAAGAAAATAAACACACTTGTAGTTACGTCCCTTTGTTTTTTGTTAATAAAAGCGTCACTTTTGATCGAAGAAGTGTCCAGACATGTATTTTAATGGCATTCATAATAATCAATCAAAAAGCTGATTTTTAATTTTTGTTAGTTACGACTTTTTGCGTTTTAGCTAACGATATACACATGCTTGTGTAATTGTGTTTTTGCTTAATGTTTAACGGTAAAACTAACAAGTGTGAGTATAACATGGGCATGCAACATTTCTATAGAATCTACAACATTGATGTCAAAAAAATTTTGCAACTGTACTGATCAGAGAATTTTAAAGTACAGCAAACACAAAAAACTAAGCGCAACTATTTTTATTAACATTTAATCACAATAAATGGTTTTGGCTGGAAATAAATTTGAAACATATTAAATTTTCATACTTAATTTTTTAAACTGATTTAAAACTTTGACTTTAAACATTTTTTTAAAACAATATGTATTAAAAATTTCCTCATTTTAGGTAAATCAATTAAAAAAATAATTTAATTCAGTGTGAACTGCTATAATGTTTTGCAAATTAAAGCAAGAATTGTATCAAAGAAAACTCAAATAAAATCTTCTACATGTATGCTTTTATGACAGTTTCGTAAAGCCAATAAAATTATTTTTTTTTTAATTTTACCATAATTTATTTTACACACTGTAGTTGTTAAAATATAAACGCAGTTACCATACACATGCACTTGTCGCTGTCACACCCGCAAAGCATAGATAAGTGGCACGAGAATTCATACATGGCTTTTTATGTATGCTTGTAAGTATGGATTTGTATGTTGTGCTAATAAGAAAGAGTGAAACAACCACTCAATACATTTATTTACATTGGTTTTTATAGCGTTTGCGACATGTTTTTTACATCTGACTTGTCAACTTTTTAGGTCACATGTTATTCTGCATGTGTGTCAAAATTGCTGTTTAACAAATTTTTTTTAATATTCGATCCAAAACGTACATGTAATTTGCTCCTCGTGGTCTTAGTTTGAAAAAAAAAAATACATAGCTACTGTGTATCTATATTTTTAATTTCATTAAAATTTTTAAGAAAGTTTTGGGGAGGCAGAAAATACCCCATATCTCCCTCCTAGTTCTATTTTTTTAAAAACTATATAGCTTATGTGTCCATATAAGTAGGCCCCTTTCTATGTTTTAAATTTAATTAAAATATGTTGGATGGTTTTGCAGAGGCAGAAAATACCCCCGAGCTTCCCTCCTAGTCCTATTTTCTAAAAAATACAAAGCTTATGTGTCCACATAAATATGGATCTATCAATGTTTTAAATTTCAATAAAATCTGTTAGATAGCTTCGGAGAGCAGAAATTGCCCCTTTCCACCCCTCGTGGTCCTATTTTTTATAAAAATATAGAGCTTATGTGTAGTTTTACATAGGCAATGCTGATGCCAAATTTATTTTATGTATCATAAAAAATATTTACATAGTCCCATACCTGCCAAGTGATCAAAGCACAATTTTGCTAAAAAAAAATTTTTCATTTTTACACAGAAGTGCCAAAAATACTGAAGGTATTTTTTTAACATGGATATTTTAAATGTATGGCAGATACCCAAAACACATTCATGGTTATTGAATAATATCTGCATAACATTCATGTATTTTTGTTTACTGAATATGGTTGCGTGAAGATATTGCCGTGCATAAGCATAAGTAATAACCATACTTTTTGCGTTATAAATATGTATGTGCATACACAATAACGAAAAGCGTGGGTAAATACCTCTGTATGTTATTCTTATGGGTACTTGTTGTCATTCTCTGGTATACATACACATGTATGTACATTAGTACGTATGTATATATTTTTACTATTTTTCTTTATTTAATATTTTTTTTTCGTATTAATTGTTCACTTTTATGTTAAATAATTAAAATAACAAAATATATCATTTATTTTCAAGCGTCCATTCGCTGTTTATATTACAAAATCAAATGTGATTAATTAAAAATTCAAATCGTATGCGGAGTTACGAATACACGTCTGTATCACAACAAAGCACGAACCGATAGATTTAAGTGATAATCAATGATTATGTATGTTAAATCAATCGGACTTTAAAGGTAAAGAAAACAAACAAAAACAGACAAACTATAATAAAAAAATGTATGAATCAAAAGTTTACTAGAAGTAAATGTACAGAAAAAAGTTTAATAGTAATTAATAGTACAACAAAAAAAATTATGACTGATGAATCAGAAATGAGACTCCTAAAATTCTTATTACCGAAAGATATTTATACGCACATACATATATACATGTAAACATATACAATATACTTGTATATCATTAATTCTCTTTAATGATTACGGTTAACAAAAAAAAACTTAGTTTACAAAACATTTACATCCGTAGATATAAATGTATAACAACCAGTGTTACCACCAGCAAAATTCAAAATTACACTTAAGATGAAGCAAAATTACCCGATCTAAATAAAATTACACCTGGGGCCTAATTCTGGCAGTCGTGATCGAGTAATTTCTCGATTCGAAAGCAATTTTTTCTCAGTCGATACTGAACGAATCAAAATTATTTTTTCAGTATTGTGAAACTCCAATTAATGCTTTACAACACTGAAAAAATAATTCCAATTCGTTAAGTATTGACTGAAATACTTAGATAATAAATTGCTTTCGAATCGAGAAATTACTCGATCACGACTGCCAGTATCAGGCCCCTGATATCAAATTAACGTTTTATTGTATAAAAAAAACTTAAAAAAAGAAAAACATAAAAAATTCATTTAAATGAGATCAATATTAATCATACATCACACAGTAACTTTAAACAAATTAACAAATATATTGCATGTTGTTAAACTAAAAATAAATTAACAAAAAATTAGATATGTATGAAGGAAGGCTCGAAATGTTCATTACCATTCCTCTGTGTACCTTTTTTAGTAAATAAAATCCCTGTAATCGTTTCAGACGATAGTCTGTTTCTCAAATCAGTTTTACAGTTGTTAAGGGAACTAAATATTCTCTCAACTGGAGCATTTGAAAATGGCAAAACAAAAATAAAATTAATCACTTTTTGTAATAATGGAAACATATCTTCCACCAGGTTATTTTTAGGTTTGAATACCTTTTGCCAATAAATTTCGGGTTCTAAATCACTATTAAGCTCATATTTATAAAAATCTAATAGTCCATGCTGCACAGAAAAAATTATTTTTCCAATTCAAACAAAAAATTTGTAGAATCAAACAATTTTTTGTCTGAAATCGGTCCTACAAACAAATTTGCATATTCAAACAATTTATTTGCATTTTGTTTACTAAAAAAAAACACTAAGTTTTTCAAACAAATAATTCAACTGAATCAAACAAAAAGTTTACTGAAATTCAAAATCAAAAAAAAAAAAAGTTTTTGCACAAGCAATGACGCGCACACAAGCACTGTATGAGAAGGTGACGGCAAAGCAGAGCCGCCGACTGGCTTTGAAACACATTTTTTTGTTGAAATAATTTTTGAACGAAGTCTTATTTATACACACAACACAATGTTTTTCTCTATCACTCTCTGTTGCTGTATCCTTTCCTTTGCTAAAGAAGAAATGTAACCAAAAACGGCAGCAGACCAACTCGATATGTTTTTCGTCATCATTCTATTTTTGTATTTGATGTATTTAACCAAACAGTTTTAAAAAATTGAATACGGGATTTTGTTTCTTTAATGTCGTGTCTGCTATTGTTTTTCTTATAGTTGCACTTTTTTAAAGCGTCCAAAAATAGACTGTGTGTGTTTTTTGTTGTTGTTCTTATATTTCACATAAAGAAGTGTTGCTTACGATCAAATAAAAAAATGCAAAAAGACGACAACATTAAAGAGCGTTAAATATTTCATACAAAATTATGAAAACTTGACACCAATAACGCGTTTATTTTATTTTTGAAGAGTTGTCCACATTTTTGTTGGTTAAATAAAAATCAAACAAAAATATTGATTGAATCAGTAAAAATATTTATAGAAATTAAAAAAATTTTCAAACAAGCGGTTGTTTGAAAATAATTCGGCAATAATTTTTTCTGTGTGGCGCCATTCATTATCAAGCTTTTGCAAGTCTATATTAAACGACGGAAATCTTTTCTTAAAAAGAAAAAGACTGCGCATTTTTTGGATCAACAAGATCTAATATGGTATAAATTTCATCACTGAAATCAAAACTTGATTTTATTTGGGCGACTACTTCAATATAAAATTCTCTACAGTTTTTTAATATAATTGTTTTTTCAATATCAGAATGACAGAATGACAAAGACTCATATGCCAAAATGCCAATATAAATTTCATTTGCATCCAAAAATAAATTTGTATCCTTATTATCAATTTCCCATAAACTCTGTGATTTTAAAACTTGGGTTTTTATATAATTTAAAGAAATTATTTTTAATATACGAAGAACTTCATTTTTTAATTTGTACAGAATTGGGTTTTCTGATTGAAATAATGTATTAAATGATATTAATTTATCTAATGCATATGATAAAAACTCCAAGTATACCTTAGTTTTTGTATAATCTAATACCTCTAACATAAATTCCGTCATCTTGGATAGATCTTCGAAAACCTCCCATCTTAAAAAACTCCTCAATGGTTCATATTGCTCTACAACACGATTAACACATGAAAATAAAGAAGGTCACCTGGTTACTGCTGGTGATAATATTTTATGAACGCCACTTTTAAAATATTCTTGAAACTCCTGAAGTTTTTTTTTTTGCTGAATATAACTTCTGTTGAAAAAAGAGCCAAGATTTCGCAATAAATCCTCCAAATTTGTTAGTATTTTTAAACATGCCTTCGATGCCACCAAATGCATTAAATGGCAAGAGCATTTGATTAACACAATGTCTGGTTTCTCGTCCTTTAATAGTTAAGCGACTGAATTAAATTTGCCAAACATGAAATTGGGTGTATCAGCAGCGAAACCTACCAAATTTTCAAAAGGAGTTCTTTTTTCAATTATAGAGTTTTTGAGTACATCAAAAATACCTTTTGCAGTTGATGATCCACACTCTTTAAGGTCAAAAAACGAATAATGTACATTTAATGTATCATTGTTAAAATAAATTACGGTAAATGCGATTTGCTTTGTTGTGCTTACATCGGTGGTTTCATCAATTATAATAGAAAACACCGTATTTTGCAGTTTGGAATATAAAATCGTTGAAAAATAAGATCCTAACACATTTTTGACCAGTGCAGCCGCTTTTGTTCTATGTAATGCAACCTATTTTAATATGTCGGAATCTGGTAAACTAGATTTTAGCACAGGCATTATGTTATCTACCAATCTGAAAGCTAAATTATTTGTGGCTAATGCACCAGCGATTTTCAATTCGGCTCTTTTTACTTTAATTTTTTTTGATGTAGAATTTTGAAGAGCATTTGTGATCATACAGCAGACTTTATTCCCGAAATTGCAACTTTATGGGATTTGGTTTGAGTATGTCTTGATAAGACGCTCCTATGACACAAAAGTTTCTCATTGCATATATTACAATAAGCAATATAACATACTTTGCCAGGATTTTGCTCAGAAGGATTCCAGGATAAATAAAATGAATTGGGCCTTGATATTTTCTTTACTATATGTATTTTATTAAATTAGAGTTTGGTAAAATTAAATTTATTTTTATATATAACACTGCCCAAAAAGCTTGTAAAGGAAACTCGATTTTATCCGAGAACGTGTCTTGCCAGTTTACCCGTAGAACCACGACTTCTCGATATGACGGGAGTGTTTTTATTTTTGGTGATAATTTAAAAAGTATTAGTATGTTAGTCATCACTACGCCTGGGAACTATGGCCTGGAATCTATGGCTATAAAAAGCAGTAGGATTCCTGTGTACTACCACAAAGGCACCTTGGATCTATGGCTGTAACAAACCAGTAGAGTCCCTGTGTGCTACTACTTGAGCTGTCCTAAGTGGTGCTGGTGTCACAGCCACTAATAAAGCTGTTACAAACTTGCACCAGTTGACCGTATACCAGCACAACCCAAGCTCAACTGAAGTAGTAGTTACTAAAATATTTACTAATAAGTTATAATTAACGGCGTAGTTGTGATTAACATTAACAAATACCCTCATAGTTAATGCAGTGTGTGTGAGCATTAGGCTATTGTACGAGTTCATACACTCTTAAATTGATTCTCTTATACATATTTTCAATAGCTGTTTACTTATTTAATTTAAGAGCTCAAACTTGGACAGGGGCAGTGTTATTTAACATGAGTGAAAGAAATATTTTAATTATGTAAACAATAAATGTGTTTACCTCCTTTTTCTTAAAAAACAAGTAAACCAAAATATTAAATTTTATAAAATATATGGGAAAAACTATTGCAGAAACACAAATTGAATCAAGAGACGTTAAGACAAATTATTTGTTTCAGTTTAAAATTTTATAAGAAGCTCGCAACTCTACTAAATTACAAAAACAATAAGCAATTCATTGTAGTGTGGCATATAAAAAACAAATCGAATGTTTTTGAAATTGTAGAACTTGAACATTCATGACCAGCACAACATAAATAAGAATAACAACAAACTCTAAATTATAATTTAGTTAGCAAAAAAGAGACGAACATATGTAGCTTATATTCATTATACATTTATGTAAAAAAATAGCTAGTGTTGAAAAACGAAAACAAAAAAAAAATAAATAAAAATGGAAGGTAAGTGTTTAAAAACGAAGGAATTTAAAATTGCACCTGATTTACACCTAAAAGAAATTACCCACGCTCTACCCACGACAGAAAAAATTATACCAATTTCGGGTAATTACCCACAAAGTGGCAACACTGATAACAACGACAAAACTAATTAACACTTGTTCAGTTGAAGTGAAAAGCTTTAAAACTAAATCTGATAAAAATGTTATGGTGTATAAATTTTGCAGTCTCCCCAGTGTTATTTATATCACGGGAGCACTTTCCGTACCGAGCCTTCTCCCAAGGATGGTATATCTCCGAGTATAAACCCTTATACGGCTTCAATTAATCAATATCCCGTACACAGTTTAAATAGCTAATACCGGCAAAATCAGCCTAAGAAACACCTAGTGCCACCAAGGCCAAGTCAACGTGTTTCAAAATGGCTTCCGGATTAGGTTAGGTTCTACAAAATAAAATAATTAGCAACTTGCGTTCTGACTTCTTGAATGGCACATACCAAGTTATAATAACAATTGTACTCCTCACCGTTGCTCAAAGCTATTCGCTCATGAAAAATAATCGTATGGCTTCCTTTTCTTCGAACTTTTTAATTTAATATACTCGACCCTAGGCTTCAATGATTAGTTTATGTCTTTATTAGTGTGACTGTTCTTCGTAAATGCCGGAAATTAACTTAACATGTTGGAGCTGCACATGGGTTAAATAACGAGTATAAACTTCATCAATGAACTAGTAAAATTGTCAATGAAATTGTAAAACGGCTCATCTACACACTATAGCATAAACGATTAATCGAATCATTGTTACAATAGACATTAGCGTGGCCGTTAGTTGTATGGAGAACTTTTTTTTTTTTGATTTCTTATACTCTCCCCCTCCAAATCGGTTCAGTTTTATGTAAAAAAAAAATACAAAAAAATTTCATACCGATAAGTTGTGTTTTAGGGGGGGCGCACAGTGGGAAATTTTACGAGAAGGCGGTCAAAATTCCATAACTTTTGAATGGATCGGTATTTTTTTATGCGATTTTTTTTGTTCGATAGGTGCGATGTTAGGCTTTCATTTGCGCTATAAAACGTAAAATTCGACTGATAGGAGCAAAAGTTATGGGGAGTTCAAAATGCATTTTCATTTTTTTGTTGAGTTTCGGTGTAAAAGTTGAATATTTCATATATGATTTTTTTATAATTTATCATTATTTCTCTTGTATTTTACAACTGATACTTATTTTTTATTGTCGAACTTAGATCCTGTCGGAAAATGCCAATATTTGGCCCCTGTAAATTTTTTAGTCGCAATATTCACAGGGGCCAAAGGTTGGCTTTTTTGGGACGAGACGAGTTGTTACAAGGATAAAACTGAAAAGGAATATTTTGAAAAATTCCCAAATAGCATTCTTGGCTATCGATAACATTTTAGGTAATTCAACTTTTATTTTTGGTTTGAGATGTATGTGTATTTTATTTTTATATATTAATACAAATATATACTTAAATCAAAAACAAATTATAATCTATTAACAATTTGAAATTAAACAATATTAGTAAAAATTTCTTCTAAATAGCTTTGGGTTTCATTTTCCAGAAGTTGTTTAGCTTCTTCGATTGAGGTTGATTTCCATTTTTGTCGAATATGGATATATGGATCTGATGTGCACAACAAAATAGTAATAAGATCTTCATTAGTACAACATCTGGACATTTTTCTTGTGTTATGCTCGCGGAAGAATCTGTAGTCGTTGTTCCTTTTTTCTTGCGCTTCTTCAGATAGATCTCCAATTGGTAGCATATTGTGTTGAACTATTTGTTCCCCATGGTATAAAATTTTATGAACTGTGGTTGGCATATGTCTCCAAGAGTATTTTTTGTTATAAAGAAATGCTGTTTCATTTGCATACTGGCCACATTTTTTTGCATTTATCTTTCTGCTACATGATATAATTTGTTAAATGATCTGGAATCGTCTTATTAATTCAAAATGTACTCCTGTGATAGATGCTGCAATTTCTGGATCGGAAAAAAATCTCCTAGTAGTGTTTCCATCATTTGAATTTCCTTCTCCTTGTTTTGGCTGATCAATTATAAGGCCTAGGTGAAGGCATTTTTCTTGAATTTGTTTTTTTGTTTGCTTCCTTTTTTCCACATTTTCTTTGTGTTTTCTCACTGTTTCGCCTAACGGGCCAAATTCCAAATCATAACCCAATTTAAGAATATGCTCCATAAAACGAATTCAGGTTGAAGAGGGGACATTCCAAATTCGTATGCTTCATTGAAACTATTGTCTTGTGATGGGGGTTGGCTTAATTGACTTGATGTCTTTTGGCATATGGTACAGCTTGACTAAGACTTTGTTTCGGTTAATGGTTGTGCAACTTTTCCATCGATCATTGTAAGGAACATTTGAAAATTGCATTGGTCATCAAATTTAAATATTGCCGGTTGAAGTTCTTTAATTTGATCTTTTATTTTTCGAACTTCTTCAGTTATGACATCTTTAGTTTCCTTTTTGTAAACAAACTTTATTGGTCTGCAATACTTTGTTGAAGAGGGAATTTCATTTTTCCATACATCCATTTCTGTAACTCTACTGGTTGACGGCTCTAAGCCAATATAAGTTTTTTTTAAATTATTGCAATTTTTGTTTTCTTATTTTGCGTTGGTTGAATTTGATGCAGAAATGAATCCTTTATCATAATTTTCACGTAAAATATAACTGCGTGCTAGTTTTTTTTACCATTTACCTGCTCTTCCATTTTGTTAAATTAAGTTGCAATGTTCAAGTAATTAAACTATGTAGTTTATGTTGCGGCTATTTAAGAATGTTTAACCTTTTAACTTACTCAGAAATCTAACGTGTTAGAATATTTATGTCGCCTATTCGTTTTGCAGCATCCGTTCACCCACAATAAGTTCATAACAATGGCAATACCTTTACCTTCTCCAAATTAATTGATAACCTGACGTGTTAGATAATTTATGTGGCCTGAACTGCTTTATTTGTCGAAAATTCTTTAAGATTCACCTTCTTTAATTTCAGTAATGTTTCCTTGCAGGACTTATTTTTTGAACCGAATATCTTACCTTGGGTCACAGAAATTGCTGTAGTTCGCAAGGCCGTATCCAGATGTGTGTACAATGGGGTATAGAAATGTAGGTTAGATTCTGGACTACAAGAGAGTATAGATTTTTTTTTGACGCTTTTTGACGCTCAGGACTTATGCTCTATAAAGTAGGAAATTTCAGGGAAATTTTGACATTAAAAAAAAAAAAAAATTAAATAGTTCTAGAGGTCGCAGAGTTTAATGCTTTAAACCACGTATAGCTAATAAAATAAACTAATACACAAAACTTATTCTGTCAAAAAATCTTAAAAAACAAAAAAGTTATGAGCATTTCAACTTCAAAAATTGACTCAGAAATTCAAAACTATAACCAAATATTGAGAAAGTCCATTTCGGACCACCCTGTTCTCAATGAAATAGTTAAAATAGGGTTGAAATTTTTTGGCTCCCGAGGTTCACTAGTATTTACTTTCACATGAATAAAAAAATTTTAAAATCGGAGAACATAAAAAAAAATAATTTTGGCCGCCTTCTCAAAATATGAACCAGTGTAGGGCGTCCGTTTCTCAAAGTTTGCCATCAAGCCATTTATTCAAATGTAATTTGTTTGCGTATGACTATCTTCTAAAAACAACATTTTACAAGAATATGATATATGGCAATATTTTAGCTCTTCTAGTCAACAACATAAGCCTCTAAAATCAATATTTTAGAAAATAATTAAGAAAATAAAAACAAAATACCAAACAGTTTATATACGTTTTATATATATAAAAGGGGGATTTAATGTCAAGTGACCCAATTTTGAAATAGATGTCTTTCGATTTGGATGAAATTTACACCAAGGTTAGTCCTATTAGATAGTAGTTTACACACAAGTTTTCAACAAGATCGGTCAAAATGTTTCAGAGGTAGAGGGGGTCAAAGTTTGCCATACAGGTGTTCTTTCTCATCCATGTAATTTATTACCTATTGGTGTTAGCAAAATTTGTCCCAAGTAGCTTAGATAGCTATTTAATCAATCTTTTTTAAAAATATTTTTTTGTTTTTTTTTAAAAATTTTTTATTTTTTTTTTTAAATTTAAAATTTTTTTTTTTATTTTTTTTAGCCAAGTGTTAAATTTAAAAAAAAAAATTAAAAAATTTTTAAAAAAAAACAAAAAAATATTTTTAAAAAAGATTGATTAAATAGCTATCTAAGCTACTTGGGAAAAATTTTGCTTACACCAATAGGTAATAAGTTACATGGATGAGAAAGAACACCTGTATGGCCAAAATGTCAAACTTTGTCCCCCTCTAACTCAGAAACTTTTTGATCGATCTTGTTGAAAATTTGTGTCTAAGCTACTATCTTACAGTACTAAAATTGGTGTAAATTTCATTTAAATCGAAAGACATCTATTTCAAAATTGGGTCACTTGACATTAAATCCCCCTTTTATATATATAAAACGTATATAAACTGTTTGGTATTTTGTTTTTATTTTCTAAATTATTTTCTAAAATATTGATTTTAGAGGCTTATGTTGTTGACTAGAAGAGCTAAAATATTGCCATATATCATATTCTTGTAAAATGTTGTTTTTAGAAGATAGTCATACGCAAACAAGTTACATTTGAATAAATGGCTTGATGGCAAACTTTGAGAAACGGACGCCCCCCCTAAAACACAACTTATCGCTATGAAATTTTTTTGTATTTTTTTTTACATAAAACTGAACCGATTTAGGGGGGGGGGGAGAATATAAGAAATCAAAATAAAAAAAATAACGGCCACCCTATTAGACATACCTGGCATGCCTGGCGTTTCAACCTGAAAAGGAATTTATTTCTACTGCAAAATATATGGAATTGGATACTAAATTAGTTCAACATAGCGCAAAACATGATTAGCGGGAAACATCTAAAATTGAAAAGTGTTGAGTTATGTTGGTCCGTTCCGTATATCCTTAGCGTGATAAAATTGTATTTTGCCAGTTTCCCTGTCCTTGAGTTGGTAAATATTATTAACCTTTGTGCCAATAACTATCGATGGTAAAAATATTGGAGCAAATTTTGAGCAAAAATTTTTTCCTGCATAAATAGCTGCACAATTGCGGCGATATACGGTACTACCGATTCTTAAATTTCTGCTAGCACTTCCTGCATTGTACCTTTTTGGCGCGCTTCTAAAAGCGGTTTCTATATTCTGCAAAACTTCATGCCTAACTAGTTTAAGCCTATCATTTCGATCTAGAATGTTTATATTAAGGCAATGTAATTTTTTCAAGAGGTCATATTCTTTCGCATGAGAAATCATATGTTGGCCAAACAAAGCAGAATAGGGACTATAGCTCGTGGTATGATGAAAAGAACTGTATATGGCTTCCGCTATATCTTGGAGGTAGTTATCCCATGTCGAGTGGTCCTTTAACCTCTTAAGACCCGAACATTAACCCATTGAATTTTTACATTTCTTACATATTTTTTATACCTTTTGGGGAGCAAATAAGACAACTGTATATTTTTTTTTTTTAATTTTTATTTCAATTCTTAGAAATTACTGGTGCACATATGTGTACCTCAGGTCTTAAAATATGAATAATTTCAACTTAAATCCTTAATTTCTTAAAATCTGAACTGAACCGATTGAGTAAAGGGTTTATTAACTATTTTTTTTATCTTATGAGGTGTAATTTAAATTTCGGTTTTTATTATTTTTTTAATTTTTTTATTTAAAGAGGTAGAAAAAGAGGTGCACATATGTGTACTTCAGGTCTTAACGATTAGTTATTGAGGAAAAATGTCCAAACAGTATGGTTTTTTCTAACTGTTAAATTCAAATGTTAAAATAATGGCTAAAACTTCTAAGCCCTGCCATTTTTTGATATTTTTTTGAAGCGCAGTAGCTTAAAGCAATAATAAAACTGTTTCTATTGGTCACAAGATGTCGCTAGTCTTTAAAACTTGTAATAAGTTAAGGTACACATATGTGTACCCATGGTCTGAAGAGGTTAAGATGTAAGATCTTATAGAGCGGTTAACTCTCTCGCTTGCATTTGCCTGCGGGCTGTATAAGGCCGTAAATATATGTCGTATCCCGCGAGAGTTTAAAAAACTTGCGAATTGGCCACTTTTAAACTGTTTTCCATTGTCGCTTAATATGCACTCAGGTGCTCCCAATAATGATATATATCCTCTTTTAAAAAATGAATAACAAGTTAAGATGTGAGTTTTCGGACTGGTTTAAGGAAAGGACATTTTGTAAATCCGTCCAGTAACACTATAGCCCAAATATTTCCCCTTTTGGGCCTAGGATATGGGCCATTGAAATCTATGTACAGATGTTGAAATGGACGGTTAACTTGAAAACTGCTTGTCATAGGTGGCCTTAATTGTACATTTGGAGATTTAGATTGATGACAAGATTCACAATTTGAAACAAATTGTCTGACAATGAGAGCCATATGGTGGCGAACGAGCGTTTTCAATAACAGAATTTACTAGCGTTTCTGGTACCCACAATTTCCAATCAAATATTTCATCGCCTACATCCCCATTAGAAAATTCACATCTCCTGTAAATAATGTTCCCAAGAATACGTAGGTCCGGCAATTGTCCTACATTCTACTCAATATTTCGGCTCGTTTTAACGTTTTTGGCTGAATCAAACTCAGGGGACTCTAGATCGATAATCGGACAGGTTTCCAATTCGGAAATTTCTCCGAAATTTTGTCTTGATAAAAAATCAGGAACGATAGTATCACAACCCCTACGGTGTTAAATTTTAAATCGATAGCCCTGCAGCTTTAATGACCAACGCGCCAGGCGACCAGATAAGTCAGATTGCTTCACTAGCCATTGAAGGCTGGCGTGATCAGTCACAATGGTAAAGTCCTGGCCCTCCACATATGGTCTAAATTTTATCAACGCCATGATTACCGCCAGACATTCTTACTCAGTTACACTGTAACTCGATTGAGCCTTGTTTAGTTTTTTAGAAAAAAATGCCACAGGCATTTCCTGAGTATCTTCACTGACCTGAGTAAGCACAGCTCCAACTCCGAGTTTGCTGGCATCGCATTGGAGGACAAAAGGTTTGGAATAATTCGGACTTACTAGAATTGGGGCTGAGGACAACTTTCTTTTCAATAGCTCGAAAGCTTTTTCAGCTTCTGTACTCCACTGAAAGCCCTTTCCTTTTTTCAGTAAATATGTAAGAGGTGCGGTGATCGATGCAAAATTTTCAACAAAACGGCGGTGCCAACCCGCCATATCGAGAAATCTCCTTAATTGTTTCACTGACACCGGAGTTGGATAGTCGGTTATTGCCGACACTTTTTCCGGGTCAGTTCTAAGCGTACCGTTGACAACAATGTAACCCAAACACTTAACCTCCTTGATACAAAATTAACTCTTTTGAACGTTTATTGTAAGACCTGCGCTCCTTAAGGACAATGCTACCTTTGTTAAAACAGACATATGACTCTCAAAAACAGCTGAGATGATTAGCAAATCATCGAGGTAGACAAATACTTCGTCTCGTAAATTTGCGGGGATAACACGATCCATTGAACGACAAAGGGCTTGAGGGGCATTACATAAGCCGAAAGGCATTACACAATATCGGTAAAGAGGGCGGTTTGGTACAGTGAAACACGTTAAATCTTTAGAGTTTTCGGACAACGGAATTTTTCAGAATGCTCGACGAAGGTCTAATGAAGTTATATATTGGGCTTTAGGCAATCTGCTCAAAATTCCGTCTATATGTGGTAACGGGTATGCATCTTTGATGATGACATTATTAATTTTTCTTGAATCCAGGCAAAAACGAACTTAATTGGGTTTTCGAACTAATACTACGGAACTTGACCAAGGACTGTTAGGTGCTTCTTCGATAGCTCCAAGTTTTAACATTTCATCTATTTCCGAATGAACTAACTTTTCTTAATCGGCCGTACATTGGGTTCTAACTGCATAACATGCTCCATTAAAGATGTTTTCCCTAAACCCTCCTTTTCATATGAGGGAAAAAGACTCCTTACCTTTGTGAGTTTAATTTTTTCCGATTAAGACAAAGAAACTATTTCGTAGTCAATATCAGACTAGCTATCTTTCTCTATTTCCAATATTATGTTTGAAGCAATCTCAAAAACCTTTCAGAAGTCTATACCCAATATTATATCCTGGGTTAATGACGGAACAACAAAAAAAATTATCGCCTTAGACCTAAATGAAACAGTAGTTTTAAGCTTTCCATAAACAACTGATGACAAGAATCAACTGTCTTTATACAAGTTTTTTTACCTTTAAAAAATATTCATTTTACTAACTTCCTTGGCGAAAAGACCCCCAATACATGAAACTTGTGCACCACTATCCAATAACCCCAACATGTTCCTATCTAACAGTTTTACTCTCAAGTCATCCTTTCGATAAGTTATCGAGCCTATAAGTGAACAAATAATCTTCTTATTAGATTTAACCGTATTCCAATAAATTTTTTGTCTAGCAGAGGAACGTCCTCTCTTTCGTAAAGAATCAAATATTTCCCTTCTTTTCTCATTGTATAACCTTAAACGGACCTCATATGGTACAATTTCCCTAATTGTAGAACTAGGTAAGTTGAATTAATTATTTTTACTGATCCTTCATTAACGGGTCTTTGCGAAAGTGTAAGTGAGCACTTTCGCTCTTCTTGAAGTTTCCCGGATTACAGTTTCTACAAGTAGGTTTGTACACCCCAGCGGCACCGCAGCCATAGAAAAATATTGACCTAGCTTCCATACAATCCATGTACTGATGCCTATCTTTACGACAATTCCAACAATTAAATTTATCGGCATCACGTTTTGTTAATTCCTCGACCTTAACTTCTTCGGTGTTTTCACAACCGTTCGTAGCTAAAATATTATTCTCTAACTCATTAACACTTCAACGTGCACAATAACCAGGGCTTCAGTTGTAATTTGTAGAGGAATTATTCACTTTTGATACTTCACTGAGTAAGCTTTCACCCTTTAGGCATATTTTACGTAATTGAGCTACTGAGTCAATTGGAACATACAATACTTGTTGTCGAATTCTAGGTCGTAAACCAGGTTGAAGAATTTCAACCATCTCATCTTCTCTCAATGGTATATGTAAGGTTTCTGCCATGTTAAAAATAACGCTTTTATACTCTCCAAAAGATTCATTTGGCCCTTGTTTTCGGTTACGCATATCTTCCTTAATATCGGTATCGGTTCGATATTCCTCAAAATTAGTTCTAAGAGCCTCAAAAAGTAAAGGCCAGGTAAACCTATCCACGGATCTTCGAAAACTCCAAAACCAATCCCTAGCATCGCACAGTGGCTGAAAATCGTTTTTCATTGGCCAAAAATCTGTAACTTTTGAAGCGAAGGAATCTATCGACAGATAGATTCTTAAACTTTCTCCACTTTAAATTTCATTAAAATCGGTTGAGTAGTTATTGGGGAATTTAAGGGCAAAGTGAAACTTTAGATTTTTCTTAACTTTAGCGTGCAATATGGTTTTTTTATTTCTTTTAATTATTTAAAAATGTAATTTTTAGATTTAAATAATAATCATTAACATTTTTGTAATAATGGGACACTCGAAAAAATTAAATGTTTAATATAGTTTACTTTCTGAGAGACTTGGGGGGTGAAATTATAGCGTTAGAAAATTTTAATTAATATTACATATTTATATGTGTCTGTCCAATAAACTTTGTAAACAAATAATGATCAAGCAGAGCTGCCAGTTTATTGTTGCCATAGTGCTGCCATATTATATTTATACTATCAAATCAAGCTATTTTAAATAAATGTTTGATTTTTTTTTGTGGGAAATCAAGCGCTTTCCTTAGTTTTTAGCACTTTTTTTTTAAATTTGAAGGTAAAAAATAAATAAAGAACTTAACATTAGTGCAATATAGTAGTACCAATTGATAGAAAAATAAATTGGAAAATTGTTTACTATATAGAAAAATTGTAAGAATCGGTATAGGGGGCTGTCACATTCGAGATATTAGCCTAAAAAAGTGTGAAATTAAAAATTCCATATATATGTATGTATATAGTTTGTTACTATTAAAAACTGATAAATGTCATTATAATACATAACAAAAGAATAAAATCACATAAAAAATTAAAATATTAAAGAAATTCAAAAAATTATTCATAAATATATTTATTTTTAGTGTGTGGTTATATATTTTATTCTTTCAATGCAAAGAAAGCCTACAAGGCTAATTATACATGAATTGCTATTACCATCTGTCCATGTTTTCCAAAAAATAAAAACTTTTATAAAGATTAATTAATATAAAAATATGTAATTTCTAAAATAAAAAAAATTTTAACATAAA
This sequence comes from Pollenia griseotomentosa, assembly GCA_963931875.1. Classification (NCBI taxonomy): domain Eukaryota; kingdom Metazoa; phylum Arthropoda; class Insecta; order Diptera; family Polleniidae; genus Pollenia; species Pollenia griseotomentosa. The sequence goes on along the minus strand of OZ007565.1, from coordinate 5,532,169 downwards.
AAAAAAATAGTAAAATTTTGCTATTATTGCTGAAAAATAAACAATTTTTTGCTTTTAAATTTTTTTACACTTATTTATTCTTATTTATTTATTAAAACATTTCATACATATGTAGATAAAAAAAACCTTTTAAAAATAAAAGCAGCAATATATTTTAATAGCTTTTGTAACAATGTGAGGTTCTGTTTATTATTATTTTTCACTAATACAATGTCCGTCTTAGATCTAATGAATTATAATTATTGTTCATTTAATTGAAATATTGATTGCAAATATTCCATATTCTGTTCTGTGTTATTTCTGTTCTTTAGTAGTTTTTTGACTTCTTCATCTAAATCCCGATGTTCCTTCCACTTTCCATTGATTTCGGATACTGGAGATGAACGGATCTGACGTTGCCAATAATATATTAAATAGATCTTCATTAGTGGAATTTCGTGAAATTTTTCTAGTATTGTGCTCTCTATAAAATCTGTAATCCTTATTCCTTTTTTCCTGAGCTTCCTCTGATAAATCTCCAAGTGGCACCAACTGATATTTAAAGACATCTTCTCCATGATAAAGGATTTTGTGAACTGTAGCAGACATATTTCTCCATGGGTACTTGGTTGTATATATTTTTGCAGTTTCCTTAGCTAAATCTCCAAATTTTCTAGAGTCAATTTCTTCATTGCACGCAAGTACTTCTAGGATTATTTTAAATCTAAATACGAGGTTAAAATCAGCACGTTTTATTTCAGATGCTGTTTCTGGATCTGAAAAGAATCTTCTTGCGGTATTGCCATCATTTGTATTGCCTGACCCTTGTTTCGGCTGATCTATAATCAACCCAAATTTGCAATATTCATCTTGGACATGTTTTCTTTTTGAACTTCTTAACTCCCTGTTGGTTTCGTTGTTTCTTATTGATCCTGAGGATCCGAAATCCAAATCATAACTGATTTTAAGTATGTGTTCCATAAGTCGTATTCTTGCATGTAGTGGTGATAATCCAAATTCATATGCATCAGTATTATCTAATGATTTTGTCGGGACTTGGTTAATTTGGCTTGATGTTGCATGGCATATGATGCAGCTGGATGCAGCCTTTGTGTTAGTCAAAGCCTGGCCTACTAACAATAATTAATCAAATCTTAACCTAATACTTTATTTTATGTCCTGCCAGTGCCAGACAAAAATTTTCTTCATCACGGGTTCTGTTCACGTATATAGGTGTTTATCGCTCATCTTATTGGGTAAGTGCTGCAGTGTCTCTTCTTCTTAAGCGAGTGTGGCCGCCATGATTTAAAATATTTCGAGCTAGTGGATTTGGGTGTTGTTCAAGCCTTTTTAAATATTTTATTGCATATTTCGTAATCATAGTTTTTACTAAAGGAACATTAAGATCCTGGTGAATATTTGAATTTTTAACATACCAAGGGGCAGCTGTGATTATTCGAAGAAGTTTATTTTGGCGCCTTTGAATTTTTTCTATATTAGAGGCCGAGGCAGTGCCCCATAACTGAATACCATAGCACCAGATTGGCTTTAAGATGGAGTTGTAAAGAAAAAGTTTGCAGTCGAGGCTAAGGACAGAGTTTCTACCAATAAGCCAATGAATTTGAATGGCTTTTAGTTTCATTTGAGTTAATTTTGCCTATATATGGCATTTCCACGTTAATCGCCGATCCAGATGTATACCGAGATATTTTACATGCGAATGTTGAGGAATTATTTGATTGTTGATTGTAATATGGGGCAAGATTCCCGGCGCAAGGTGAATGTTATATGCACGCATTTTTGCTCATTAACCATAATCCTCCATTGTCTTAACCATATTTCTAGTTGAAATATATGATGCTGTAAGTAACGAGATGCTTCATAACGGTTTTCGTGGACGCTTAGAAAAGCTGTATCGTCTGCAAATGTTGAAGTTTGGGTGTAGTTGCTTGTTGGCATGTCCGAAGTATAAATTAATTATAATAGAGGGCCCAGGATGCTGCCTTGTGGGACTCAAGCGCCAATGGGCTGAGGTGAACTTAAGAAATTTCCTTCTTTAATAATAAATTGACGACCGACTAAGTAGCTTTCTAGCAGCTTGTGTGTGTTTGCTGGTAAATTTTGCTTCAATTTATGTAATAAGCCTTCATGCCAGACTTTATCAAAAGCTTGAGAAACATCGATGAAGAGTGCGGAACAATATTTTCTTTCTTCAAAGGATTTTCTTATGGCGTTTACTATACGATGGGTTTGTTCAATTGTGCTGTGTTCTCTCCTAAAGCCGAATTGGTAATTAAGAATACATCTATTTTCACTTAAAATTGGAGTTAATTTTGACACTAACAGCCTCTCAAACAGCTTTGATATATTAGAAAGTAAGCTTATAGGCCTATATGACTCAACTTTTGTGTGATCCTTTCCTGGTTTAGGTATCATGGTGACTAAGGAAACCTTCCACTTTTGAGGATAGTATTGAAGACGTAAGATAGCATTGAAAATTAATAGAATAATTTTCTTTGCTGTGCTGGGTAGCTCCAAAAGCATTTTGTTGCTGATCTTATCAAAACCAGGTACTTTTTTGGGGTTTAATTCACAAACAGCCTTTTCGATTTCTCTTATCTCAAATCTTAGGGGAACAGCTGCTCTAGCAGGAACAGGTGGTAACTCGACCGCAGTATCGTGAGATATATTTGGGGTAAATACGTTTTTTAAATGATTAACAAACAGATTTCCCTTTTCGTTATCATTTCTTGCCCAACTTCCGTTCAAGTTTCTTACTGGTGGCTTAGAGACAACTGGCCTTTTAAGATTTTTAGCTGCACGCCATAATGAGTAGTCTGATTGCGGAGTTGCATCAAGTTCCTTAAGATATTTTTGCAGAGAATCCGTTTTCTGTGTCTGTAGTAACTTTCTTAGCCTTTTTGTACACTCTTTTAACAAACTCTTAAGTTGAGGGGATCTGTGCAATTGCCACTCCCTTCGAGCTCTTCTTTTTTCAGACAGGAGACGCTCAACATCTGTGGAATAAATTTTAATATTTTTAGTTTTTTTTGGGGTAATACTGGAATGTTGCACAGCTAGCTTCAGAAAACTGTCAAAATTAAGAATAGCGCGATCTACGTATTCCGGTGTACTAAGCGGAATATTTTCTGTGCAATGGGTGCTGAGATATTTTTTATATTTTAGCCAATTGATTTGTGTAGCTGGCGTCGCTAAGTAACCAGTTTGAGATACAGTTCTATTGGGGTTCATTAAAGTAACAATTGTTGGTGTGTGGTCGGAAGATAATTCTAAGGAAGCTTCAAAAAAATCGTTTCTAAAGGGGATGTTTTTAACCACGCCAAAATCGATGACATCTGGTATTTTTTGCTGATCAGTAGGCCAATATGTTGGTTGTCCGCTCGCTATCACATTCAAATCCATTTTAGTAATAGTATTAAATAGAACACGACCCTTTGGTGTTATAAGTCGGGACCCCCAGAAGGTATGTTTAGCGTTATAATCGCCAGCGGCCAGGAAACAGGGTCCTAATGATTTAAAATATTTATAATATTGGCCTTCTGATATTGAATATCTAGGTGGGGAGTATAGCGATGAGATTACTACGTTTCTATTTAATTCGTCAACGCAAATGTTTGTTGCTTGAAGATAATCTTCACGATGATCACCCATTCGGTAGTGTTTGACTCTGGTTTTTATTAAAATAGCAGAACCTCCACAAGTTCTATCTCGAGGGTCCTTTGTATCATATAGTATATAACCATTTATTTTAAACGTATTTTTTGAGGTCAAATGAGTTTCAGAAACTATCATGACATCAATTTGTTTATTTTTTAGAAAGTATTCTAATTCATTCTTATGTTGGCGGATGCCGTTTGCGTTCCAAAAACAAATTTTAATACAGTTCATGGCTTGTTAAGTACAGCTTGCAATAACATTGATTGCATTCTAAGAATTTCCTGCATCATATTACCCATTGTGTTCGTGAAATTATTTACTGTTTGCACTAATGTTTCCATGGTTTTTTCTAAACGACTTAAATTAGAAACTGGAGTTTCATCATTACTTGGCGAGGCACCTTGCATTGGCTCATGGTTTGATTTTAGGACGTTAGCGTAAGAGGTTCTGTTATTACTAGACTGGGGGGCTTGAATTGCATTTGTGATAACTTGATTTGCAACCTGCATTTGAGGGGCATTTGTTTTCGGTCCAACCGTCTGCTTGACGATATTATATACAGGGCATCCTCTATAATTGGCAGTGTGATTACCACCACAGTTGCTACATTTTTTTTACGTTGGGGTCGGTTTTAGACTTATCGCAAGAAACTGTACCGTGTAGTTCAGCACATACTACGCAAACAGGGGGTAAGAAGCAGAATGCCTTTGTATGGCCAAATTCTTGGCAGTTTAAGCACTGAACAGGTCCATTTTTTTTGTTCGGCTCCTCAATTGTGATTTTTCTGTATAGAATATATTTCAAACTATAAATGGGATGCGTTTCGTTTTTTTTTAACTTAATGTCGCCGAGCTCTAATTCTACTCGAAAAAGTGGTTGTGGATTTTTGTCTCTATTTCTAATATTTACCACATGTTTTATCTTGAAGCCTTTTTCTTCCAAGAAAGTTTTAATTTCCTCTGGGTCTACGCATGAATCAATTCCCCTAATCACCACCTGGAGACCTTTACTGCGAAAATCATTTTCATGATTCACTTGAATTTCCGTTTCATTTATGCTACGTCGCTTTATTGCGGCTACATTAAACGAATTTTCACCAATCAACGAAATTAAACTCTTAATAAGATCATTTGAGTTATGCTCCCTAAGATATATCGGGGGAGGCTTGGACGATTTTATGACGTTTGGTGCTTCAGAGGATTCATCCTCCAGAATTGCAAAGCGATTTTGGGAATTTATTTTGTCAAAAGATGGCACTTTTGATGCCGAAGCAACAGCTGAAGAGGTAGGGCTGCGACCCCGCTTAAGGACTGTTATGTACCTGTCCATACCAACTTGGACTTTCCATTGCATTTGTGTTTGGGTTCATGGTATCATTTCCCACTAAATTTCTTTTTGACGTCGCGGCAATATTTGTTGGCCTGGCAACACTTGTTACCAGGTCTAGTTTTAGTTTTTTTAATGAGTCACTATCCACCGTTTGTGTAAATAAAGAGGGTGAGAGGGAACGTGTACGAAAAATTGGCTTAGCCGTTAGGTAGTTAATATTGTTTTGTTTTGTTTTATTTATTTCAACATTATTTTCGTTGGCATGCACTGTTACATAAGCATTTCTCTCATTTAATTTTATTGTTGTTACATTGTTTTTACTCATGCAAGAAATTGTTTTTGTTTTTCACCGTTTTACTGTGCTTTTAATGTTTTTATTATTTATTGTATTTTACAACAACGCCAAAAATAAGAAATTTAAACTAAAATGTTTGTGCACAGAATATGTATACATACACATGTATGAACATTCATACGTACATATGTATATATTTTTACTTTATTTATCTTTATTTAATTTTTCGTTTTAATTGTTCACTTTTATGTTAAATAATTTAAATAAAAAATATCATATATTTTCTAGCGTCCATTCGCTTAATATTTATATTCCAAAATCAAATTTAATTAATAATTAATTAAAATCGTATGCGGGGTTGAAAATACACGTCCGTTTCACAACAAAGCACAAACTGAACTGGCATCATGAGTTTCTTCTTTGAATTCAAATTTAATAGGTCTGCAGTAGTTCGTAGAAGGTGGTGTCTCATTTTTCCAAATATCCTTTGTTTGCGTTGTACTAGTCGAAGGCTCTGAATCTTCCAAAATCTTTTTTAATCGCAATGGTACAAATGATACCATGAACATATCTGAGTCCATATATTTTCACATACTACCTGTTTGTATAGTTTTTGTCCGGAAGAACCATCACATCCCCATTTACAAAAAAGAAATAACTTTGTGTTTCCCTATTTCTTTAACTCATTTCCTTTTATTGATTGTAGCAAGCGTTCGGCTGTGTGATCAAGTAGAGATTGTAGTTGTACCTCTGCCGAAATTGATGTAATTGTAATAGTGTCCTTTAATGGCAAACAGTCCATTTTAGCAGCTGTTATGTGATGATATGCTGGATACAGATTTGAGCCTTTTTCAATCGCACGCAATCAGAGCTGAATATTTTGCTGTTTTGTTAATTTTAAATCCAGAAATAATGCTAATGCCTCCTCATTTGTGAATTGTTTTGCATCGCTCGGAGTTGGTATACTTTTAAGAATCCGTTTTGTTCTCAATGGACTAGTTTAACAACTTTTTCAATGATATCCACTTTTGTCAATTGTTTCTGTAATCGTAATTGATGTAGGAAAGTATCTTGAATATTTTCATATCCGATTTCTTCATTTATATCCTTAAGCTTCCGCCTCTTAGATCTATCGCTACAGTTGTCCATCGATTTTTGTGATCTCCCACGTGTGTTTTGATTTGAAGTTTCTGAAGCGATCTGGACAGAAAGTTCGTTCTCTAACCAGTTTGCAAGGCTCTTATAAAATCTTTCTTAGCTGTAATTAACTTTCCTGTATCGCTGTTTTAAATTTTTTATGAAAACAGATAATTTATTTTCTAAGTCCAATTGTATTTCAGTGCTATAGGAATTTAAGTTTCCTTCTTTTCGAATGTAGTTTTTAACATCTTCCTCGTTTTTGTTTCTAAAATACTCTCCGGCCAATTCTTTATAGCTGAAGCTCTCCATGTTTATAAAAATCTTTGTTATTGCTCAGATATATTATATCCACTGAGTTTGCATCCGAATGTCACTTGCTTTTAAAACTTTTCATACTTTTTTTCATACCAAATACAGGTAGAATTAAAAGGATTAAAAAACTTAAAATCCTTTTATTTATATGCTATAAAATACCTGACACAAATTTAACAACGCATTGCATAGCTATAGGGAATATTGTTAGAGTCATAAAAACAGATAAAATAAAACGACCAAACAAAATTTAAAAATCCCTTCTAAGGTGGGATTCACAATATACCTGTTTAGCGTAAACGCGTGTCTAAGCTCTTTATTCTGCTATAAAATACGCTAGTGTGAACGTAGTGTAACTGATAAGGAAGAATCAGTGCAACTATACGTTTTTCTGATTGTGTAACAATAATAAATTTTTTTATATGTACTACCTGTATTCTATTCGATCACGGTCAATTTTCCCTATATCATAAAATTTTTTTTGAAGAGAATAGCACATTATTTCTGTTACTTTTTTTTTATTTTTGAGGAATAAAAAAAAATTGTAAAAAAACGATTTCAAAAAATTTAATTTCATTAAAATTAAAAAAGTGTTAAACAGACGGGTCCAAACGGGTGCAAGAGTATATACGGGGTTAAGGAAAACACTTTCACCTTTCTATCAGTGGTTTTACCTTCTTGGTCCCTTTTGGTCCGCAAAAGTTCTATTCTACTAAAGATGTAAGAAAAGATAAACTCACTGTTTATTGTTGGTGTTTTGTTTAAGCTTTGATATTGTTACTTACAAGTAAGACTTTGAGTGTTTAAAATTCTTATTCGCTTTAAGGTTTTATTCGTATAATATTTTTAGCTTTTCTAAAATCTTAGGAAAAGGTTTCCTGATGAGCTGGCCTAAGCAACCAGTGAAATGCGCATAGAAGCTAGCTTTCCCTCAACAATAAATTTCAGTGTATTTATCAAATATAAAAAATTGGGAATTTAGCACGTCATACAGAAATCGTATTAATGATGAATTTTGTATTCCCGTAAATAACTTTGCTACTAAAGTTGAAATTTGACAAAAATATAGTAGCTTAGAAATTTTTTTTTTTGTAATTTCATTAAAATTATAAAAGTGTTAAACAGACGGGTCCAAACTGGTGCAAGAGTATATACGGGGCTAAGGAAAACACTTTCACCTTTCTATCAGTGGTTTTACCTTCTTGGTCCCTTTTGGTCCGCAAAAGTTCTATTCTACTAAATTTGAAATTTTACAAAAATATAGTAGTTTAGAAAATCTGTCTTAACCTCTCAAATATTAATAACACAACAGTCGCAAATATTACCTTAAAGATAACAAGACTACCAACCTAGCAAAAAAGTAAGCAGGTCATTATCGCTGATAGTTTTTGTGCAATGATAATTTCTTTCGGATTAAATATTTAAAAAAAAACACTTTTTTCTGAATTAAAAAAAAAAGTTGTGTTTAACAACATGGCACAACCACAATTACCAATATTTTGACCTAATTTTTTGGCTACCTTAGTTTTAATATGTTTACTATTTAATAAAATTAAAATTTTTGATATCGGTGACAAACAAAAATTGGACTTTTGAAATAAAATTTTCAGCCACTGTGCGACGGTTAACTAAGTCTTCAAATATGTATCAGCATAAAAAATTTTATATTGATAACGAACCCAGCACTTCTAGAAATAACCGGTATCAATTACTTGGCGATAAAGATGATGAGAGAGATAATGAAAAAGAAGATAAAACTCCAAAACCTCCACCAATTTATGGTCCAGATATTTTAGACATCTCTAAAATGATTAAATGTATAAGCAAGGAAATAACGGATTTTAATTATAAATCTTTGAGAGACAATAATATTAGACTAAGCATTCAAAGTGTTGATTCATATAGAAAGGTTATTAAATATTATCAAATAAAATCAGTTATCACACTTATCAACTTAAGCAGGAAAGAGCATATAGAGTTGTAATCAAGGGTATTCATTACTCAACACCAGTAGATGATATAAAGGCAGAACTTTTAGTGTTAGGGCATCAGGTCAGGGATGTAGTTAATATTAGGAGTCGTGTTACAAAATTACCACTACCAATGTTTTTTGTAGACTTGACCCAAATCCAAACAACAACAAAATTTTAAACATAAAGCATATAAATAATGCTATGGTCTCGATTGAAGCCCCAAAGAAGACTGACGATTTAGTTCAATGCTATCGATGTCAGCAGTTTGACCATACCAAGTCCTAATGTAAACGGCCATTTAAATGTGTAAAGTGCGGATTAGAACATCCTACAGTAGAATGTACAAAAAATATACAAACACCACCAAAATGCATTAATTGTCTCCAAAATCATACCGCTAATTATAAGGGATGTACAATCTACCAGAAAATTATACAACAGAAACGAATCGCATACAGTAGACAAAATCAATTTAGAACTCAACAAATACCAAATGGTCAATTCCCACATGCTAATGCATTCGTTAATACTAGAATCAATGATGGTGCGAACAATGATGGAGTTACCTATGCTCAAGCAGTTATAGGAAATACATACAGTCCTGAGTTGAGGTTTATGGAAAGGTTAGAACGCATGATGGACAAAATGTTTGACATGATGACAAAAATAATGGAAAAATTATGCAAATAAATTTAAGAATATCATCATGGAATGCAAATGGTGCTTCCAATCATACAAGGGAAATAGAAATTTTCCTCAAAACTAATTATTTAGATGTCTTACTATTTTCTGAAACACATTTTACTTCTAAAACACATTTAACATAAGAGGATATGATATCTTTCAAGCAAATCATCGTGATGACAAAGCACATGCTGGTGCAGCAGTATTCATCAAGTCAAATTTAAAATATGAATCTTTACAACCTATAAGCAATTCAAGCGTGTGGTGTGAAAATTAAATGCAATAACGTTGAAATACCTATATATGACATTTACTGTCCTCCAAGGCATAGCCTAAGTCTTAAAAACTACGAAAGTCTCGGTTCCAAATTTATGGTAGGCGGAGATTTCAATACCAAACACCCATGGTGGGGCTCTAGAATTGCGAATCCAAAAGGTAAAGAGCTTTATTAATGCATATCCAAATACGGGTTTAAAACCATGTCTACAGGAAGGCCCACATATTGGCCTTCAGATCCAAATAAAATTGCAGACTTACTGGACTTCTTTGTTTACTTGGGTATATCTGACAATTTACTTGATATAATCGACTCTGATGATCTTAATTCGAATCATACACCTATAATTTTAAGTTATAGCACAATTTTACCAACTGTTTCTAAATGTAATAAAATAATTTCATCTAAAATCAATATAGGCTATTTTCAATATTTGATGGATCAGAATTTAGAACTAAACACATAGTTATATTAAGTCTGAGAAATTGGATCTGGCTGTAGAAAAATTTACTAAACTCATAGATGATGCTGCAGATTTATCTACTCCTCAATTGCAACCACAAAACGGCCACACAGTTATTTTGTCAACAGAAATAAGAGCACTTTTAAGAGAAAGACGAAGATTACGAAGAATATGGCATGTAAGCAGAAATCCAAAGGACAAACCCAATTTTAATCGAGCTTCAAATGCACTTACAAAAAGAATAGCTGAATTTAAAAATGATAAAATATCAAATTTTTTAAAAAATGTTAATACTTCGAAAGATTCGGATTACAGTTTATGGAAAGCCACTAAGTACTTAAAACGGCCAGTTAAAAGAAAAGTACCGATTTTGACACATGATGGCAGATGGTGCAGAAACAACAAAAGTAAAGCTGACGTATTCTCCCAACATTTTAAGCATACTTTTCAACCATTTCCGAATTCTAATACAGTCGATGAATGTAAAATATTAAATTTTTTAGAAGCTCCATACCAAATAGATCTTCCGATAAAAACGTTTTCCCCGAGAGAAGTATGGAGTGTAATCTCCAAGCTTAATAACAAAAAGTCCCCAGGACATGATAAAATCGATTCATCAGTGGCTTAATGGTTATCCAAAAAGAGCATTTTATTTTTATCACTCTTATATAACTCTATTTTAAGGTTATCGTACTTTCCATCTAAATGGAAATGTGCTGAAATAATAATGATACAGAAACCTAACAAACCCGAAAATTCAATTTCCTCATATAGACCCATAAGCTTGCTAACAACTCTTTCAAAGATATTTGAAAAATGACTTGCAACTAGATTACTACCGATTTAAGAAACACAAAAAATTATACCTGATCATCAATTTGGCTTTCGTCAAAAACATGGAACACCAGAGCAATGTCATCAAATTATCAAAGTTATAACGGATCCATTTGAAAAAAAAATGTATTGTTCAGCGGCATTTTTAGATATAAAGCAAGCATTTGATAGAGTATGGCACGAAGGCCTGTTATGTAAACTTAAACATATTTTACCAGCTCCATTTTATTCCATATTAAAATCCTATCTAAATGAGCGAACGTTTTATGTAAAGGTTGAAGATGAAAAGTCAAGCACACATCAAATATACTCAGGCGTACCACAGGGCAGTGTTTTAGGTCCAATATTATATACTATTTAAACTTCAGATATGCCAACAACTGATAGTATTACTCTAGCAACGTACGCAGATGATTCTGCTATAATATCAACAAACAAATCACCAGTTGAAGCGTCATTTATAGTTGAAATGAAATGTTTTACAACAATGGTTCCAGAATTGGAAAATTAAAATACATACATAAAATTCAAATCATGTCTCATTCACTTTGCGAAGAGATGTTTGTCCCCCGTTGTATTTAAATGGTTTACAAGTACCTAACACAAATTGTGTCAAATATCTAGGAATGTATCTTGACAAACGACTTACATGGAAAGGCCATATTAAAGCTAAAAATGAACATCTAAATATCAAGACCAAAAAAATGTATTGGTTACTAGGACCAAAGTCTCAACTTAGCCTTGAAAACAAAGTCAAGTTATACAAAGCTATTTTGAAGCCGGTGTGGACCTATGGTATTGAGTTGTGGGGAACGGCCAGTCACTCAAACGTGTAGATATTGCAAAGATATCAATCAAAAATTTTAAGACGAATAGTAGATGCTCCATGGTTTATGACCAACAAACAAATTCACAGAGATCTTCAGATACCTTTTGTTATGAATGAAATAAATAAATTTAGCACTCCATACATTAATCGACTTAGTAATCATTGTAACATATTAGCAATTTCCTTGTTAGATGAAACAGATGAGGTCAGAAGACTGAATAGGTTAGACGTATTAGACCTCCAATATAGAAAATAAAATTTTGTATAATATCAAAAATTTATTATTTTAAAATAGTAAGTATGTAAATAATTTATTAAGCTAATTGAAGCTTAATTACACATGTAATGTTTTCCTTTAATTTATCAAATTTACTAAATATTGTAAAATAGATTGTAAATAAAAACTACTGAAAAAAACGTTATTAAAAATTTTTCTGCACAAGTAAATTTCGCGACAAGCTTATATATCATATAAATTGTTTAATGACGTTATAAGTTGATAGTAAAAGTTTTAAAGCAAATAATTATTTTTTTTCTTTTTAGCGCATTTACATAACAGCTACTTTTTAAAAACGAATTTTTACTTTTAATTTTTTTTTAAGCTCGCATTAATTTTCTCAGCAAGCATTAAAAACTTAGTCCGCCATATTGTATCTAGAGTGACGTCAATTTATTTTTCGATTTAATCTTTCATTTAATACCCATTTTTTAGAAGGGGATTAAAAATAACTAGTCCGCCATCTTGTTTGTGTCGCCATATTGGATTTAGAGTGACCACTTTAATTTTCGAGTTATTCTTACTCCGTGGCCGCCATATTAGATTTAGAATTACGTCACACATTCAGCTCAATCGGTTGAGGATAACTGCTTCAAAATTGAGTTGCAAGATTTCACCCGAACAAACATACATATTACATACATACATTCATTGTAAGTTAAATAAAAGCTTTTAAAAAAGATTATACCCTCTTCACAACTTATTATGATGGAGGGTAAAACAAGTTAGAGTGCTATATTCGGCTGTGCCGAATCTTTGATACCCTCCACCGACAGTTCAAATATTTTAGGAGTGATATCTATATGATGTCTATTTATAATTAATTTATATCTCTATAAAAACAGAAATCAGCATTAAAATTGGTTGCGGTTTAGACCTTTATTAAATTATTGACCGACAATCTTGAGTAAAATAGCTTGATTCGTAATCGTTTGAGCCGAACTTAAATGATTTTCTGGAAGGGGATTTATATTGGAGTTAGTTATAAACCAATCATCCCAAAATTCAGCCGAGTGATTTGTGGTATTAAAAAACATAAATTTTAATACAGTGGTGAAATTAGTTTAAGCGTTTACAGTGAATTTCAGAAGGCTGCTAAATATAGGATCTAAGGTAAATTAAGGACCGTATATCACAAAATTGCATGCCATTTTTTCTGGCCATATTCAACTAAGTTGGAAGAAATTTTACCAATAAATATATCAGCTACGATTTTAGGCAAATTTAATAATTTTACCAGAGTGGGCTTTATATGGGGCCTATAGTAAATTATGGACCGATCATCACGAAATTTTTTAGTGCTATTTCTAGTCCTATAAAACTGTTAAGTATTAAATTTTATTCTGATAGCATTATTTATTACGGTTTAAGATGTACTAAACTGTTTTTCGGGAGTAGGTTATATATCGGTCCTGGGGTAAATTACACTGCTTAACAAATTTTTAATTTGGAAAAATACCAAGAACGCCACATGCCTAGATAAGTTAATTGGGACTTTCTGAACACAAAAAACGCTGTAATTTTTTTTCAAAGTACCGTTTTTTAGATAACGGTACTTTTGTGTTTTTAGGTGTATGATCACACTTAAGTCCTTGTGGAGCCCAACCGAAAAGTCCGATCGAGATAAATAGCATAACGTTGGAAAGGTAATTGAATGTCTTTTCAGTCGATATGCTGCAAATTACTATCTGATAAGAAGTGGCTGTGTTATAGCACCAACAATATTCCGCCATCCCACCAGCCTTTGTAACGTCTCTCGATTTTTTCCATTTCCTGGTGAAAACTTTCGCCTTGTTCATCACTTTCGGAGCCCAAGTTCATGGGGAAAATATCCAAAACAAAAAAAATTACAGCGTTTTTCGTGTTCAGGAGGTCCCAATTAACTTATCTAGGCATGTGGCGTTCTTGGTATTTTTTTGCTGTAAACCAGTGTTATTCACCAATCTTCACGAAATTTCACAGTGTCATTACTAGTCTTATAAAGCTGTATAGAACCAAATCCTATTATGATAGCATTATTTATTACGGTTTTAGGCGTACTAAACTGTTTTTCGGTAGTAGGGTTTATATGGGGCCTTGGGTAAATTATGGACCGATCTGTACGAAATTTTACATTATCATTTCTAGTCCCATAAAACTGTTACGTGCCAACTTTTGTTATGACAGCATTAATAAATAGGGTTTTATGCGTACTCAACTGTTTTCCGGGAGTAGGGTTTATATAGGCCCTAGGGTAAATTATAGGCCGATGTTCATAAAATTTTACTATGTGATTTTCAGTCAAAAAAAAAAACGAACTTTTGCGAACATAGCTCAGATCCTACTCAACCGATTTTGCTGGATTTCAATCCCAAACTGCTTGGGATAGCTACAAGCAATTTGACACCAAGTTTGTTTTTTTCTTTTAAGGTTTTCGAAAGTGAGCGTGTTTTTAACAGACGGACGGGCAGACGGACATGGTTAAATCGACTTAAAATTACTCAAGGAGCCAGATTATATGTGGTGGAGTGTATAGAAAAATAACAAAACAAACAAAACAATTGTTGAACTAAAACGAGCAAATAAAAAAATAATTCATAAATATGTAATTGGGTATGCACAAGATGTGCTATCAAGTCATATTGTTATAATATCCTAATATTTTACAAAGCTTAAAAAATTATTGTGCTCTGTAATACAAACAAAATCCTAAAATAATTAGACTTTTTATGCTTTGTTTCTTGTTTTGTCATAACTATACAGTATAGATCTAAATCATGAGGGTTACTGATAGCACTCATATTAAAGACTTCCTTGTGAATCCCCCAATTATGTATTAATTTAGCCAAAATTGTGTGTTATCATGTTGTGTCACACACTCCACTCTTTTCGCCCCGCTTTATTTACACAGCTGTTGGCTTTCAAATGCTTTTATGCAAAATAATTCACATAAATAAAAATCGGTTTGCGTTACAAGAAAATCAGTTCAAGGTGATCTTACAAAATCTTTTGGAAAAATAATTTGGCTTAAATGTTAAGGATTTAAGCGATTCTTTTCTTTAGTTTTGATAAAACTTAAGCTGGAAAAAATTCTTTCAATTAACGTAGATGTTGGGGAAATCGAAAGCAACCCATAATTAAGAATATCTAATTTCTCAGTCCTTTTAGTGGATTTCTCTAAATATAAATTCTTCCATTAAGCCATTAGAGTCCTGTTTTAATTTTTTGAAATTTTAAGCACTTCTTGTTTTTTTTCGGAAATTCTGTTAAAAGATTAGCCCAATTCACAACCCTGTGCAAATGGTCTTGCATCGTAGCATTTGCAAAATGGTATAGTAAATACTGTAGTATACTTTTGATTGGCTTAGTTCACAGAGTGTTAGCTGTCGATTTACAATAAAGTGTTGCAAAAGTCGAGTAAATATAAACAATTGGTTTTAGGCGTTGCATATTTGCAAAAGAGCAGCAAGTGCATTGCTGTATATTTTGTTGGTGTAGAGTAAAACTATACTATACCATTTTGCAAATTCTCCCAAAAGTATGCTACAGTATTTACTATACCATTTTGCAAATGCAACGATGCAAGACCATTTGCACAAGATTGTGAATTGGGCTATTGTTTTTGTTACTATCGAGAGTTTCTTCTGTTGTCAGGTCATCATCTGACTAATTCTGGCAAAGCTCAGCACTGAACGTTCTGCCGATTAACGGTTAACCGAATGAATACCTTAGTAAATACATACGTATTTATGAGCAAAAGTTGTATGTATGTGTGTTTCATTGCTTTCATAAGCATATTAGTTCGTTTAATTTTATCGACGTAAACAATGACATAGTAATAGTGTGAGCAGATCTATACATTTGTTTACAGCTAACTCTGGCATTAGACAGAGACACAAATTTTCCATAATTTACGTTACAATCACTTAGAAATTCATCCAGCATTTAAACGTCAGAACCGTCCATTACAGAAATAGCTCCTAACGTGGGGCCCCCAAATATCTTTGAAAAGAGATGAGTTAAAACGTTACATGATAAATATTTCTTTTGGGGTGTCTTTATTTATTGACATCATAGTTTTAAAGTACTTATATACCTTAAAGAATTCGACTTATTAATTGTTTTGCATTTATTCGTCTTCTTTTTTTTTGGTTTCAGGCCAATAATAAAATATTTAAAGATATTTTTTAGGAATTATTGAATTTGGTTTCTATTGAAATCTTAGGACATTACAATTTTTAATTAAAGAAGCGATAGGGAGTCAACTAGCCTCTTTAAATATGAATTCAATACATCAAATGTTGAAAATTCATACACCAATACTAGAAATTCCAATTTCAATTTAAGTCGAACCATTCCGAACAGGAATTTTAAAGAAAATTTAGGAAGTATGAATTTTTCTATTTCTCGCAGATCTTTAACTGACAGACCAAGTTTTGGCAACCCAATTGGAAATCACAATTTTAAAAAGAAATTTATATTAATTAATTGATATTAATTCTATCGTCCAGCTAAGGAAATACGTGATAAAACTTGAGATTTTAGAAGAGGGAATAAGTAAATTTAAAAACAATAAAATTATTGTTCCTAGAAAAGTAGTGTCGGAAATGGAACCTAATTGTGTTGATGAGGAGGTATTAGAAACTGTTAAGATAGAAGAGATAAGGGATTTACTCTATTGGAATTGAGCAGAAAAATGGCATCGCTTTGAGGATTGTTTAGGTGAACGGAAAATATTTTGTTACTGTTGTGGCACACCTAACGTATTTTAACCCGCTACACCATACTTTTGCTCGACGTTGGAAGTCTGAATATACAACCGAACTTCAACTGCGTTTTAAATGTCAGAAGGAACGCCACAACTTAAAACCGAACGACATTGTGATAATCAAAGACGACTTACTACTACCTACTGAGTGGCTTCTTGGTCACGTTAATAACGTAATTTATGGTTGAGACAGCAAAGTAAGAATTACTGAAGTAATCACTAAAAAGGGTATAATTATAAGCCCAGTTGTAAAACTATGTTTGCCACCGACAAAGAACACTGACAGTTAACTCCCACTACAACCTACCAAATGATCTACAAAATTCCTCAACAAAAAAAGAAAATTAAAAACTCAGTCGCACTAATCGAAAAGTTTCATTGCGAACGGTCGGTATTACAGTGTGCTCTAGCAATATTGTCGAATTTGTGGTGTTTAAGTGGCCAAAAATATATAAGAACCTTATCATTTTGATTAACAAATAATATACTTTAAATTGGTGATAGTATCGTTAAAAAATCCGCATAAATAAACTAATTATTAAAATAACCAAAACTTATTACAAAACTTCAAAAAAAAAAAACAAAAAAAACTTAAGAACAGAAAAAATTAAAGAAAAGAAACAAAAAAAACAAAAACAAAAATGAGTTTGTGTGGACAATGTAACAACAATTTACCAGCTAAATGTGCTAAGTGCTTTTAATGTAACTCGCAATATCATTTCTCAACTTGCTGTCCTTTTTCTGAGAAAACATATGCGACGATGAATACGGAACGGAGAGCTGATTGGAGATGCCATAAGTCTAAGCCACGCAAGGGATCTTCCAGCAGCAACAACTCCTACCATATTATAATCGATAGTAATTCAGAGCAAGGCAACCAAAAACAACAAAGAGAGGATGAATTTGAAGAGAACGACAACGTAAAACGCTTCAAAGACTCTTTGTCGCCTAATGATGCTAATAGCAGCTTACATATGGTAAAAACTGATGTAAAAGAATTGAAAATAGATGTCTCGTCCATGAAAAATGACATGGGAGACATTAAAAATACTATGCATGAACTCGCTAAAACCATAAGCCAAAGCAATAATCAAATAAATGCAAATCTTCAAACAGCACTCTTAACTATAACAACATCTCTCACTACACTAACTACTCAAGTAAGTGAACTTTGCGAAAGCTACAAGGAAAAGGAGAAACAAATAAATGAGATGAGCACAAGAATAAATGTTTTAGAACAACAATTATTAAACAAAAACATTGAAATAAAAAATATTACAAACAACAACATACAACCAAATGATATTATTAAAATGATTGCTAATTCGTTAAATGTTGAAATTAACGATAGCGATATAAGCGCTTCGTACAGCATAAAAAAAAACCCAAAAAGTTGTCGTAGAATTTACTTCTCATAACAAAAAAAGAGAACTTTTGACCAAACTTAACCGGCACAGAGTAGATTCAAGTGTAATAAATGATGGCACTAATAACAACAAGTTCATATACATCAACGAACACCTAACCCCACATAATCGGCGTTTGCTCTGGTTGGCTAAGACAATGGCAAAGGAATCAAATTGGAGATTTGTGTGGGTACGTAATGGGAGAATTTACGCAAAAAAGAATGAAATTTCTAATCCCATTTTAATAACAAATGCTGCAGACATCGAGTTTATAACATCAGCAATCTAAACACATTCCCTACAAACATATATACAAAAACAAAAATCGCTTTTTCAAAATTTTTTCTCTTTTTTTAATGCAAAAAATGACAAACTCAATAGTAGAAAGTTTCAATAAAATTAATACAAACTTTTTAAGTTATCCCAACACAATGATTTATTTGAATATTCGCTCGTTACGTTTAAATTTCACACCACTTTTAGCAAGTCTGGATAAAATTATAAATAACATTAATCTTATACTTCTGGTAGAAACTAATATTAATAACGAAGAACAACATACATACAACATTAAAGGTTTTAGCTCATACTTCTGCAATAGAGATAGTAGGGGAGGAGGTGTAGCTGTCTTTATTCGAGAAAATTTAATACACACACGGATAAGTTTAAACACAATCTCTTTTGAAGCGATACAAATAAATATTACAAACAAACAAAAAACACTCTCTCTGTTTACAATTTATCGACCGCCAAAAAATAATGTAAATGAGCCAATTAAGACTAGACTAATTTTTAGTCGGATTAACTTTTGTTCTTTCCAAACTACACTGGATTAATTATTCTGGCATAAAATTGTATACGTACACGCAGCTTTGTATGTGTTAGTATTTTTTTGTTTATTTGACGTTTGGTGTTCGTTCGCTGTAAACATAAAAACATTTCGTTTGTTGGCGTGACAACCACCCTCTGTTTTTATATTCATGTTTACCCGACGGCGAACAACTAACGATTAAAATCGCTCTGCAAAAAAGAAAACACTGAACCTTTTTTTTCATAAGTGTGTATGTATTGGTTTTGTTCTGCTAATGCGGGGTTGAAGCTGGATTGAAAATTATGCCAACCAAAAACGACTCTCTTCACCTCTTTCGCCTACAAACTGTCGTTTTCTGCCAGAACAATTAGTCTAGTCTAAATTGGCTCAATGAGTTTATAATTGAACTCGACAAAACAATAAACATGATAAATAAAAAACAAGACATAATAGTTATCGGCGATATAAATAATAATATTCTTAAACAAAACATCACAACAACAAAATACAGTAGCATGATCTCATCAAATGGCCTAAGATGTATTGTAAATGAGATTACAAGAGAAAACGTAACAAAGAGAACAGGCTCTTGCATAGATCACATTCTTATCAGAAACAATGAGACAAACACACAGACCCATGCAACGATAGTGAAAACGAATATCTCTGACCACCATGCACTTTTTTGTTGTACAAAAGAAGAAACTGAAAAAGACAATTTAAACCAGGGTGCGGAAAATATACGACAGGGTGTAAAATCAAACAGTTTTAAAGTAAACAAATATATTAAAACAATAGAATGGAACGGATTAATAAATCAAAATATGAGTACAAACGAAATATTTAATAAAATATATGTAACGTTCAAAAACATTTATGATTTATCTAAAACATTAAAAAAACCAAATAAAAAACAAAGAAAAATAAATGGATGAGGAAATAAATGGATGAGTGAAGAATAATTAAGACATTGTGAAGTTCGGGATAAACTTTATACCAAATGGTTGAATAGCAAACGTAATAAAAATTATGAATATGATTATAAAAAATTTAGAAATTATTTGAATAAAAAATTAAATTATGCTAAGAACTATTATTTTAAAAATAAATTCATAGAAAATAAAAACAACATAAGAGGTACCTGGCAACTCATTAACGAAATTTTAGGCAAAAAAATAACAAATATTAATAACTCATTATTAAACACGTTTAAAAACAATAGTATTGAAAATATTGCAAATAAATTCGCGATTAACTTTAATGATAATGTCAAAAAAATCCTACACTCATGTAACATCAAAACTTTATTAAACCATCCACCAAGAATCCAACACTCAATGTTTCTATATCCCACAAGCGAAGAAGAGGTATATGGTGTGTTTAAAGATGACCCCTACCAACAACGACGACCCTGCCTGCTAACAACTTGTAATATTTATTTTCTTTATTCTTTATATTCATATTCATTTGTATACATGATTATGTTAAATTGTTGTTAAATTTGCACTCAGTATATCCCGTTATATTTAGTACAAAACTTCTTTTATATTTTGTGACCCTTTTTGTATATTAAAAAATAATTAAAAGTCAGTCGATTAGTAAACATTAAACAGTGAACAACAAACAGTACAAATATAAAAACAAAACATAAATTGTGAAGTATAAATACAAAAACAAAACATAAATTGTGAAATAAAAATACAATAACAAAAACGTATGTAAAATAAATAAACAAAGCAATAACAAACAAAAAGAAACAAACTGTAACTAAAACTAAACAAATTAAAACATTGAAGTTAAATTGAAATAAATTTAAATTGTTAAATTATTAAAAACTAAAAGTGAACCGTGTTTTATTTAAGACCCAGTCTTAAACATTTTTGGTCCTAACGAACCGGATAGTTGTTTTTTTACAAAAAATTTACAAAAAAAGTTTACAAAGTTTTACAAAAAAAAAAAAATTGTGTTTTTGTGACTCTAATTAAAAAAAATATTGTTAACAAACATCAACAAAGAACACACACACAAAATCAACCCCCAAACATTTGGTCTTTTCGAACAAAAACATAAAGTTTTTATTAAAAAATATTTTGGAATAAAAGATTGTGACATAAGTGAAAAATAAAAAAGAATTTACATATTTGCCAAATTTCTTAAAAGAATTTATAACGGCAAAATAAAAAATAATCCAGAATATTCCAGACTCTGTTGACTCAAACGCATGCAGTTAAGCAGAGAAGCAAACTCTGTCGGCGCAGACGCAAGCAGTTAACCAAAGAAGCTGTTAGTTACAACAACAATACGAACGTAAGGCAGAATCATCAAGTAAGTACCAATAAGATAGTGCAGAGGAAAATAAAACAAAAAGGAAAAATTAAAATTTTACCATCGAAGTTAACAAAATTTAGCTACACTTTAACATTATTAGTGTATGACCCTGAACGTTTTATTTTTTTTGCTGCGCACTTCATTTTAAACAAAGTTGCCATCACACTATAAATTATTCAAATATCTGGGGAAACAGTTTTTTTTCTAAAAATAAAATTTGTGTTGCAAGCAAAGTACTTCAAATCCTTATATCACTAGCTGGACTTTTACATAGACTCTCATATTTTTTTGACCCATTATATTTCAAATTTACGTAACACGTGTACATAATGTCTCTCATCCAATTTATCAATCGCGTGAAAGACCTTTTGCATTTTGATGCTTTACACGCAGAAACACAAGCAGAAGATAATGTCCATGCCTTAGAAGTTTTACGAGTTGAGTTAAATACTTTATGGGAAAAAGTTAGAAGGTCATACGAGTCATGTATGGACGATGATAGTCTAATAGATACGGATCAGAAGCCAGTAAATAAGGATGATATTAGAAGGAAATACTCCTCATCTTTGCAGGTTTATAAGAGGTGCATGGGGTCAATTTATGCAGAAATAGAAGCGCTCAAGGAGCCATCTCAAGCAGTGGAAAGACTTTCTCAAGCCCAAAGCCCTAATCAAACCCTTGATACCAATCCTGGCATAAGGTTACCACCCTGCGATATAGACACGTTTTATGGGGATTATAGTACTTGGCCCACATTCCGGGATTTATTTACAGCCCTATATATAAAAAGCCCCAAGTTAAGTAAGGTCGAAAAACTCTTTCATTTGACTCAAAAAACAGGAGGTGAAGCCCGAGAAATTATTACTCATGTCCCTTTAACAAATGATGGATTCGACATAGCCTGGAAAAGTCTTACGGATCGCTATGAAAATTTAAGAATGCAGGTTAATGAACAACTTAAAGTTCTATTTGATCTCCCACAAGTTACAAACGATTCTGGAGTTTCTATCAAAAAACTACAGCGTACCATTAATGTTTGTATTCAAACTCTAGAGAAGTTAAACATTAGTACCCAAGGTTGGGACCCGATTTTGACCTATTTATGTTCAATCAAGCTTCCTAGAAACTTTTTAGAAGAGTTTGAAAACACATTGAACGATTGCGCATCAGTGCCTACTTGGACAGAATTTGATAATTTTTTGACTCATAAATTCAAAACATTAGAATCTGTCGGAAATATCAAAACAGCAGTGGCGAAATCGACCCATTTCAAGCAGGACCCTAACCACAAACAATCTAAAGGAAAAAATGTACACGCTCTTCAAACCAATACCTCATTTATTGAAAACAGGTCACAAGTAAAAAATACCACAAAATCTGCTAGAGGCAATCGTAATGACTCATTCTATACCTGCCAGAACTGTAAAGAGTCTCATCCACTACGATTGTGTCCCACATTTCTGGCAAAAAATGTAAGCGATAGGATTCATTTAGTCAGAGTAACGAACTCATGTTATAACTGCCTTTCAATCGAGCACAGTGTGACAGATTGTCAAAGTAAATTCAGTTGTAGAATTTGCAAGCAAAAACACAACACTTTGTTACGATAACTCAGCCTACAGGTTTGCCACAAAATAACGCTGAGCAGCAACCCAGCACAAGTGCCGCAGCACAATCAATGAACATACAGTCCACTTCCAGAACAGGCATTCCTAACCTTACTTCCTTGACTCTACAAAAATCACAACCATCCCTTCAGAATAGGTCTGATAGGGAAACCCTGCTGTTTACTGCCGTTGTTCACATTGAATCAAAAGGTCAAAGATTCGAGGCAAGAGCTATCATTGACCCTGGATCGCAGTCAACCTTTATTTCAGAAAAGTTAAAAAATCGACTCAAACTACCAACTAAACCAAACCTAGTTCACGTTTCTGGATTGAATCAAAACGTATCAGAAATTTCAACAAAAGCTTGCTTGTTTAATCTTTGTTCCCGAGTGGACCCTAGTTTTAAATTAGAAGTTTGGGCACCAGTCCTCAAGACCCTTCCTCCTAATTTACCACCGCAAATTTTAGACTCGAAGCATCTAAGCAAAACTGCCAACCTACAATTAGCAGACCCTTACTTCACAACAAGTCGTCCAATAGACTTACTAATCGGTCTCGATTTAGGCCCATCCATTTATTGCTTAGACACTCCCATGAAATCTATTGGATCCCTTTTGGCACAAAAAACAGTATTTGGCTGGATTGTGGGGGGACCAATTAAACAAACGATTCAATCCACATCTTCAGTATCACTATGCAATACGGTATCAACAGACGAAATCCTCACACGTTTTTGGGAGGTGGAGGATACCCCAAAATCAATTTTGCGGTCTAACGAAGATATCTATTGCGAAAATCACTACAGCAAAACCACAACCAGAAACTCAACAGGGAGGTATATAGTTACCCTACCCTTAAAAATTGAAAACGAGATAGGTACTTCTAGAAATATTGCGATGGCTCTGTTCCTACGTATGGAGAAAATGCTCTGCACCAGACCCGACATAAAGACGCAATATGACCAAACAATTCTAGAATACCTTGAGTTGGGACACATGAGAAAACTCTCTTCCCAAGAAATCGAAAAAACTCCAAATTATTACCTGCCGCACCATGCAGTAATAAAACCAGACAGGCTCACCACAAAACTAAGAGTAGTTTTTAACGCCTCTTGTCAAACATCAAACAAGACAGACTCAACAATAGTGTTGTCGTGGCTAAAAAGGCCTCCAAATTGCTGGAACACATTTGTAGGAAACCGCGTATCTGAGATTTTACAAAAAGTCGGAACTCAAAACTGGCAACATGTGGACTCTAAAGAAAACCCAGCTGATGTCGCTAGCAGAGGATGTTCACCGGAAGACTTGAAAAACAATAATTTGTGTTGGTATGGACCCATGTCGCTAAAATTACCAAAACATCAATGGCCTATGCCAAAATCTTCTAATGACACAACGTTAGAAGAAAAACCCATAAAAGTATTTACAACTACGACATATGAAGACCCATTAAATCGTTTCTCATCATTGTCACGTGCATATCGAGTTATAGCTTACATCTTACGATCGAGAAAAAACTCTGGTCAAAACAAAAGTGACTTTAATTTTTCCTCAACAGAAGTCACATCCACTGAAGTTCAAGACGTTAAAGAACGACTAATCATACTGACCCAAAAGATTCAGTATTCAGAGGAATACAAAAAGTTACAATTTAAAGAAAAACTTTCACCTAAAAGTAGTCTTCTAACCCTAAATCCTTTCTTAGACCTCAAAGGAATTATGCGAGCAAATGGTAGACTAACTTTATCACCATCTTTAAACTATAATGAACGCTTTCCAATTATACTGCCATATAATTGTCAACTATCGAGACTCATCGCAGAATTCACTCACAAAATAACTTTACATGGTGGAAACCAACTTATGATTCGAAGTATAAGAACAGAATTTTGGATTTGTAAATTAAAAACTCTAGTAAAAATCGTTATTCGTAACTGCAAAACTTGCATTTTACACAAAAAACGGACTCAAGAACAAATTATGGCGTCATTACCTCCAGAACGCACGACACTCTCCAGACCCTTTACAATCACTGGCGTAGACTATGCTGGACCCTTCAACATAAGAAATTTCACAGGTCGAGCATGCCTCATTACAAAAGGCTATGTGTGTATTTTTGTCTGCTTTGCCACCAAAGCAATACACTTGGAAGCAGTAAGTGACCTTTCAACTCAGGCTTTTCTAGCTGCTTTTGCCAGATTTATTGGAAGACGGGGATGTCCATCTAAAATTTATTCCGACAATGGAACAAATTTCGTTGGAGCTGCAGAACTTATAAGAAATGATCGACTCGAATTTGTAAAAAATCTTCAACAACAAATAATTCATCACTACAGTCATCCGAACGTGGAATGGAAATTTATACCCCCTGGCACTCCACACATGGGAGGACTATGGGAAGCCGGTGTTAAATCCTTCAAGATCCATTTACGTAAAATGACTCCAACCATGAAGTTTACATTTGAAGAGTTTTCTACAATTTTGACCCGAATTGAATCCTGTCTAAACTCCAGACCCTTAAGTCCTGCTAGTGATGACCCAACTGATCTATCACCGCTAACTCCTGCACACTTTCTTATTGGTACTTCATTCATGACCCCACCAGATAAAAATTCGAGCAACGAAAACTTGACCCTCGCCAACCGATGGAGACGTCTAAAAATTATTTACCATACTTTCTGCGAAAGATGGAAATCAGAATATTTAAGCGAGCTGCATCGTCGATATAAATGGAAATATCAGCACCAAAATCTTAAAGTTGACGATTTAGTTGTCATCAAAGACAGTAATCTGCCACCTAATGAATGGAAATTAGGTCGAATTACCAAAACCTACCTCGGACCCGACAAAAATATCAGAGTAGTTGATATTCGAACTACAAATGGAATTATTACGAGACCCATAACGAAACTCGTACTATTATTTGATAATTAAATACACATTTCTAAAAAATTATTTTGTATAATTCCAGTAAAAGTCACGCAAGAAAAACACAAATATCTTTTGTGGCATTGGTCGTATGGTCTCATCTCAGTTTACTATTTTTCAACAACACCACGTCTAAAACTATGGCACACAGTTCACCCCCTGGTAACAACATCTTTACTCCAGCATTCTATGTGATGAAAACCAAAAACAAGGTGCTATAATGTGGCTGTTTATTTTCCGGACCCCTTGAAGAACTTGAGCCCAGTTGAATATTTCACCGTATCATGGGGGGCGGAATGTTTAAAGATGACCCCTACCAACAACGACGACCCTGCCTGCTAACAACTTGTAATATTTATTTTCTTTATTCTTTATATTCATATTCATTTGTATACATGATTATGTTAAATTGTTGTTAAATTTGCACTCAGTATATCCCGTTATATTTAGTACAAAACTTCTTTTATATTTTGTGACCCTTTTTGTATATTAAAAAATAATTAAAAGTCAGTCGATTAGTAAACATTAAACAGTGAACAACAAACAGTAAAAATATAAAAACAAAACATAAATTGTGAAGTATAAATACAAAAACAAAACATAAATTGTGAAATAAAAATACAATAACAAAAACGTATGTAAAATAAATAAACAAAGCAATAACAAACAAAAAGAAACAAACTGTAACTAAAACTAAACAAATTAAAACATTGAAGTTAAATTGAAATAAATTTAAATTGTTAAATTATTAAAAACTAAAAGTGAACCGTGTTTTATTTAAGACCCAGTCTTAAACATGGTGTGTTAAAAAATTTAAAAATAAATAAAGGCGCAGGATGTGATAGAATAAGGCCAAACGACTTAAAATTAAATTCTATACAATTGACACCAGTAATTACTACTTTCATTAATTCAAGTATAAACGATGCTACTATACCTAACATTTGAAAACTTCGTTAATACGACCAATTTATAAAAGTGGTTCTAAAACCGATATGAATAATAATAGGCCCATTGCCATACTACCGGTCGTTGAGAAAGTCCTAGAAGAAATATTAGTACGAAGGCTCAACGAATTCCTTATTAAATTCAAAATAATAAATCCCAATCAATATGGATTTCAGAAGGGAAAAAACATAAATAAGTTATTAGGAAACTTCTCAAACCATATAAATACATGTTTAGGTGAACAATTACACTGTCTAGCGCTCTTTATCGACTTCAGTAAAGCTTTTGACACAATATCTCACGGAAACTTATTAAGTATATTGGAAAAAAACGGTATAAGAGGAAAATGCTTAGAATGGTTTCAAAAGTACTTGAGTCTTAGAACCTACCAAGTAAAAATATGTGAAACGTTAAGCGACAAAACTAATACAACAAATGGTGTTCCACAAGGCTCAAAACTGGGTCCGATATTATATCTTATATATTTAAACGAAATGTTATACAATCTACAAGACTGTTCGACATTCGCTTATGCTGATGATACCGCTATTGTAGTTACACACAAAAACGTTAACATAGCATGTGATATTATGCAGAAACGATTAAATGATGTTTCAAGATGGTGTCATGACAATGGCTTAGTGATTAACGCTTCCAAAACAAAAATTATGCATATTAGGCCACCTCATCTCACCAAAACGGAAAGAAATATAATATTCCATGATTTTCAATGTCTACACAATATGAACAACACCGGTTATAAGGATACCATAATAGAGTTCGTGAAAACGTACAAATATCTAGGTGTATACGTGGACGAAAATTTTAAATGGTTAACCCACATTCAGCAACTTTCAAAAAAACTTCGTAAAGCCGCATATAGTCTCTACCATCTAGGCAATTGCTCAACTTTTGATGTACTCAAGCAGGCATATTTTGCGTTATGTGAGTCGTATATTAGACATGGGATCACAGCATGGGGGAGTGCAACATATTGCAGATCTATACAGCAAATCCAAAACCAAATCTTAAAAATATTGTTAAAAAATAAGCAACACAACCAACAACTTCAAACAGCACACGTATATGAAACCATAAGCAACATACATCACAACTTATCAACTACCAACAATTCTAACAACACAAACAACTATAACACACCTAATGTATCTACCAGCACAGTGAGCACAATCGATGTTAGTACAGATAACAACATCACAATCACCTACAACCACATCATCAATATAAACAACACAAACAACTACACTACAAGTAGCATGCAAACAACAAACAACAACAGTAATACCAATAACGTCAACATAAACACCAATACCACAACAAACACACAAAACTCCAACAACATTGCCAGAAATCTGGAAGTCTCTACCACAATACTCTAATCAATGAATTCTATAACGATCCTAGGTTTTTAAAACCGATAGATCATACATACAACATAAGGCTTCGAACAGAAGGAAGATACAAAGTGCAACAGCACAAGAACAACTATGGAAAAAACTCTTTGAATACAACACTTCCAAATATCTTCAATAAATTACCTCTATATTTACTACAGATTTCAAGCCCGTATCAAAGAAAATCATATATAAAAAAACATTTTATTAATTCGCAATGAAAAATAATGTATAATAATAAATATTTATATATTAACATAATTAATAATACAAACTGAAATTAAAACCTTATTTTGATATCCTGCAGATAAGCCAATTGGCTTCGCGGGATTAGATATAAGATCCTTAATGTATATAAAGAAATTATAAATAAAGATGTCGAATTGAACAAAAAAAACTAGGTATTTCTTAACACTGTATATACTTCTTTCTTTTCTTTTGTCACAAATACAGATGGAGAAGCGACCGCGCTGTCACATTTGCCACATCAACCAACCTCAGCAATCGATGAGCATTCATGGTTAACAGACAGCCCTGCAACGCCTTTCACCAAGGACTGCTGCACTCAGAAGTCAGAAGAAATGTCCTTGCTTAACCTCATCGCGTGGAACCCGTGGCAGCTAAGGCTCCTTCAGCCATTCCACCCACAAGCCCAGTGACATCATCATAAGTCGGGATCACTCAACTAGATGACACCCAATTGGCAGCCATGGCCAAGAAACTTCATCTAGAATAACTCCGCAGTACCTCCAAGCAAGCATCCCAAGGGGCAGTAAAAAAGTGCTCTTGAATTCAATAACGCAGCCGGACCCTGATGGATTAATAGCTCAAGTATCTACCTTTGGCTGGATCGTATATATGACGTGAAGGGGGTGCTCTTGCCACTTTTCGGGGCGAGCATGTTGAAGCGACTTCCGTCTTATTATATTTTCAAATTTTCTTATATTTTGTTCAATTTCTTATATATTTTAAAATTTAGTTTTTGTTTAAATTTCTAATTTTATTCAATTTTGAATTTCATTAAACTTTTAATTGTTTTCTTAATTTTGAATTTAACTTAATTTGTTCTCTGAGTGTAGTGCACTCGTTGGAATTTTCCAACACTCGTTACCTATTTGGCTGTTTTTTATTAAACAAAAAAATAGTCAGTACTATTTTGAATTTTGTAAGAGCAAAAAGCTTTAATAAAACCGTTTAAATTGTAATTTAAAAATAGAACCAACCGCGTTTTATTTGTTTAACATAACTGAGAGGCTAGGAAGAAAGTCTAGCCTACAATTAGTTTAATTATTCATCCCATAAAGTATATATATTCTGGCTCCTTGAGTAATTCAAAGGCGATTTAGCCATGCCCGTCTGCTGAAAACACGCTCACTTTCGAAAAACTCAAGACAAATGAGCCAACTTGATGTCAAATTGATTGTAGTTATCCTTATCAGTTTGGGATTGGAATCCAGCAAAACCGGTTTAGCAGGACCAGAGCTATTAATCAAAATGTGGAACCACCAACCTAAAAACTTAGAATTTTGTTACAAAAACTAACATAAATGGTGGAATAATGCACGGAATGATATAACCCTTGCAAAAATTCGTTCATTCAACTGGAAATCACATTGTTAAATTTTGTGAAGATCGGTCCTTAATTTACCCTAGGCCCCATATAAACTCTATTTCCGGAAAACAGTTAATGCGCCTGAAACCGTAATAAATAATGCTATCATAATAAAATTTAATACTTCACAGTTTTATTAGACTAAAAATCCCACTAATAAATTTCGTGATGATCGGGTCAAAATTTGCAATATGCCCCATATAAAGTCCACTCAGCAGCATCAAACGTAAAATGATTTTATTTGTTTTGTGTGTATATCATTTAAAACCATAACTTGCGTTTGTATGCATTTGGATAAATGCAATTTTTTACAAATCTGCACAGCTTTTTTCCTGTTTAAAACCAAAAACCATTGATGCAAAAAGTTAAAATAAACCTTTTTCAATAATTAGTATTGTGGTTATTTTGTTGAACTATTTATGGTTTTTAATCCAAATTTTTAATATCTTTAATTAGGCTTAAGTTCATCAAATTTAATTTTCAATAAGTTATTTTTATGAAGAAAGGAATTTTACAACATGAAAATTAATTAAAATTGTTGTTGATAATTTTTCATTCTTGACCGTGGCCAAGGCTCGAACCCTGGCCGGCAGGTAACCCTGACATGTTTCGATCGTAACCACTCGATCTCCTCAGAGGGTTTTGCCGTCTTACACTCGCAGCCGTCGACGACTGCTGACGTCAATAGTCCAACATCAATCGTTTAACCTAACTGTATTTTAATCTTTGGTAGATCGAAGTTTGCTTTTTTGAATGATTATCCATTTCAATTGATTTTACATGTTTTTCTTTATTTCTGTTTTTTCGTACTTTTGTCAAGAATTCTTCTTGAAGTCCAGAGTAAATTTTTTTTTTTGTTTTTTAATTTTTGTCTTTCTTTTTCTTGTTGACCTTTTTCAGCACAACTTGAAGGACAAATGTACACATAGACTTCGTGCCTTAGCTTTAACAATAATTAGTATTGTGGTTATTTTGTTGAACTATTTATGGTTTTTATTCCAAATTTTTAATATTCTTTATTAGGCTTAAGTTCGATCTACCAAAGGTTAAAATACAATTTGGTTTAAGGATTGATGTTTGATTATTTAGTCAGCAGTTGTCGATGGCTGCGAGTGTAAAACGGCAAATCCTTCTGAAGAGATCGAGTGATTGCGATCGAAACATGTAAGGGTAACCTGCCGGCCAGGTTTCGAGCCCGGCTACAGTCAAGAATGAAAAATTATCAATAACAATTTTAATTAATTTTCATGTTGTAAAATTCCTTTCTTCATAAAAATAATTTATTGAAAATTAAATTTGATGAACTTAAGCCTAATTAAAAATATTAAAAATTTGGATTATAAACCTTTTTCTTTATGTTGTTTATGCATGCTATTTGTAAGATAAAAAAAACCTTAAAAAAAAAATTAAATACTAAAAAACGTTTTTTTTTAATAATTTATTTTTTTCTCAATTTTGTAAAAATCCAAGAGTTTTTCATTACAAATGATTCATAAGATCTTAAAAAACAATAAGATGTCGATATCTTAGCCAATTCTTTGACTTGGAGATTGCCAGATGCCTCCAAAGCTGAGTGTATCCATATGGATACAATATAGCGAAAGGGTTAAATGCCGCAATTAATTAATTTCCTTCGTATGCTAATTAAGGGCTAGAAAAAACTTCGTTGGTAACGCACGCAATGGATACAGCATGTGATAAACCCAGTCAACAAAGATATTTCGCAGTTTCACCTGCTATTGATGAACTATTGTTCACAGAAATAGATCGAATGCTTCATAGAAGAGTC
This sequence comes from Pollenia griseotomentosa, assembly GCA_963931875.1. NCBI lineage: Eukaryota > Metazoa > Arthropoda > Insecta > Diptera > Polleniidae > Pollenia > Pollenia griseotomentosa. The sequence continues at coordinate 5,500,509 of OZ007565.1, read as the reverse complement.
CTAAAGCCCGTCGTCGTCTCCAGTGGCATTAATGCACAAACAGAGTAAGGTGAGATTGTGTTTAGATAACGGAAAATTAAAAAGTGTCACGGTGAAGGATGCTTATCCTTTACCTTTGAGCGATGAAATCTTAAGTAGGCTCCCCAAAGCCAGATTCATATCGAGTCTTGGCCTTAAGGATGTCTTCTGGCAGATTGGATGAAATGTTATACCAGTTTGTTACTATGCCATTTGGCTTATGTAACGCTCCCCAAACGATGTCCAGGCTTACGGACAAGGTTAAACCTGCTTATTTGTGAACCAAGGTTTTTATATTTTTGTACGATCTTCTCTTGATTACTGAAATATACGACCAACATGTTTTTTACTTCATGAGGTTGCTCTTTGTATAAGAAACGCAAACTTAACCATTAATAAATAAAAGAGTAAATTCGCTCTCAATCAGGTCAAGTATTTAGGACATATTGTAGGAAATGGTACAATTAAAACCGACCCCGACAAAGTACAGGCTATCCGTGATTTTCCATCACCAACGTCAGTCCGCCAGTTAAAAAGATTCCTAGGTATTTGTGGGTGGTATCGTCTGCAATTTTGCAGCTCTTAGAACTCCTCTTACAGACATGCTACAAAAAATAAAAAATTCATTTGGTCCGATGAAGCTAAGGCTTCTGTTCAAAAACCTCAAGAATCTCTCTGTTCCGCTCTATTTACTTAATCCATAATCTTCATGCCCTTTTTCAATACAATGTGATGCAAGCAAGTACGGTGTTGGGGCACTTATCGCTCAGAGAAATTATGGAATGTCGAACTTCCAGTAGCATTCATGAGCCATAAACTGACTTCAGCTTAAAGGAATTATTCAGTTTCTGAATAGGAATGTCTTGCAGCTGTTATGTATGTCAAAAAGTTTAGAGCGTATGAGTTCGAGATCAAAAGTGATCATGCTTCTCTTAAATGGCTCATGAATCAGAACGACTTGTACAATAGGCTTTGAAATTGCAAGGTTTTAATTTTACTATTCCTCATCGGAAAGGAAGCCAGAATGTAGTACCGGATACATTATCAAGAATGTATTCCGATACTAATGAGGAAATAGACTGTGCTTTTATTAATGAAATTGAAAATTAATGAAAATAGATTTACACTCAAGTGAATTCAAATTACCGGAATATCTAAAATAAGTTCAAAAGTTTGGTGAGAAAATAAAATATTTTCCAGATTTTAAGCTTGTTGATGGTTTGATAAATAAGCGGGATGAGCATGCCACAGATGAGGGATTGCAGGAAGATATGTCCTGGAAGTTATGGGTACCACCTGATCTTACAATGGAGTTTATAAAAAGGGCACATGATCACCCTTTAAAACATTAGCTAAAAATTGCACAACATTTTTTCCATTATGTAAATCAACTTGCACTTAAAACTTAAAATTTATTTCATTAAACCCAAAAAATAGCTATACATTTCTTTATACACTTACGTATTTAATATATTTTAAATAAATATAGCATATATGTACATATAAAAAATAAATGTACCATATATAATTTGTAAGGAAATTTCAAAAAAAAAAAATTTTTTTTTTGAGGAGCTTTAGAAATTTCTTTGGCCAAAATGTCCTAAAAAAATTATTTTTATTATCAATACTAAATTGCCCATCGCGTGGTGGGATTAAGAAATTTTGTCCAAGAAAAGGTATTACCCTAATGAACAGCTAGAACTGCTTAAACATATGAACGAAATGTTAATACTTATAACTTAAGGTCCCGACCGATACATTTTGAAGTCGTACAAGTTACCTTCAGACGAAATTTTGCTCAATCTAAGGCAAGTGACCATTTTAATAGCAAACTGGCAATCCAGTTTGAAAAGGCTAAGGTAATAAAAAACCGTGGATCTTTATACTACGAACTAGAAGACATGAACGGAAAGAAAATTGGCAAGTTTCACCTAAGGATATTAAAACACGACTTCAGATTTTGTCTCTTTAAAAAATTGTTTTGTAATGACTAAGCGAAGATAAATTTTTTATTATCAAAGTAATTTTTGGGAATACAAAATATTCTATTATTTTCTTTTATTAAATAATATTATATTAATTGAATCAAGCATTAATAACTTAATACTGAATGAATAGATGTGTCCTCCGTATTCAACTACCGTTACTGGTCTCCAAGAACCCGTAAACCTAGATTGAAACATCGAAAACCATTGCATTGCCCCAGGGTAACTGTTTGGTTTTCTTATCCACGCATGAGATAATTCGACCATTTTTTTCGAAAATTTTCGATAAACAAGTTTCCGTTTTGAACAGTGTGTTCAACTCGACGAAAGACATTTGGATGACATACTCTTTAAAAAATAATATCCGTTTTTTATTTAAAATTGAAAATATAAATCTTCTATCAGACACCCTGTACCATTACTAATAAAATTGAAGTAGTTGGGTACTCACTACGAGTACCCAGCGGCGAACTTTGCATACCACATCACATCTCTTCAATGAAGTTTGTCACACTTTGTGTTCAGTGAATTATAGCTTACAAAGTGTATGACGGCAGTGTATGGAATTTACAAGAATGAATTTCGTTCATTATAATGTGCTTATATATTCTGTATGTATGTATGTATTCATATGTGCAGGTTTTTGTTTTGTCCCGTTATTTTTCATTTGCTACTTTGTAGAGTAGTTTATTTTAAATTGCGATTCAAATGTTTGCCGACTATTGTGCAAAAAGGAACAATATAAAAATAGTGTCCAAAAAGTAAAAAATGTCCACAAAATATTATAAAAAAGGATTTAGTTCTAGAAATATAAGACATTTACTGCCTGTTTTAAGAAAACGTAAACTAGTGAGTGAGTGAGAAATTATACAGAAAACAAAAACAAATTTAGGTTTTTTAATGTTGTTTTTAATGTAATTTTTCACTCACTCACTTGTTTACGTTTTCTGAAAACAGGCAGTTAATGAAAATTCTGAAATAACACGAAAATCTAAAAAAGCTAGCTGCTTACAATGTGTGGGAAGTAGTGTGCAAGACGCCTTCCACTTGCCCACGACGTAAGCAAAAATGTGTATTGGCTGCCCACCGTCTGCTTACAATGTGTGCGAAGTAGTGTGCAAGACGCCTTCCACTTGCCCACGAGGTAAGCGAGAATGTGTATTAATTGCCCACTGTCTGCTTACAATGTGTGCGAAAAAGTGTGCAAGACGCCTTCCAATTGCCCACAAAGTAAGCGAGAAGGTGTATAGGCTCCACTGTCTGCTTACAATTTCAACTGTCTGCTTACAAAGAGTGTGAAGCAGTATAGAGTTTATATTTATTAAATGAACACTTCACTATTCCGCTTACTTTGTGTGCAAGTGGTAGGCGTCCACTCCATAAATGCGGCAATGCATTCGAAAAAGTGTACTAGGTTGTAATTGAGATAGTGTGCATTACTATCTTACTCGTGTCTATCACATCATCGCTTCTGTAATAGAAAAATTCGTCCCTGGGTTGTATCATTAAATTCCATCGAAAATAAGGAGTCGGAGTCCGTAGGATAAACATTAGCATTTTGCAATATTTCATTATTGTCTTTATTAGTTTTATGTCCTACGACTTTAGGTATTGAAGGATCCAAATATGTTTGTTGACATTTATCTGGAGGGACCTTTAAAGGGTCTAAATGAATGGATTTTGAATCCATGGATACAATATAAAAAAACAAAAATATATGTATGTATATATTTTTTTTTATTATTTTAATTAAAATTATTTGTTTAAAATTTTTATGAAAATAAATTAACTGTTTGCTTCAAAAGTTCAAATAGAACTCCTTCTATTTAAAATATTAAGCTATTTTTATTGAGCTTTTTTTATTGTGTTTGTTTTATTATATTTAAATAATTTTATTTCAAAAAGGGTGGCGTTAAGCGATTTATAACTAACTAAATAAATTTTCTATTTAAAATATTGAGTTATTTTTTATTGTGTTTGTTTTATAATATTTCAATAATTTTATTTAATAAAGGGAAGTTTTAGCGATTTATAACTAAATATACTTTCTATTTAAAATATTGAGTTATTTTTTATTGTGTTTGTTTTATAATATTTCAATAATTTTATTTCAAAAAGGCTTTCTATTTAAAATATTGAGTTATTTTTTATTGTGTTTGTTTTATAATATTTCAATAATTTTATTTCAAAAAGGCTTTCTATTTAAAATATTGAGTTTTTTTTTATTATGTTTGTTTTATAATATTTCAATAATTTTATTTCAAAAAGGATGTCGTAAAGCGATTTATAACTAAATATACTTTCTATTTAAAATATTGAGCTATTTTTATTGTGTTTGTTTTATAATATTTCAATAATTTTATTTAATAAAGGGAAGTTTTATAACTAAATATACTTTCTATTTAAAATATTGAGTTATTTTTTATTGTGTTTGTTTTATAATATTTCAATAATTTTATTTCAAAAAGGATGTCGTAAAGCGATTTATAACTAAATATACTTTCTATTTAAAATATTGAGCTATTTTTATTGTGTTTGTTTTATAATATTTCAATAATTTTATTTAATAAAGGGAAGTTTTAGCGATTTATAACTAAATATACTTTCTATTTAAAAGATTGAGTTATTTTTTATTGTGTTTGTTTTATAATATTTCAATAATTTTATTTCAAAAAGGATGTCGTAAAGAAATTTATAACTAAATATACTTTCTATTTAAAATATTGAGCTATTTTTATTGTGTTTGTTTTATAATATTTCAATAATTTTATTTAATAAAGGGAAGTTTTAGCGATTTATAACTAAATATACTTTCTATTTAAAATATTGAGTTATTTTTTATTGTGTTTGTTTTATAATATTTCAATAATTTTATTTAATAAAGGGAAGTTTTAGCGATTTATAACTATATATACTTTCTATCTAAAATATTGAGTTATTTTTTATTGTGTTTGTGTTATAATATTTCAATAATTTTATTTCAAAAAGGATGTCGTAAAGAAATTTATAACTAAATATACTTTCTATTTAAAATATTGAGCTATTTTTATTGTGTTTGTTTTATAATATTTCAATAATTTTATTTAATAAAGGGAGGTTTTAGCGATTTTTAACTAAATATACTTTCTATTTAAAATATTGAGCTATTTTTATTGTGTTTGTTTTATAATATTTCAATAATTTTATTTAATAAAGGGAAGTTTTAGCGATTTATAACTAAATATACTTTCTATTTAAAATATTGAGTTTTTTTTTTATTGTGTTTGTTTTATAATATTTCAATAATTTTATTTAATAAAGGGAAGTTTTAGCGATTTATAACTAAATATACTTTCTATTTAAAATATTGAGTTATTTTTTATTGTGTTTGTTTTATAATATTTCAATAATTTTATTTCAAAAAGGATGTCGTAAAGCGATTTATAACTAAATATACTTTCTATTTAAAATATTGAGCTATTTTTATTGTGTTTGTTTTATAATATTTCAATAATTTTATTTAATAAAGGGAAGTTTTAGCGATTTATAACTAAATATACTTTCTATTTAAAATATTGAGTTATTTTTTATTGTGTTTGTTTTATAATATTTCAATAATTTTATTTAATAAAGGGAAGTTTTAGCGATTTATAACTAAATATACTCTCTATTTAAAATATTGAGTTATTTTTTATTGTGTTTGTTTTATAATATTTCAATTTGGCACAGTGCTTTGTTGTGATACAGACGTGTATACTTAACTCCGCATACAATTTGAATTTTTAATTAATCACATTTGATTTTGTTATATAAACAGCGAATGGACGCTTGAAATTAAATGATATATTTTGTTATTTTAATTATTTAACATAAAGTGAACAATTAATACGAAAAAAATATTAAATAAAGAAAAATAGTAAAAATATATACGTACTAATGTTCATACATGTGTATGTATACATACATATTCTGAGCAAAAACATTTTAGTTTAAAGTTCTTATTTTTTTTGTTGTTGTAAAATACAATAAATAACAAAAATATTAAAAGCACAGTTAAACGGTGAAAAACAAAAACAATTTATTGCATGAATAAAAACAATGAAACAACAATAAAACTGAATGATAGAAATGTTTATGTGACAGTGCATGCTAACGAAGACAATGCTGTAATAAATAAAACAAAAGAAAACAATAGTAACTACCTAACGGCTAAACCAATTTTTAGAACACGATCCCTTTCGCCCTCTCTTTTTACAAAGACGGTTGATGGTGATACGTTAAAAAATATAAACCTCACACTTGCAAGTGTTGTCACAACGGCAAACACAATCTTATTAACCAATGGTACCATGAACTCTAACACAGATGCAATGCAAACATCGCAAGTAAAAAGTGGTCAAAAGCCTCAAGTACAAGTTGGTATGGACAGGTACATAACAGTGCTTAAACGGGGTCGCAGCCCTACCTCTGCAGCAGTTGCTTCGGCTTCAAAAGTACCATCTTTTGATAAAATAAACTCTCAAAATCGTTTTGCAATTCTGGAGGATGAATCCTCGGAAGCACCAAACGTTATAAAATCTTCTAAGCCACCCCCGATATATCTAAGGGAGCAAAACTCAAGTGAGTTAATAAAGAGCGTGATCTCGGTAATAGGTGAAAATTCGTTTTACGTAGCTGCAATCAAGCGTGGAAATATAAATGAGACAAAAATACAGGTAAATCATGAGAATGATTTTCGTAAATTAACTAACAAATTCGAAGCCCTTAAAAAAAGCTTTTACACATACCAACTAAAGAGCAGCAAAGGTCTTCAGGTAGTGATCAAGGGCATAGACTCATGCGTGGACCCAGATGAAATTAAAACTTTTTTGGAAGAGAAGGGTTTTAAAATAAAAAACGTTACAAATATTAAAAACAGGGAAAAAAATCCCCAACCATTATTTCGGGTAGAATTAGAACCTGGCGACATTAAGCTTAAAAAAAATGAAACGCATCCTATTTATAATTTAAAATATATTCTCTACAGAAGAATAACTATAGAGGAGCCGCACAAAAGAAATGGTCCCGTTCAATGTCTTAATTGCCAAGAATTTGGCCATACTAAGTCATACTGCTATTTACCCCCTGTTTGCGTCGTATGTGGAGAATTACATTGTACAGTCCAGTGCGATAAGTCTAAAAATGATCCCAATGTAAAAAAATGTAGCAACTGTGGCGGAAATCACTCTGCCAATTATAGAGGATGCCCTGTATATACTATCGTCAAGCAGTCGGCTGGACCGAAAACTAATCCCCCACAAATGCAGGTACCAAATCAAGTAAACACTAATGGCATTCAAGCTCCGCAGCCTAGTAATAACAGAACCTCGTATGCTAACGTCCTTAAATCAAACCATGTGCCAATGCAAGGCGCTTCGCCAAGTAATGATGAAACTCCAGTTTCTAATTTAAGTCGTCTTGAAAAAACCATGGAAACATTAGTGCAAACAGATAATAATTTTACGAACACAATGGGTAATATGATGCAGGAAATTCTAAGAATGCAATCGATGTTATTGCAAGCTGTACTTAACAAGCCATGAACTGTTTAAAAATCTGTTTTTGGAACGCAAACGGCATCCGCCAACATAAAAATGAATTAGAATACTTTCTAAAAAATAAACAAATTGATGTCATGATGGTTTCTGAAACTCATTTGACCTCAAGAAATACGTTTAAAATCAATGGTTATACACTATATGATACCAAGGACCCTCGAGATAGAGCTTGTGGAGGTTCAGCCATTTTAATTAAAACCCGAGTCAAACACTACCTAATGTTTGATCACCGCGAAGATTATCTCCAAGCAACGAACATTTGCGTTGAGGAATTAAATAGAAACCTAGTAATTTCATCGTTATACTCACCGCCTAGATTTTCAATATCAGAAAGCCAATACTGTAAATATTTTAAATCATTAGGTCCCTGTTTCCTAGCTGCTGGCGATTATAACGCTAAACATACCTTCTGGGGGTCACGACTTATAACACCAAAGGGTCGTGTCTTATTTAACACAATTTCTAAAATGGATTTAAATGTGGTAGCGAGCGGACAACCAACATATTGGCCTACTGATCATCAAAAAATTCCAGATGTTATCGATTTCGGCGTGGTTAAAAACATCCCCATAGAAACGATCCATGTTGAAGCTTCCTTAGAATTATCTTCTGACCATACACCTACAATTGTTACTATAATGAACCCCAATAGAATTGTATCTCCGACTGGTCACTTAGCGACGACAGCTACGCAAATTAACTGGTTAAAATATAGAAAATACCTCAGCACCCATTGCACAGAAAATATTCCGCTTAGTACACCGGAGTATGTAGATCGCTCTATTGCCAATTTTGACAGTTTTCTGAAACTAGCTGTTCAACATTCCAGTATTGCCCCAAAAAAAACAAAAAATATTAAAATATATTCCACAGATGTCGAGCGTCTCTTGTCTGAAACAAGGAGAACTCGAACAGAGTGGCAATTGCACAGATCCCCGTTACTTAAGAACTTACTAAAAGAGTGTACAAAAAAGCTTAGAAAGTAACTGCAGACTCAGAAAACGGCTTCTCTGGAAAAATATCTTAAGGAACTTGATACAACCGCACAATCAGACTACTGATTATGGCGTGCAGCTAGAAATCTCAAAAGGCCAGTTGTCTCTAAACCACCATTAAGAGACTTGAATGGAAGTTGGGCAAGAAATGATGTTGAAAAAGGAAATCTGTTTGTTAATCATTTAAAAAACGTATTTACCCCAAACATATCTCACGATATTGCGGCCGAGTTACCACCTGTTGTTGCTAGAGCAGCTGTTGCCCTAAGATTTGAGATAAGAGAAATCGAAAAAGCTGTTTGTGATTTAAACCCCAAGAAGGCTCCTGGTTTTGATAAGATCAGCAACAAAATGCTTCTGGAGCTACCCAGCATAGCAAAGAAAATTATTCTTTATATTTTTAATGCTATTTTACCACTTGAATACTACCCTCAAAAATGGAAGGTCTCATTAGTTACGATGATACCAAAGCCAGGAAAAGATCACTCCAAAGTTGAGTCATATAGGCCTATCAGCTTATTATCTAATATATCAAAGCTGTTTGAGAAGCTCTTAGCGTCCAAATTAACCCCAATTTTAAATGACAATGGGTGTATACCTAACCATCAATTCGGTTTCAGACGAGAACATAGCACAATTGAACAAACCCATCGGATAGTAAACGCCATAAGAAAAGCCTTTGAAGAAAGAAAATATTGCTCCGCTCTCTTCATCGATGTCTCTCAAGCTTTTGATAAAGTCTGGCATGTAGGTTTGTTACATAAATTAAAGCTGAACCTACCGGTTAACACACACAAGCTGTTAGAAAGCTACTTGGTCGGTCGAAAATTTATTATTAAAGAAGGTGATTTTTTAAGTTCTCCTCAGACAATTGAAGCTGGAGTCCCTCAGGGAAGTATCCTGGGCCCACTTTTTTATCTTATATATACCTCGGACATGCCGACAAACAATTACACCCTAACCTCAACTTTTGCTGATGATACAGCTTTCCTAAGCGTACACGAGAACAGTCGTGAAGCATCTCGATACCTGCAGGATCATATATTTCAACTAGAACTGTGGTTAAAACAATGGAGAATAAAGGTCAATGAGCAAAAATGCGTACATATTACATTTACCTTGCGTCGGGAAACATGCCCCCCCTATTAAAATCAATAATCAACTAGTGCCTCAACAATCGCATGTCAAATATCTCGGTATTCATCTAGATCGGCGTTTAACATGGAAATGCCATATAGAAGCAAAATTAACCCAAATGAAACTAAAAGCAATTCAAATTAACTGGCTTATTGGAAGAAATTCTGTTCTTAGTCTCGATTGCAAACTACTACTTTACAACTCTATTTTAAAGCCAATCTGGTGCTACGGTATTCAACTATGGGGCACTGCCTCGGCCTCAAATATCGAAAAAATTCAAAGGCGCCAAAATAAACTTCTTCGAATAATCACAGCTGCCCCTTGGTATGTTAAAAACTCAAATATCCACAAGGATCTCAATGTGCCACTGGTAAGGACTATTATTACGAAGTATGCGGTAAAATATTTAAAAAAACTAGAGTTGCACCCAAATCCACTAGCTCGAAATATTTTAAATGATAGCGGCCACACTCGCTTAAGGAGAAGAGACACTGCAGCACTTACCCATTAAGATGAGCGATAAACACATATATAAATGTGATACAGAACCCGTGATGAAGAAAATTATTGTCTTGCACTGGCAGTACATAAAATAAAGAATTAGGATAAGATTTGATTAATTATTGTTAGTTCATATTTAATATATGAAGATTCAATAAATAAATAATGAGAAAAAAAAATAAAGGGAAGTTTTAGCGATTTATAACTAAATATACTTTCTATTTAAAATATTGAGCTATTTTTATTGTGTTTGTTTTATAATATTTCAATAGTTTTATTTAATAAAGGGAAGTTTTAGCGATTTATAACTAAATATACTTTCTATTTAAAATATTGAGTTATTTTTTATTGTGTTTGTTTTATAATATTTCAATAATTTTATTTAATAAAGGGAAGTTTTAGCGATTTATAACTAAATATACTTTCTATTTAAAATATTGAGTTATTTTTTATTGTGTTTGTTTTATAATATTTCAATAATTTTATTTCAAAAAGGATGTCGTAAAGCGATTTATAACTAAATATACTTTCTATTTAAAATATTGAGCTATTTTTATTGTGTTTGTTTTATAATATTTCAATAATTTTATTTAATAAAGGGAAGTTTTAGCGATTTATAACTAAATAAATTTTCTATTTAAAATATTGAGTTATTTTTTATTGTGTTTGTTTTATAATATTTCAATAATTTTATTTAATAAAGGGAAGTTTTAGCGATTTATAACTAAATATACTTTCTATTTAAAATATTGAGTTATTTTTTATTGTGTTTGTTTTATAATATTTCAATAATTTTATTTCAAAAAGGCTTTCTATTTAAAATATTGAGTTATTTTTTATTGTGTTGTTTTATAATATTTCAATAATTTTATTTCAAAAAGGCTTTCTATTTAAAATATTGAGTTTTTTTTTATTATGTTTGTTTTATAATATTTCAATAATTTTATTTCAAAAAGGATGTCGTAAAGCGATTTATAACTAAATATACTTTCTATTTAAAATATTGAGCTATTTTTATTGTGTTTGTTTTATAATATTTCAATAATTTTATTTAATAATGGGAAGTTTTAGCGATTTATAACTAAATATACTTTCTATTTAAAATATTGAGCTATTTTTATTGTGTTTGTTTTATAATATTTCAATAATTTTATTTAATAAAGGGAGGTTTTAGCGATTTATAACTATATATACTTTCTATTTAAAATATTGAGTTATTTTTTATTGTGTTTGTTTTATAATATTTCAATAATTTTATTTCAAAAAGGATGTCGTAAAGCGATTTATAACTAAATATACTTTCTATTTAAAATATTGAGCTATTTTTATTGTGTTTGTTTTATAATATTTCAATAATTTTATTTAATAAAGGGAGGTTTTAGCGATTTATAACTATATATACTTTCTATCTAAAATATTGAGTTATTTTTTATTGTGTTTGTGTTATAATATTTCAATAATTTTATTTCAAAAAGGATGTCGTAAAGCGATTTATAACTAAATATACTTTCTATTTAAAATATTGAGCTATTTTTATTGTGTTTGTTTTATTATATTTCAATAATTTTATTTAATAAAGGGAAGTTTTAGCGATTTATAACTAAATATACTTTCTATTTAAAATATTGAGCTATTTTTATTGTGTTTGTTTTATAATATTTCAATAATTTTATTTAATAAAGGGAAGTTTTAGCGATTTATAACTATATATACTTTCTATCTAAAATATTGAGTTATTTTTTATTGTGTTTGTGTTATAATATTTCAATAATTTTATTTCAAAAAGGATGTCGTAAAGCGATTTATAACTAAATATACTTTCTATTTAAAATATTGAGCTGTTTTTATTGTGTTTGTTTTATAATATTTCAATAATTTTATTTAATAAAGGGAAGTTTTAGCGATTTATAACTAAATATACTTTCTATTTAAAATATTGAGCTATTTTTATTGTGTTTGTTTTATAATATTTCAATAATTTTATTTAATAAAGGGAGGTTTTAGCGATTTATAACTATATATACTTTCTATCTAAAATATTGAGTTATTTTTAATTGTGTTTGTGTTATAATATTTCAATAATTTTATTTCAAAAAGGATGTCGTAAAGCGATTTATAACTAAATATACTTTCTATTTAAAATATTGAGCTATTTTTATTGTGTTTGTTTTATAATATTTCAATAATTTTATTTAATAAAGGGAGGTTTTAGCGATTTATAACTATATATACTTTCTATCTAAAATATTGAGTTATTTTTAATTGTGTTTGTGTTATAATATTTCAATAATTTTATTTCAAAAAGGATGTCGTAAAGCGATTTATAACTAAATATACTTTCTATTTAAAATATTGAGCTATTTTTATTGTGTTTGTTTTATAATATTTCAATAATTTTATTTAATAAAGGGAGGTTTTAGCGATTTATAACTATATATACTTTCTATCTAAAATATTGAGTTATTTTTAATTGTGTTTGTGTTATAATATTTCAATAATTTTATTTCAAAAAGGATGTCGTAAAGCGATTTATAACTAAATATACTTTCTATTTAAAATATTGAGCTATTTTTATTGTGTTTGTTTTATAATATTTCAATAATTTTATTTAATAAAGGGAGGTTTTAGCGATTTATAACTATATATACTTTCTATCTAAAATATTGAGTTATTTTTAATTGTGTTTGTGTTATAATATTTCAATAATTTTATTTCAAAAAGGATGTCGTAAAGCGATTTATAACTAAATATACTTTCTATTTAAAATATTGAGCTATTTTTATTGTGTTTGTTTTATAATATTTCAATAATTTTATTTAATAAAGGGAAGTTTTAGCGATTTATAACTAAATATACTTTCTATTTAAAATATTGAGCTATTTTTATTGTGTTTGTTTTATAATATTTCAATAATTTTATTTCAAAAAGGCTTTCTATTTAAAATATTGAGTTATTTTTTATTGTGTTTGTTTTATAATATTTGAATAATTTTATTTCAAAAAGGCTTTCTACTTAAAATATTGAGTTATTTTTTATTGTGTTTGTTTTATAATATTTCAATAATTTTATTTCAAAAAGGCTTTCTATTTAAAATATTGAGTTATTTTTTATTGTGTTTGTTTTATAATATTTGAATAATTTTATTTCAAAAAGGCTTTCTATTTAAAATATTGAGTTATTTTTTATTGTGTTTGTTTTATAATATTTCAATAATTTTATTTCAAAAAGGCTTTCTATTTAAAATATTGAGTTATTTTTTATTGTGTTTGTTTTATAATATTTCAATAATTTTATTTCAAAAAGGATGTCGTAAAGCGATTTATAACTAAATATACTTTCTATTTAAAATATTGAGCTATTTTTATTGTGTTTGTTTTATAATATTTCAATAATTTTATTTAATAAAGGGAGGTTTTAGCGATTTATAACTATATATACTTTCTATCTAAAATATTGATTTATTTTTAATTGTGTTTGTGTTATAATATTTCAATAATTTTATTTCAAAAAGGATGTCGTAAAGCGATTTATAACTAAATATACTTTCTATTTAAAATATTGAGCTATTTTTATTGTGTTTGTTTTATAATATTTCAATAATTTTATTTCAAAAAGGATGTCGTAAAGCGATTTATAACTAAATATACTTTCTATTTAAAATATTGAGCTATTTTTATTGTGTTTGTTTTATAATATTTCAATAATTTTATTTAATAAAGGGAGGTTTTAGCGATTTATAATTATATATACTTTCTATCTAAAATATTGAGTTATTATACCCTCCACCACAATTAGTTGTGAAGAGGGTATACTAAGTTTGTCATTCCGTGTGAAACTTTTTTATTATTCATCTCAGACCCCATAAAGTATATATATTGGCTGCTTGAGTAATTCTAAGTCGATTTAGCCATGTCCGTCTGTCTGTCCGTCTGTCCGTCTGTCCGTCTGTTGAAAACACGCTCACTTTCGAAAAACTCAAAAGAAATAAACAAACTAGGTGTCAAATTGCTTGTAGTTATCCTAAGCAGTTTGGGATTGAATTTCAGCAAAATCGGTTCAGTAGGACCAGAGCTATGAATTAAAATGTGGAACCACCACCTTCAAAAACTTGATAATTTTGTTACAAAAACTAACATAAATGATGCAAAAATGCACGGAATGACATAAGATTTTGCACAAGTCTGTTTTATTCGACTAGAAATGACACTGTAAAATTTCGTGAAGATCGGTACATAATTTACCCTAGGCCCCATATATGCCCTACTCCCGGAAAACAGTTTAGTCTCCTAAAACCATAATTAATAACAAATCGTCACAGTTTAAGATAATAATAATAAAAAGACATCATACAGATATTACTCCTTAAACATTCGAACTGTCGGTGGAGGGTATCAAAGATTCGGCACAGCCGAATATAGCACTCTAACTTGTTTTTAATTGTGTTTGTGTTATAATATTTCAATAATTTTATTTCAAAAAGGATGTCGTAAAGCGATTTATAACTAAATATACTTTCTATTTAAAATATTGAGCTATTTTTATTGTGTTTGTTTTATAATATTTCAATAATTTTATTTAATAAAGGGAGGTTTTAGCGATTTATAACTATATATACTTTCTATCTAAAATATTGAGTTATTTTTAATTGTGTTTGTGTTATAATATTTCAATAATTTTATTTCAAAAAGGATGTCGTAAAGCGATTTATAACTAAATATACTTTCTATTTAAAATATTGAGCTATTTTTATTGTGTTTGTTTTATAATATTTCAATAATTTTATTTAATAAAGGGAGGTTTTAGCGATTTATAACTATATATACTTTCTATCTAAAATATTGAGTTATTTTTAATTGTGTTTGTGTTATAATATTTCAATAATTTTATTTCAAAAAGGATGTCGTAAAGCGATTTATAACTAAATATACTTTCTATTTAAAATATTGAGCTATTTTTATTGTGTTTGTTTTATAATATTCCAATAATTTTATTTCAAAAAGGATGTCGTAAAGCGATTTATAACTAAATATACTTTCTATTTAAAATATTGAGCTATTTTTATTGTGTTTGTTTTATAATATTTCAATAATTTTATTTAATAAAGGGAAGTTTTAGCGATTTATAACTAAATATACTTTCTATTTAAAATATTGAGCTATTTTTATTGTGTTTGTTTTATAATATTTCAATAATTTTATTTAATAAAGGGAGGTTTTAGCGATTTATAACTATATATACTTTCTATTTAAAATATTGAGTTATTTTTTATTGTGTTTGTTTTATAATATTTCAATAATTTTATTTCAAAAAGGATGTCGTAAAGCGATTTATAACTAAATATACTTTCTATTTAAAATATTGAGCTATTTTTATTGTGTTTGTTTTATAATATTTCAATAATTTTATTTAATAAAGGGAGGTTTTAGCGATTTATAACTATACATACTTTCTATTTAAAATATTGAGCTATTTTTATTGTGTTTGTTTTATAATATTTCAATAATTTTATTTAATAAAGGGAAGTTTTAGCGATTTATAACTAAATATACTTTCTATTTAAAATATTGAGCTATTTTTATTGTGTTTGTTTTATAATATTTCAATAGTTTTATTTAATAAAGGGAAGTTTTAGCGATTTATAACTAAATATACTTTCTATTTAAAATATTGAGTTATTTTTTATTGTGTTTGTTTTATAATATTTCAATAATTTTATTTAATAAAGGGAAGTTTTAGCGATTTATAACTAAATATACTTTCTATTTAAAATATTGAGTTATTTTTTATTGTGTTTGTTTTATAATATTTCAATAATTTTATTTCAAAAAGGATGTCGTAAAGCGATTTATAACTAAATATACTTTCTATTTAAAATATTGAGCTATTTTTATTGTGTTTGTTTTATAATATTTCAATAATTTTATTTAATAAAGGGAAGTTTTAGCGATTTATAACTAAATAAATTTTCTATTTAAAATATTGAGTTATTTTTTATTGTGTTTGTTTTATAATATTTCAATAATTTTATTTAATAAAGGGAAGTTTTAGCGATTTATAACTAAATATACTTTCTATTTAAAATATTGAGTTATTTTTTATTGTGTTTGTTTTATAATATTTCAATAATTTTATTTCAAAAAGGCTTTCTATTTAAAATATTGAGTTATTTTTTATTGTGTTGTTTTATAATATTTCAATAATTTTATTTCAAAAAGGCTTTCTATTTAAAATATTGAGTTTTTTTTTATTATGTTTGTTTTATAATATTTCAATAATTTTATTTCAAAAAGGATGTCGTAAAGCGATTTATAACTAAATATACTTTCTATTTAAAATATTGAGCTATTTTTATTGTGTTTGTTTTATAATATTTCAATAATTTTATTTAATAAAGGGAAGTTTTAGCGATTTATAACTAAATATACTTTCTATTTAAAATATTGAGCTATTTTTATTGTGTTTGTTTTATAATATTTCAATAATTTTATTTAATAAAGGGAGGTTTTAGCGATTTATAACTATATATACTTTCTATTTAAAATATTGAGTTATTTTTTATTGTGTTTGTTTTATAATATTTCAATATTTTTATTTCAAAAAGGATGTCGTAAAGCGATTTATAACTAAATATACTTTCTATTTAAAATATTGAGCTATTTTTATTGTGTTTGTTTTATAATATTTCAATAATTTTATTTAATAAAGGGAGGTTTTAGCGATTTATAACTATATATACTTTCTATCTAAAATATTGAGTTATTTTTTATTGTGTTTGTGTTATAATATTTCAATAATTTTATTTCAAAAAGGATGTCGTAAAGCGATTTATAACTAAATATACTTTCTATTTAAAATATTGAGCTATTTTTATTGTGTTTGTTTTATAATATTTCAATAATTTTATTTAATAAAGGGAAGTTTTAGCGATTTATAACTAAATATACTTTCTATTTAAAATATTGAGCTATTTTTATTGTGTTTGTTTTATAATATTTCAATAATTTTATTTAATAAAGGGAAGTTTTAGCGATTTATAACTATATATACTTTCTATCTAAAATATTGAGTTATTTTTTATTGTGTTTGTGTTATAATATTTCAATAATTTTATTTCAAAAAGGATGTCGTAAAGCGATTTATAACTAAATATACTTTCTATTTAAAATATTGAGCTGTTTTTATTGTGTTTGTTTTATAATATTTCAATAATTTTATTTAATAAAGGGAAGTTTTAGCGATTTATAACTAAATATACTTTCTATTTAAAATATTGAGCTATTTTTATTGTGTTTGTTTTATAATATTTCAATAATTTTATTTAATAAAGGGAGGTTTTAGCGATTTATAACTATATATACTTTCTATCTAAAATATTGAGTTATTTTTAATTGTGTTTGTGTTATAATATTTCAATAATTTTATTTCAAAAAGGATGTCGTAAAGCGATTTATAACTAAATATACTTTCTATTTAAAATATTGAGCTATTTTTATTGTGTTTGTTTTATAATATTTCAATAATTTTATTTAATAAAGGGAGGTTTTAGCGATTTATAACTATATATACTTTCTATCTAAAATATTGAGTTATTTTTAATTGTGTTTGTGTTATAATATTTCAATAATTTTATTTCAAAAAGGATGTCGTAAAGCGATTTATAACTAAATATACTTTCTATTTAAAATATTGAGCTATTTTTATTGTGTTTGTTTTATAATATTTCAATAATTTTATTTAATAAAGGGAGGTTTTAGCGATTTATAACTATATATACTTTCTATCTAAAATATTGAGTTATTTTTAATTGTGTTTGTGTTATAATATTTCAATAATTTTATTTCAAAAAGGATGTCGTAAAGCGATTTATAACTAAATATACTTTCTATTTAAAATATTGAGCTATTTTTATTGTGTTTGTTTTATAATATTTCAATAATTTTATTTAATAAAGGGAGGTTTTAGCGATTTATAACTATATATACTTTCTATCTAAAATATTGAGTTATTTTTAATTGTGTTTGTGTTATAATATTTCAATAATTTTATTTCAAAAAGGATGTCGTAAAGCGATTTATAACTAAATATACTTTCTATTTAAAATATTGAGCTATTTTTATTGTGTTTGTTTTATAATATTTCAATAATTTTATTTAATAAAGGGAAGTTTTAGCGATTTATAACTAAATATACTTTCTATTTAAAATATTGAGCTATTTTTATTGTGTTTGTTTTATAATATTTCAATAATTTTATTTCAAAAAGGCTTTCTATTTAAAATATTGAGTTATTTTTTATTGTGTTTGTTTTATAATATTTGAATAATTTTATTTCAAAAAGGCTTTCTATTTAAAATATTGAGTTATTTTTTATTGTGTTTGTTTTATAATATTTCAATAATTTTATTTCAAAAAGGCTTTCTATTTAAAATATTGAGTTATTTTTTATTGTGTTTGTTTTATAATATTTGAATAATTTTATTTCAAAAAGGCTTTCTATTTAAAATATTGAGTTATTTTTTATTGTGTTTGTTTTATAATATTTCAATAATTTTATTTCAAAAAGGCTTTCTATTTAAAATATTGAGTTATTTTTTATTGTGTTTGTTTTATAATATTTCAATAATTTTATTTCAAAAAGGATGTCGTAAAGCGATTTATAACTAAATATACTTTCTATTTAAAATATTGAGCTATTTTTATTGTGTTTGTTTTATAATATTTCAATAATTTTATTTAATAAAGGGAGGTTTTAGCGATTTATAACTATATATACTTTCTATCTAAAATATTGAGTTATTTTTAATTGTGTTTGTGTTATAATATTTCAATAATTTTATTTCAAAAAGGATGTCGTAAAGCGATTTATAACTAAATATACTTTCTATTTAAAATATTGAGCTATTTTTATTGTGTTTGTTTTATAATATTTCAATAATTTTATTTCAAAAAGGATGTCGTAAAGCGATTTATAACTAAATATACTTTCTATTTAAAATATTGAGCTATTTTTATTGTGTTTGTTTTATAATATTTCAATAATTTTATTTAATAAAGGGAGGTTTTAGCGATTTATAACTATATATACTTTCTATCTAAAATATTGAGTTATTTTTAATTGTGTTTGTGTTATAATATTTCAATAATTTTATTTCAAAAAGGATGTCGTAAAGCGATTTATAACTAAATATACTTTCTATTTAAAATATTGAGCTATTTTTATTGTGTTTGTTTTATAATATTTCAATAATTTTATTTAATAAAGGGAGGTTTTAGCGATTTATAACTATATATACTTTCTATCTAAAATATTGAGTTATTTTTAATTGTGTTTGTGTTATAATATTTCAATAATTTTATTTCAAAAAGGATGTCGTAAAGCGATTTATAACTAAATATACTTTCTATTTAAAATATTGAGCTATTTTTATTGTGTTTGTTTTATAATATTTCAATAATTTTATTTAATAAAGGGAGGTTTTAGCGATTTATAACTATATATACTTTCTATCTAAAATATTGAGTTATTTTTAATTGTGTTTGTGTTATAATATTTCAATAATTTTATTTCAAAAAGGATGTCGTAAAGCGATTTATAACTAAATATACTTTCTATTTAAAATATTGAGCTATTTTTATTGTGTTTGTTTTATAATATTTCAATAATTTTATTTAATAAAGGGAGGTTTTAGCGATTTATAACTATATATACTTTCTATCTAAAATATTGAGTTATTTTTAATTGTGTTTGTGTTATAATATTTCAATAATTTTATTTCAAAAAGGATGTCGTAAAGCGATTTATAACTAAATATACTTTCTATTTAAAATATTGAGCTATTTTTATTGTGTTTGTTTTATAATATTTCAATAATTTTATTTAATAAAGGGAGGTTTTAGCGATTTATAACTATATATACTTTCTATCTAAAATATTGAGTTATTTTTAATTGTGTTTGTGTTATAATATTTCAATAATTTTATTTCAAAAAGGATGTCGTAAAGCGATTTATAACTAAATATACTTTCTATTTAAAATATTGAGCTATTTTTATTGTGTTTGTTTTATAATATTTCAATAATTTTATTTAATAAAGGGAGGTTTTAGCGATTTATAACTATATATACTTTCTATCTAAAATATTGAGTTATTTTTAATTGTGTTTGTGTTATAATATTTCAATAATTTTATTTCAAAAAGGATGTCGTAAAGTGATTTATAACTAAATATACTTTCTATTTAAAATATTGAGCTATTTTTATTGTGTTTGTTTTATAATATTTCAATAATTTTATTTAATAAAGGGAGGTTTTAGCGATTTATAACTATATATACTTTCTATTTAAAATATTGAGCTATTTTTATTGTGTTTGTTTTATAATATTTCAATAATTTTATTTCAAAAAGGGTGTCGTAAAGCGATTTATAACTAAATATACTTTCTATTTAAAATATTGAGCTATTTTTATTGTGTTTGTTTTATAATATTTCAATAATTTTATTTAATAAAGGGAGGTTTTAGCGATTTATAACTATATATACTTTCTATCTAAAATATTGAGTTATTTTTAATTGTGTTTGTGTTATAATATTTCAATAATTTTATTTCAAAAAGGATGTCGTAAAGCGATTTATAACTATATATACTTTCTATCTAAAATATTGAGTTATTTTTAATTGTGTTTGTGTTATAATATTTCAATAATTTTATTTCAAAAAGGATGTCGTAAAGCGATTTATAACTAAATATACTTTCTATTTAAAATATTGAGCTATTTTTATTGTGTTTGTTTTATAATATTTCAATAATTTTATTTAATAAAGGGAGGTTTTAGCGATTTATAACTATATATACTTTCTATCTAAAATATTGAGTTATTTTTAATTGTGTTTGTGTTATAATATTTCAATAATTTTATTTCAAAAAGGATGTCGTAAAGCGATTTATAACTAAATATACTTTCTATTTAAAATATTGAGCTATTTTTATTGTGTTTGTTTTATAATATTTCAATAATTTTATTTAATAAAGGGAGGTTTTAGCGATTTATAACTATATATACTTTCTATCTAAAATATTGAGTTATTTTTAATTGTGTTTGTGTTATAATATTTCAATAATTTTATTTCAAAAAGGATGTCGTAAAGTGATTTATAACTAAATATACTTTCTATTTAAAATATTGAGCTATTTTTATTGTGTTTGTTTTATAATATTTCAATAATTTTATTTAATAAAGGGAGGTTTTAGCGATTTATAACTATATATACTTTCTATCTAAAATATTGAGTTATTTTTAATTGTGTTTGTGTTATAATATTTCAATAATTTTATTTCAAAAAGGATGTCGTAAAGCGATTTATAACTAAATATACTTTCTATTTAAAATATTGAGCTATTTTTATTGTGTTTGTTTTATAATATTTCAATAATTTTATTTAATAAAGGGAGGTTTTAGCGATTTATAACTATATATACTTTCTATCTAAAATATTGAGTTATTTTTAATTGTGTTTGTGTTATAATATTTCAATAATTTTATTTCAAAAAGGATGTCGTAAAGCGATTTATAACTAAATATACTTTCTATTTAAAATATTGAGCTATTTTTATTGTGTTTGTTTTATAATATTTCAATAATTTTATTTAATAAAGGGAAGTTTTAGCGATTTATAACTAAATATACTTTCTATTTAAAATATTGAGCTATTTTTATTGTGTTTGTTTTATAATATTTCAATAATTTTATTTCAAAAAGGCTTTCTATTTAAAATATTGAGTTATTTTTTATTGTGTTTGTTTTATAATATTTGAATAATTTTATTTCAAAAAGGCTTTCTATTTAAAATATTGAGTTATTTTTTATTGTGTTTGTTTTATAATATTTCAATAATTTTATTTCAAAAAGGCTTTCTATTTAAAATATTGAGTTATTTTTTATTGTGTTTGTTTTATAATATTTCAATAATTTTATTTCAAAAAGGCTTTCTATTTAAAATATTGAGTTTTTTTTTATTGTGTTTGTTTTATAATATTTCAATAATTTTATTTCAAAAAGGATGTCGTAAAGCGATTTATAACTAAATATACTTTCTATTTAAAATATTGAGCTATTTTTATTGTGTTTGTTTTATAATATTTCAATAATTTTATTTAATAAAGGGAAGTTTTATCGATTTATAACTAAATATACTTTCTATTTAAAATATTGAGCTATTTTTATTGTGTTTGTTTTATAATATTTCAATAATTTTATTTAATAAAGGGAGGTTTTAGCGATTTATAACTATATATACTTTCTATTTAAAATATTGAGTTATTTTTTATTGTGTTTGTTTTATAATATTTCAATAATTTTATTTCAAAAAGGATGTCGTAAAGCGATTTATAACTAAATATACTTTCTATTTAAAATATTGAGCTATTTTTATTGTGTTTGTTTTATAATATTTCAATAATTTTATTTAATAAAGGGAGGTTTTAGCGATTTATAACT
Organism: Pollenia griseotomentosa; assembly: GCA_963931875.1. Classification (NCBI taxonomy): domain Eukaryota; kingdom Metazoa; phylum Arthropoda; class Insecta; order Diptera; family Polleniidae; genus Pollenia; species Pollenia griseotomentosa. The sequence goes on along the minus strand of OZ007565.1, from coordinate 5,477,803 downwards.
ATATATACTTTCTATCTAAAATATTGAGTTATTTTTTATTGTGTTTGTGTTATAATATTTCAATAATTTTATTTCAAAAAGGATGTCGTAAAGCGATTTATAACTAAATATACTTTCTATTTAAAATATTGAGCTATTTTTATTGTGTTTGTTTTATAATATTTCAATAATTTTATTTAATAAAGGGAAGTTTTAGCGATTTATAACTAAATATACTTTCTATTTAAAATATTGAGCTATTTTTATTGTGTTTGTTTTATAATATTTCAATAATTTTATTTAATAAAGGGAGGTTTTAGCGATTTATAACTATATATACTTTCTATTTAAAATATTGAGTTATTTTTTATTGTGTTTGTTTTATAATATTTCAATAATTTTATTTCAAAAAGGATGTCGTAAAGCGATTTATAACTAAATATACTTTCTATTTAAAATATTGAGCTATTTTTATTGTGTTTGTTTTATAATATTTCAATAATTTTATTTAATAAAGGGAGGTTTTAGCGATTTATAACTATATATACTTTCTATCTAAAATATTGAGTTATTTTTAATTGTGTTTGTGTTATAATATTTCAATAATTTTATTTCAAAAAGGATGTCGTAAAGCGATTTATAACTAAATATACTTTCTATTTAAAATATTGAGCTATTTTTATTGTTTTGTTTTATAATATTTCAATAATTTTATTTAATAAAGGGAGGTTTTAGCGATTTATAACTATATATACTTTCTATCTAAAATATTGAGTTATTTTTAATTGTGTTTGTGTTATAATATTTCAATAATTTTATTTCAAAAAGGATGTCGTAAAGCGATTTATAACTAAATATACTTTCTATTTAAAATATTGAGCTATTTTTATTGTGTTTGTTTTATAATATTTCAATAATTTTATTTAATAAAGGGAAGTTTTAGCGATTTATAACTAAATATACTTTCTATTTAAAATATTGAGCTATTTTTATTGTGTTTGTTTTATAATATTTCAATAATTTTATTTCAAAAAGGCTTTCTATTTAAAATATTGAGTTATTTTTTATTGTGTTTGTTTTATAATATTTGAATAATTTTATTTCAAAAAGGCTTTCTATTTAAAATATTGAGTTATTTTTTATTGTGTTTGTTTTATAATATTTCAATAATTTTATTTCAAAAAGGCTTTCTATTTAAAATATTGAGTTATTTTTTATTGTGTTTGTTTTATAATATTTCAATAATTTTATTTCAAAAAGGCTTTCTATTTAAAATATTGAGTTATTTTTTATTGTGTTTGTTTTATAATATTTCAATAATTTTATTTCAAAAAGGCTTTCTATTTAAAATATTGAGGTTTTTTTTATTGTGTTTGTTTTATAATATTTCAATAATTTTATTTCAAAAAGGCTTTCTATTTAAAATATTGAGTTATTTTTTATTGTGTTTGTTTTATAATATTTCAATAATTTTATTTCAAAAAGGCTTTCTATTTAAAATATTGAGTTAGTTTTTATTGTGTTTGTTTTATAATATTTCAATAATTTTATTTCAAAAAGGCTTTCTATTTAAAATATTGAGTTATTTTTTATTGTGTTTGTTTTATAATATTTCAATAATTTTATTTCAAAAAGGCTTTCTATTTAAAATATTGAGTTATTTTTTATTGTGTTTGTTTTATAATATTTCAATAATTTTATTTCAAAAAGGCTTTCTATTTAAAATATTGAGTTATTTTTTATTGTGTTTGTTTTATAATATTTTAATAATTTTATTTCAAAAAGGCTTTCTATTTAAAATATTGAGTTATTTTTTATTGTGTTTGTTTTATAATATTTCAATAATTTTATTTCAAAAAGGCTTTCTATTTAAAATATTGAGTTTTTTTTTATTGTGTTTGTTTTATAATATTTCAATAATTTTATTTCAAAAAGGCTTTCTATTTAAAATATTGTGTTATTTTTTATTGTGTTTGTTTTATAATATTTCAATAATTTTATTTCAAAAAGGCTTTCTATTTAAAATATTGTGTTATTTTTTATTGTGTTTGTTTTATAATATTTCAATAATTTTATTTCAAAAAGGATGTCGTAAAGCGATTAATAACTAAATATACTTTCTATTTAAAATATTGAGCTATTTTTATTGTGTTTGTTTTATAATATTTCAATAATTTTATTTCAAAAAGGCTTTCTATTTAAAATATTGAGTTATTTTTTATTTTGTTTGTTTTATAATATTTCAATAATTTTATTTCAAAAAGGCTTTCTATTTAAAATATTGTGTTATTTTTTATTGTGTTTGTTTTATAATATTTCAATAATTTTATTTCAAAAAGGATGTCGTAAAGCGATTAATAACTAAATATACTTTCTATTTAAAATATTGAGCTATTTTTATTGTGTTTGTTTTATAATATTTCAATAATTTTATTTCAAAAAGGCTTTCTATTTAAAATATTGTGTTATTTTTTATTGTGTTTGTTTTATAATATTTCAATAATTTTATTTCAAAAAGGATGTCGTAAAGCGATTAATAACTAAATATACTTTCTATTTAAAATATTGAGCTATTTTTATTGTGTTTGTTTTATAATATTTCAATAATTTTATTTCAAAAAGGCTTTCTATTTAAAATATTGAGTTATTTTTTATTGTGTTTGTTTTATAATATTTCAATAATTTTATTTCAAAAAGGCTTTCTATTTAAAATATTGAGTTATTTTTTATTGTGTTTGTTTTATAATATTTCAATAATTTTATTTCAAAAAGGATGTCGTAAAGCGATTTATAACTAAATATACTTTCTATTTAAAATATTGAGCTATTTTTATTGTGTTTGTTTTATAATATTTCAATAATTTTATTTCAAAAAGGCTTTCTATTTAAAATATTGAGTTATTTTTTATTGTGTTTGTTTTATAATATTTCAATAATTTTATTTCAAAAAGGCTTTCTATTTAAAATATTGAGTTATTTTTTATTGTGTTTGTTTTATAATATTTCAATAATTTTATTTCAAAAAGGGTGTCGTAAAGAGATTTATAACTAAATATACTTTCTATTTAAAATATTGAGCTATTTTTATTGTGTTTGTTTTATAATATTTCAATAATTTTATTTAATAAAGGGAGGTTTTAGCGATTTATAACTATATATACTTTCTATTTAAAATATTGAGTTATTTTTTATTGTGTTTGTTTTATAATATTTCAATAATTTTATTTCAAAAAGGGTGTCGTAAAGCGATTTATAACTAAATATACTTTCTATTTAAAATATTGAGCTATTTTTATTGTGTTTGTTTTATAATATTTCAATAATTTTATTTAATAAAGGGAGGTTTTAGCGATTTATAACTATATATATATACTTTCTATTTAAAATATTGAGTTATTTTTTTATTGTGTTTGTTTTATATTTCAATAATTTTATTTCAAAAAGGGTGTCGTAAAGCGATTTATAACTAAATATACTTTCTATTTAAAATATTGAGTTATTTTTTATTGTGTTTGTTTTATAATATTTCAATAATTTTAGTTCAAAAAGGGTGTCGTAAAGAGATTTATAACTAAATATACTTTCTATTTAAAATATTGAGCTATTTTTATTGTGTTTGTTTTATAATATTTCAATAATTTTATTTCAAAAAGGGTGTCGTAAAGAGATTTATAACTAAATATACTTTCTATTTAAAATATTGAGCTATTTTTATTGTGTTTGTTTTATAATATTTCAATAATTTTATTTCAAAAAGGGTGTCGTAAAGAGATTTATAACTAAATATACTTTCTATTTAAAATATTGAGCTATTTTTATTGTGTTTGTTTTATAATATTTCAATAATTTTATTTCAAAAAGGGTGTCGTAAAGAGATTTATAACTAAATATACTTTCTATTTAAAATATTGAGCTATTTTTATTGTGTTTGTTTTATAATATTTCAATCATTTTATTTCAAAAAGGGTGTCGTAAAGAGATTTATAACTAAATATACTTTCTATTTAAAATATTGAGCTATTTTTATTGTGTTTGTTTTATAATATTTCAATAATTTTATTTCAAAAAGGGTGTCGTAAAGAGATTTATAACTAAATATACTTTCTATTTAAAATATTGAGCTATTTTTATTGTGTTTGTTTTATAATATTTCAATAATTTTATTTCAAAAAGGGTGTCGTAAAGAGATTTATAACTAAATATACTTTCTATTTAAAATATTGAGCTATTTTTATTGTGTTTGTTTTATAATATTTCAATAATTTTATTTCAAAAAGGGTGTCGTAAAGAGATTTATAACTAAATATACTTTCTATTTAAAATATTGAGCTATTTTTATTGTGTTTGTTTTATAATATTTCAATAATTTTATTTCAAAAAGGGTGTCGTAAAGAGATTTATAACTAAATATACTTTCTATTTAAAATATTGAGCTATTTTTATTGTGTTTGTTTTATAATATTTCAATAATTTTATTTCAAAAAGGGTGTCGTAAAGAGATTTATAACTAAATATACTTTCTATTTAAAATATTGAGCTATTTTTATTGTGTTTGTTTTATAATATTTCAATAATTTTATTTCAAAAAGGGTGTCGTAAAGAGATTTATAACTAAATATACTTTCTATTTAAAATATTGAGCTATTTTTATTGTGTTTGTTTTATAATATTTCAATAATTTTATTTCAAAAAGGGTGTCGTAAAGAGATTTATAACTAAATATACTTTCTATTTAAAATATTGAGCTATTTTTATTGTGTTTGTTTTATAATATTTCAATAATTTTATTTCAAAAAGGGTGTCGTAAAGAGATTTATAACTAAATATACTTTCTATTTAAAATATTGAGCTATTTTTATTGTGTTTGTTTTATAATATTTCAATAATTTTATTTCAAAAAGGGTGTCGTAAAGAGATTATTAACTAAATATACTTTCTATTTAAAATATTGAGCTATTTTATTATTGTGTTTGTTTTATAATATTTCAATAATTTTATTTCAAAAAGGTGTCGTAAAGAGATTTATAACTAAATATACTTTCTATTTAAAATATTGAGCTATTTTTAATTGTGTTTGTTTTATAATATTTCAATAAATTTATTTCAAAAAGGGTGTCGTAAAAGAGATTTATAACTAAATATACTTTCTATTTAAAATATTGAGCTATTTTTATTGTTTTGTTTTATAATATTTCAATAATTTTATTTCAAAAAGGGTGTCGTAAAGAGATTTATAACTAAATATCTTTCTATTTAAAATATTGAGCTATTTTTATTGTGTTTGTTTTATAATATTTCAATAATTTTTATTTCAAAAAGGTGTCGTAAAGAGATTTATAACTAAATATACTTTCTATTTAAAATATTGAGCTATTTTTATTGTGTTTGTTTTATAATATTTCAATAATTTTATTTCAAAAAGGGTGTCGTAAAGAGATTTATAACTAAATATACTTTCTATTTAAAATATTGAGCTATTTTATTGTGTTTGTTTTATAATATTTCAATAATTTTATTTCAAAAAGGTGTCGTAAAGAGATTTATAACTAAATATACTTTCTATTTAAAATATTGAGCTATTTTATTGTGTTTGTTTTATAATATTTCAATAATTTTATTTCAAAAAGGTGTCGTAAAGAGATTTATAACTAAATATACTTTCTATTTAAAATATTGAGCTATTTTTTATTGTGTTTGTTTTATAATATTTCAATAATTTTATTTCAAAAAGGGTGTCGTAAAGAGATTTATAACTAAATATACTTTCTATTTAAAATATTGAGCTATTTTAATTGTGTTTGTTTTATAATATTTCAATAATTTTATTTCAAAAAGGGTGTCGTAAAGAGATTTATAACTAAATATACTTTCTATTTAAAATATTGAGCTATTTTTATTGTGTTTGTTTTATAATATTTCAATAATTTTATTTCAAAAAGGGTGTCGTAAAGAGATTTATAACTAAATATACTTTCTATTTAAAATATTGAGCTATTTTTATTGTGTTTGTTTTATAATATTTCAATAATTTTATTTCAAAAAGGTGTCGTAAAGAGATTTATAACTAAATATTCCTTTCTATTTAAAATATTGAGCTATTTTAATTGTGTTTGTTTTATAATATTCAATAATTTTATTTCAAAAAGGTGTCGTAAAGAGATTTATAACTAAATTATACTTTCTTTTTAAAAATATTGAGCTATTTTTATTGGTTTGTTTATAATATTTCAATAATTTTATTTCAAAAAGGTGTCGTAAAGAGATTTGATTTATAACTAAATATACTTTCTATTTAAAATATTGAGCTATTTTAATTGTGTTTGTTTTATAATATTTCAATAATTTTATTTCAAAAAGGGTGTCGTAAAGAGATTTATAACTAAATATACTTTCTATTTAAAATATTGAGCTATTTTTATTGTGTTTGTTTTATAATATTTCAATAATTTTATTTCAAAAAGGGTGTCGTAAAGAGATTTATAACTAAATATACTTTCTATTTAAAATATTGAGCTATTTTTATTGTGTTTGTTTTATAATATTTCAATAATTTTATTTCAAAAAGGGTGTCGTAAAGAGATTTATAACTAAATATACTTTCTATTTAAAATATTGAGCTATTTTAATTGTGTTTGTTTTATAATATTTCAATAATTTTATTTCAAAAAGGGTGTCGTAAAGAGATTTATAACTAAATATACTTTCTATTTAAAATATTGAGCTATTTTTATTGTGTTTGTTTTATAATATTTCAATAATTTTATTTCAAAAAGGGTGTCGTAAAGAGATTTATAACTAAATATACTTTCTATTTAAAATATTGAGCTATTTTTATTGTGTTTGTTTTATAATATTTCAATAATTTTATTTCAAAAAGGGTGTCGTAAAGAGATTTATAACTAAATATACTTTCTATTTAAAATATTGAGCTATTTTTATTGTGTTTGTTTTATAATATTTCAATAATTTTATTTCAAAAAGGGTGTCGTAAAGAGATTTATAACTAAATATACTTTCTATTTAAAATATTGAGCTATTTTTATTGTGTTTGTTTTATAATATTTCAATAATTTTATTTCAAAAAGGGTGTCGTAAAGAGATTTATAACTAAATATACTTTCTATTTAAAATATTGAGCTATTTTTATTGTGTTTGTTTTATAATATTTCAATAATTTTATTTCAAAAAGGGTGTCGTAAAGAGATTTATAACTAAATATACTTTCTATTTAAAATATTGAGCTATTTTTATTGTGTTTGTTTTATAATATTTCAATAATTTTATTTCAAAAAGGGTGTCGTAAAGAGATTTATAACTAAATATACTTTCTATTTAAAATATTGAGCTATTTTTATTGTGTTTGTTTTATAATATTTCAATAATTTTATTTCAAAAAGGGTGTCGTAAAGAGATTTATAACTAAATATACTTTCTATTTAAAATATTGAGCTATTTTTATTGTGTTTGTTTTATAATATTTCAATAATTTTATTTCAAAAAGGGTGTCGTAAAGAGATTTATAACTAAATATACTTTCTATTTAAAATATTGAGCTATTTTTATTGTGTTTGTTTTATAATATTTCAATAATTTTATTTCAAAAAGGGTGTCGTAAAGAGATTTATAACTAAATATACTTTCTATTTAAAATATTGAGCTATTTTTATTGTGTTTGTTTTATAATATTTCAATAATTTTATTTCAAAAAGGGTGTCGTAAAGAGATTTATAACTAAATATACTTTCTATTTAAAATATTGAGCTATTTTTATTGTGTTTGTTTTATAATATTTCAATAATTTTATTTCAAAAAGGGTGTCGTAAAGAGATTTATAACTAAATATACTTTCTATTTAAAATATTGAGCTATTTTTATTGTGTTTGTTTTATAATATTTCAATAATTTTATTTCAAAAAGGGTGTCGTAAAGAGATTTATAACTAAATATACTTTCTATTTAAAATATTGAGCTATTTTTATTGTGTTTGTTTTATAATATTTCAATAATTTTATTTCAAAAAGGGTGTCGTAAAGAGATTTATAACTAAATATACTTTCTATTTAAAATATTGAGCTATTTTTATTGTGTTTGTTTTATAATATTTCAATAATTTTATTTCAAAAAGGGTGTCGTAAAGAGATTTATAACTAAATATACTTTCTATTTAAAATATTGAGCTATTTTTATTGTGTTTGTTTTATAATATTTCAATAATTTTATTTCAAAAAGGGTGTCGTAAAGAGATTTATAACTAAATATACTTTCTATTTAAAATATTGAGCTATTTTTATTGTGTTTGTTTTATAATATTTCAATAATTTTATTTCAAAAAGGGTGTCGTAAAGAGATTTATAACTAAATATACTTTCTATTTAAAATATTGAGCTATTTTAATTGTGTTTGTTTTATAATATTTCAATAATTTTATTTCAAAAAGGGTGTCGTAAAGAGATTTATAACTAAATATACTTTCTATTTAAAATAT